>CM055111.1:25302403-25662760 GCA_029204225.1 Diphasiastrum complanatum
CAAGATTGAATTTTTGCAAAAAAATATAAAAATTTGTTTTTGAAAAAAGTTAGATGTTACTTTTGTCTCATTTAATTGTTTTAAGATGTCAAAAATTGAACTTTTTAAAATCTAATCAATTCATATAGTATTATTTATTTATTTAATAATATAAAATGAATGATTTCATACATTTATAAAAACTAAAACGTGACTTTATTTTTGCACCATTAAAAACTAAAAAAATAAGGTTGCAAATAACTATTCAAAGATGTTTTTATTACATATAAATCTACAAAATTTAACTAATATTAATTATTTTTTGACACAAGTTTGAAAAAATATGTTCATGTGATTATTATAATAATAAGATAAAAATTTACATCTACATTACAGGAAGTTGAAAAAAACTTTCTGAATCGATGCAGATTGCCAACTTCAATGAAAAATAATATCTCTCAAAATAGAAAAATTGTCACTCCTGTGGAATGGGGAAATTCCCTCGGTGCATGCACTATTGGTCACAATAGGCGAACACAATAATAAGTTACGAGTTTCATGTGCGGTAGTAGCGGAAGCAATGAGCAGACAATGAGACAAGTCAATCAGAAGGTCAAACAGAAAGTGGAAAGCATGCAATATTGACAAAATCTGAATGTAAAACTAGACAACACTTTATTCAGATTGAATGTAATGAAATACAAGTCAGTGATGCACATGAGCACAAGACAATTGTGGGCGAAACTGCATGCTCACAAAGCTAACTACAAATTGTAAAAGCTATGAGCTTATTACTGGCAATCCATTTGAAGAAAGAATCGATACATGAAAAGCATCTACAATGTCTATCTTGTTGGACACATGCATATATTGATGATGAATTACAATGATCTATATACAATTTTACATTTGTGCAGATGAAAAGTGTGGAGTCGTTATGTTGTCTGTTAAAGATCGTGGGCGGCTGTTGTCATTGTTAATTTTGTTTGCACAATACAAGAGCTAACGTGAAATATGACATTCGGCTATCAAAGAATGGCTTTAGTCATTTTGCAAAAAATGCAAAGGTGTCGCAAAATGGCGAAGGCCGAAAAAGTCAAAATTTGCCTTGAGATTTTGAACCTTTTGACAATCATCGAAGACTTGAAACGTCGGTCAAGTCGGAGTCGGGAAAAGTTGAAAGAAGACTGTCTCGAGTTTTCGTGTATTTCTGCAGACTGTGCGACAATGCGAGTAAAAACGCAGCAATGTGAATGGAAACAAATTAACATGGGATTTAGGAGAGAAGAGGAGATAAATCCAACACCACCTCTTAATCTGGATCCATGAATGTCTTGATCTTCAGACTAAGCAATTTTGTGCCTTTATACTCAATGCCTTTGTGAAAACATCTGCAACCATGTTCTGCATTCGGCAGTGCGTTAAGCTTACCTCTCTATCGAGAACCTTACTCCTTACAAAGTGATATCGAATCTCGATGTGCTTACTGATTCTCACAAAACATAATTGTAGGAGTGTACTGGTTCAGACTAATATTTGACACTATAATTCTTGACCAAATTGCTTCTTTAATAGATTGAGAAGCAGCAATATACTCTACTTTTGTAGATGAAAGAGCAATAGAGGTTTGCTTACGACTATTCCAAGATATAGACCACCGTTGAAAAAGACTGTAAATCCGGATGTGGACTTACGATTATCTACATCTGCTCCCCAACTTGCATCTAAAAAATCCACTTAGTTGATGAAGATTGTTGTTATTGATTTCTCCATAGTAGATGCACTAGTCCATGGTAGCCCGAATATACCTCATGACTCTCATGAAAGCCTTCCAATGGGTGATGCTAGAATTAGCCATGAATTGGCTGAGTGAGCTAACTGCAAAAGAGATGTAAGTCTTCTACATACCATTGCATACATGAGAGATCCAAGTATCAATCAGTAAGGATACTCTCTCATTTGTCCTCTTCCTACTTGTTCTAAGGGCACTGGTCCTTCAACAATTGTAGGCCTGGATCCATCGGTGATTGGGCTAGTTTACAATTAATTAGGTTATATCTTATGAGAACATTGTGAAGATACATTTGTTAAGTAATATAGGTCAGTTGTCTCGCTCTATCTCTATGGATTTGAATGCCCAGACAGAAGTGAACTTCGTCCAGATCGGTCATGTCGAACTCAGAAGATAGCATCTACTTAGCATCCTTTACCAGATTGGTACTGTTGCTGAAAATGTATCATCAACATACAAGGTGATAATAATGAATGATTGCTGCATTGACTTGAAATATACATTTGAATTAGTAGTGCTTAGTTTGAAACTGTGTTGGATGAGAAATGTGTTGATCCTCTGAAACCAACCTCTAGCTGATTGCTTCAAGCCATAAAGTGCCTTATGGAATTTACAGATGTGATGCTTCATACCTTCGTGAATGTATCCTTCAGGATGTAGGATGTAGATGCCTTCTTCGATGACTCCATTCAAATAAGTTGTTGGTACATCGAGTTGATGTACTTCGAGGTCGGCTGCTGCAGCATAAGATGGGAGACCTTGAATCGATGAATGTTTGACTATTGGACTAAAAGTCTTGTTGTAGTCGATGTTGGGGATCTGAGTGAATCCTTCTGCTACTAGTCGTGCCTTCCTTTGATCAATTGTTTCATTGGCATTGTACTTGATCTTAAAGATCCATTTGCAATCGATAAGATTGTAGCCACAATAGGAGCTTTGACTAATGACCATGTATGGTTCTTGATCAGAGAGGAATACTCTCTGTCCATTACTTCTTTCCAGAGATCGAAGTCTGGTAGGCTAAGTGCCTCTTTGACAGACGTCGGTTCCTACACTAAAAGACAAGCAGACTCAGGTATATCCCTTGTGGGTTGTGTGCGCACTCGACTTGATCTTCTTGGAGGAGCTGATGTTGGTTGATGATTCAATCCTTGGATTTATCATCGTTGAGTAGCATCAACATCTTCGTCTAACTCGTTGTCGTGTAGTGGATCGACGATGGGCATGCTTGAGCCTGAGGCTCAAATTGTCATGTCGATGGTAGGCATTGAAGGTTCACCTGGAACAATGCCTTTGCCTTTGAAGTCGATGAGCTGATCCTCGATAAAGATTGTATCCTGGCTGAACAAAATCTACTGGGTATCGGGGTCGTACAGCTTGTAAGTGTTGTCAGATGAAGTGTATCCAACTAGGATTGTCTTGAGACCTTGGAAGTCAAATTTCTTCCTTGTCTCCTTTGGGATCTACACATAGGCAATGCATCCGAATACTCAAAAGTTCTTCAATGATGTTTTGGACATTATTCAAACTTCATGTGGTGTTTTGCATGAACTTCTGTTTTGGATGTAAATTGTAGTGGAGACAACCTTCGCTAAAAAGATATTTGGCAAAGATACATGTGCCAACATGCATTTGGCTAACTCAACAAGGGTACGACGTGTAGAGCTCGAGTCTGCACCAAGATGCAAAAGAATCATAGAAGCGACAATGTATAAGAATAGTACTATCTAAAAATTAAAACATTAGAATTATACAATAATTTTATGTTATTTGTGTTTTGTACTTGTGCATATATGTAGTTTATCACAACGAGATGAACTACATTCAGATCAGTCTAGCGATGAAGACACTACTCAAGTTAACAGGGTAAGTGATAAACATGCACGTTTCTTTGTTCATAAAAACTTTGTTATTATAAATTAAAATATTGTGCTAAAGTGACATTACTTGATTTTTGTTTCTCATAGAGAAATTATTTTCAAAATAAAATATGTAGCCAATACATCGAATGCCATTCCACGGAGTTGATCCATCCGTGTTTAGTTACAATCAATGTCAAGTTTTAATAGACATGAGAAAACAAAGAATGAAACAAATTGAAGAGGCAAATGCAATTTGAAAAAAGAGTAATCAACTTGATTCTAATGATTATGATGATGAGGTGCAACACGATGAAGCAATGCACAACATGTTTGAATCTTACTTTGAAACAAATGAGAATGATGATATGCATGCATCTTCTAATGAAAACAGAGATGACAAACAATTTTAGATAGACGAAGACGAGATTCTATTGCGCAAGGAGGCATTCTAATGTGGACGATGCATGACTGCCCCAGTTTAAGCGAATGTTCAGGTATCTATATAATGAATCTAATCCGTTTTAGGGTCTAACATTTGAGTATATTTAACTAAGCTTATGTTTAATTTGGTTTATGAACTATGCAGGTTTAACCACATCGGGTCACAACGCATGTTATATTTGTGGACCACTTTTGGAGGGTCGAGATAGCACAAATATGTTAAAAAAAGTGGTGTACGAAAATCACCGCAAATACTTGCCGCCTGATCATCCTTTTTGAAGGTTGAATAGGCGATTTTTTGGAGGGCGGGGAGATAATCCTCTAAGTACACCACCACTCCCATGCATGGGAGTAGCGGAATGGCATGGTAAATGGCTTAAACATCATGACGTTAATTCTTCATGGAATGAATCCCTTGATGGTATGAAACGTTTGTCTATTTTTCATAAATTACCTTGTTGGAGAAATTTATTGATAAACCATCTATTGGATCCTATGCACATATTCAAAAACGTCGGTGAATCCTTATGAAACCACATCATTGGCATAAAAGACAACTCCGCAGCTCGTTAAGGTCTACTAGCGGCCGATGTGAAAAGACCCTATTGGATTCAATACATCGAAGGTGGAGATGAGACTCTACCTAGCGTGTCGTGGATTCTTACAAAAGAGCAACTCTCATATGTTAAACATGTCATAAAACAAATGAGAACTCCAACAGGCTATGCACATTCTTTATGCAAGTCATTTACCAAAGATGGTAAATTAAGTGGATTGAAATCACATGATTGGCATAAGATGTTGCAATTCATACTTCCACTTTCTATTCGAGGTCTCTTCAACGATGACGTACGAAATACGCTTACAATTTGTCATCGATGATAAGGCTTGTATATTTTTTTAAGCACTTGTATAAATATGTGTTATTTCAATTTTTTTATGTGTTAAACAACCTAATGTACCATCAATCTTGCATGTGGATTTCCTCAAAAGAAATAAAAAATAGTGAATTGGATTCCCGGAAAATACAAATGATCGAAATGGTATGTTTGTTGGAAAGAGATTTTCCAACTTCCTTTTTGGATATACAAGTTCATCTTCTAATGCATTTGGTCGAAGAAGTATTTATTGCAGGACCTGTGCACACGAGATGGATCTTCTACCTTGAGCGCTTTATGAAAGTTTTGAAGGGCTTTGTGAGACAAAAGGCAAGGCCAGAAGGTAGCATTGCATAAAGTTGGCTTGAATAGGAATCTTTGTCTTATATCACTAAAATAATCTCGCAATTACATCCTGCAAGTCCAAAAATGTGGTGTGAAGAAGAAGATGAACGTGTTAAGGGTGAAGTACCACAAGGAAATGGTGTGCAAAAAAGACTTTCACCTCAATTAAAAGAGAAAATTGACACATTCATATTATATAATTGTGGACAAATGGAAAAGTGGATTTCAAGATATGAAGAAGCCAAAAAGGAAAGAAACATAACATTGAAACGAACAAAAAATATCAATCGAAGAAGAAGGAGGGCGTTGGAGAACGACGAACCTGACCGAATCAGAATGGGAATAATGTAATATTGTTTTTGTGAAGTTTTTTTTTGTACTACTCAATATATGAATAGTATTTCTAATTACACAATTGTTTTTTTTTTTTGTGTTTTAGTATACATCATACATTGTCATGTGGGCATATGGACACCATTACCATGTTGAGAGAGTTGACAACAAGCGACGTACATATGATTGTGGTATAATGGCCAACTTTCAACAAGAGAGTCGTTCTAGTACGAGAGACCCTAATGTCATTTCGGGTGACCTAGAATATGTCAGCACATTGCAACATATTTATGAAGTCGATTACGAGACTAACGGCAAATACTGTATTTTTGACGTAAAATTGGTTAAGGTCATCTATCGTGGAAGCAACGCCATGATTAGAAATGATAACTCAAAGTTTTTTCAAATCGACTCAACAAAATGTATATCGATGGATTCTCATGACACTTTAGTATTGCCACGACATTGCGAACAAGTGAGACTCTAATATTCGCAATCCAATTACTTATGTATCAATCTTATAAGACTAACTTAATTTTTTTTAAATTCTTTGACAGATTATATTCCATCTAGATCGATTAGACCTAAGATGGTGGTATGTGATCCAACTTAATGCAAGAAAACGATGCGTGTTTGAAGGAAAAGATTTTGTTGAATTGGATACACACAACAAACCACCACCCAATTTTGGCGACGTTTTGGAAGAACCTGAACCACTCATCCAAACTCCAGATGATGTCGAAATGATGGGAGAAAAAGGTACAAATGAAAATGATGAGATTCCTACAATTGTACAAGACCAAATTGGGGGTGATTTGAGGCCCCCACGTTTGGATGAGATAGAATTAGAAGAAGAGGAGATTGAATATGAGGGTAGCTCACATCATCAAAGAGACATGGTCGGAAATTTACGATTATACCTAGACCTAGATTCAGATGAGTGTCAAGACTTGTGTGATCTATGATTATCTATCATTTTGTTTTATATTCATCACAATACTTTTTATGTATACTTTTATAGATAGAGTTGAATGTGATAATTATAATACCGAACCTTGCGGTTATGTCCTATTTCAGAATGTCACCACATATTCCCTCCCTGCGGCGTGTAGGTTTTTTCATGCAAGTTGGAAAGATTAGAACCTTGACTTTAACGGGAGAAAAGTAAGGGCTACACACCTTCCTGGGATTGGGGATTTTAATTATCTACATTTCACCTTTGCATATTAATTAATTGCTAATGTATGCGATAAAACACGATATTGCTTTGGACAAAATGAAAATTATGAATAAACAACACAAACTCACCGGTAAACTCACTTGAAGCTTAAGTGCAAACGTGCAATTGCTCGCTCTTTAAACGCTTGCTCTCTTTTTTTTGAATATTTTTGTCACATGCACAAGCAATTAAAAAATAACACTATATTACACAATTGAACTATTATTATAAGCAAATTCAAACATACAATTGCCATCAAACACTATCTAGTCATCTACTACTCTAAATCTTAATCAAAACACACTCACACACATTCTCTCTCTCTCTCTCTCTCTCTCTCTCTCTCTCTCTCTCTCTCTCTCTCTCTCTCTCTCTCTCTCTCTCTCTCTCTCTCTCTCTCTCTCTCTCTCTCTCTCTCTCTCTCTCTCTCTCTCTCTCACACACACACACACACACACACACACACATTATAAATTAACAATCTATTACTACCCAACACTATCTATATCTATTTGTCTATTAACCTAAATTATAGATCAATGCAAAATTCAAAACACATACACATCCTCTCAAACACACACATACACTATCAGTAATAATTCTAACAATCTATTATAAACAATATTTATGATTTTCTATCAAACACTATTTATATATCTATCACTCTTAAATACCCTAACCTAATGCATAATACAAAACACACACACACACACACACACACACACACACACACACAATCTATTCATCTACTACCCTATCTTAATCAACACACTCTTTCTCTTTATTATCTTAAATTCAAAATGCAAGACACAATACATACACACTTCTTCTCTCTTCTCTCCAGCCCCTTCTCTCTCTATCTCTATCTCTCTCTCTCTCTCTCTCTCTCTCTCTCTCTCTCTCTCTCTCTCTCTCTCTCTCTCTCTCTCTCTCTCTCTCTCTCTCTCTCTCTCTCTCTCTATCATTCTTAGTCCTAAATAAATAAAAATTTAATAATCTATTACTACCATAGGTTATGTATTTATATATAATCTTAAATTCTACATCAATGCAAAATGTTAAACACTATCTTAAATAATTCTAACAATCTATTATAAATACTATCAAAAATTAATCTGTTATAAACACTATCACAATCTATTATAACACTCTCTCTCTCTCTCTCTCTCTCTCTCTCTCTCTCTCTCTCTCTCTCTCTCTCTCTCTCTCTCTCTCTCTCTCTCTCTCTCTCTTAAAACTTTATTTTTTAAAAAGACTCCAAAATTTTTCAATATCTTCAAGCATACATCTACACTTCACCTCTTCTCTCTCACAAATTACAAATCTAATAATCCTAAATCTACTATCCTAAATAATACTAATAATCTATTACAAGACCATTCAAAACCATTTTACATCAATGCAAAATCTAAAAACAAACACTCTCTCTCTCTCTCTCTCTCTCTCTCTCTCTCTCTCTCTCTCTCTCTCTCTCTCTCTCTCTCTCTCTCTCTCTCTCTCTCTCTCTCTCTCTCTCTCTCTCTCTCTCTCTCTCTCTCTCTCACACACACACACACACACACACACACACACACACACACTCTATCTCTTCTTAAAACAAACAAACAAACACCAACCTTAAACAAACAAACAAAAAGCAAAACAAACAAAAATCAAACACCAACCTCAAACAATGATCTTCAAGCTCTCAAGCACTGGCCTTCAATCACCCTCAATCGCTCACCTTCAAGATAGAGAGTGTAAAGGCTATGTAGCCTTCCTTGGTGAATAAGCATCCAATAATATATCACGCAGATTTCGATGTGGGCGTCCGACAACTTATGCTCAAAAATTTCATAATTCGTCGCAATCCGACATGTCGAAGTCCGACGTCCCAGTAAAAAATCCAAAAATCAGAGTCCGGCGATCGGGAAATATGGGCGGAAACCAATTTTTCAAAGGCACGTCGGAATCTGACATGTCAAATTCCGACTTGCAGACGTGGATATGACCTGCCATAGATTTGTTTTTAAAAATACGTGTAATCTGACGTGGACATTGGAATCCGACGTCCATGTCGGCAAGCCAAAAAGCCTGTCCATGGCATCTGGCACCTGTTGTCTGGGCCTAAGTGGGCACAAACGTCAGATGTTATCATTTTTTATGAAGATCTAGTTTCAATCTTGGAAGGGGCTGAGAACACATCATTTTATGATGCACCACAAGTCATTGTTATGGTGAGTAATCAAGTTGTGATGGGGTCGAGGTTTGAGGAGGAGTATCCTCAACATGCATATCCAAGAAGATCTTCATTGTACAAGGCCGAGTCCTTGTGGTTCTTATTTCATAGAAAAGAAAGGATAAGTGAAGGTGGTATTCATTCTATTCTACTCACCTATGGTTCTCTTTCTTTGGTTGATGTTATATCTTGCTTAGTTGAGATTTGTTAATCTCAAAGATCAAGTAAGGCTATTCTGTTTTTGAATGAAGTCCTTAGTTTGGAATCAATTCTTGTCATTGATGACTTGATTATGTTTCCAAAACATCTAGAAAGCAAGATATTGTATCACCATTTGTATGCTCTTAAATTGAGTAAGAGCAAGAATAAGAACAAGCTCAAACATATTGAAGAATATGTTCCGTCATTTGATGAGGCATGTTGTAAACTTCTTTTGAGAGTAAGTGAAACATCCAATGAGGACACTTACATCCTTAAGAAAGTATTTAGCCTTAATTTGATCAAGGAAGCAAAAGATAGATTCCAAACTTTTCATCCAACATGAAGTAGAGTAGGTGAAGATGAGTATCAACCCTAATCAATCCAGCTCTCTTGAGTCCATAACAAACCTCAAATGACCTTTGGTTATGAATGTCCACATCTAGCAACATTGACAATGTAGAAATCTAACATCAACTACACAAAAGTGATGTAAACTCAATAAGATCTTGATCAAACATCAAATATATGATAAGATGAAGTTGATGTCCGTACAATAGAAATAAGGTACTATGTTTCACACATGTGGATCCAATATACAATTGCATTCTACACACAAGATTGCAAGATATGAACACTATAATGCAAAAATGGATATATTACCCAAATAGAACTCATGTATAAGCATGAATGAGAGGAGAAAGAGACATATATGTTTCTCTTCCCACACTTGTACACTCTTCGTAACAGGTCTATGCCCATTTGGATGTCCTTCTCCAAGCTTATCAACACTAGGAATCTTGTAGATCCATTCCAAGCCCTAGATCTAAATGGACTAGATTCAATGTGCCGAACATCCAAATTTGAGTCTTCCCAAACTCGACCTACTTCCTTTACCCACACTTTTTAAAAGTGGTAATTCAAATGAACTTAGACAAAAATAACTTCAAAATATTTATCTCTAAGTCTAAGATGCATATTGGCCTAAATTGCCAAATGAACTAAACATGACTAAACTAATTGATATTTCTCACATGCTTTTCTGGGAAGGTACAAATTTGAATGAGGCAAAAGATGAGTACTAACATTCATCTTCATACAATGAAGTGCTAGTCTAGATTTTTTCTTGTATCTAATTAACTCTTGTGCACCAAGAGGTTCATCTTCTTTTTCAATCAAGAATTCATAAAGGTCTTGGAACACCATTAGTGACTCCATCCTAACCTTCCAAATGGAATAATTTTTAAAATTTAATTTCTCACTAGCTTCTAGAAGGAAAGCACCAATTGATTTCATCCTACTAGTGAATTCTACAAACAAGAAAATTGATTGATTGATTCTAGAAACTCACAAATGTCTCTTTTGTGGTAATTCACTCAATTTGGTTTCTAGCCCACCAAATGGACTTATAACCACGGTTCTAGCACTCCCTCACAAAGATGAAATGAAGATTAGATGGGTTACAATCAAATCAAGCCAATTTTAATATATTTGGACAATATAATGACTAAATCTCTCTCACACTTCTTGGACTGCCTAGATTGATTATATTTTATTACACTAAGTCAAATCTAATCAATGGCACTCAATCTTGGCAAAAATGAGATTCAAAGTCGCCATCTCATTACTAGTTTCTAGCACCAAAACTTGCTAAATTTGGATTTGCCTTTGGTCAATGATTAAGCTCTTATACTTGGCCCTGATACCATGTGAGAGTACTGTATTTTTGAACCATCAATGGATCTACACAAGATCCACAAGAGTGATTGGATGTTTGCTAACCAATCTATTACAGTAACTAGACACAAAAAATTGATCTAGAATGGCAATTGGCATATAACAAGCAAGCATAGATGAAATCCGAGTTCACACGTTTGAATTGAAGCCTTTGGTTGCATTTAGATCACAAACACTCAATACAAATGTGGAGTAGCTCGAGATTGGCAATGAGCTCCAAAAAATAATCTAAGTCCTCACTATGGGAGGATGAAATACATAGTAAAAGCCACTTCCTTTGTAAAGTTAGGTGAATTTCCAACATGTAATAAAGAAGTTAACTTGGCTTTCTTGCCCTAATTTGCAACCCTAGCCTCATTCCTAGAATCATGCCCAGTAGGTGGCTAGTTGGTCAAATTTTCATCATTAATTTAGGTGTAGGTCCTATAATGTAGGAATCACTACCAAATTGACTTGACCAACTCTTTAGACTCGATCTAACCTACACTAGGATAGGTTTCCCACGTGGCATCATGGCCTCACACATGTGGGACCCACTCATGTACATAATTTACAATATACTACATGGCTAGATTTGTCAAGATTGGCAATTTTTCACAAGAACTTGATTTCTTGATCACAATAGATCTAAACACAATATGCTGAACTTTTGCCAACACCTAAGATTGAAACACACTCTTGAAAAAATCTAGCAACTTAAAATCAAGAGATTCTATTAAATTTAGGATTTCACCAAAAATGCAAAACATTAAATCAAGCAAAATCTACATGCAAAAGCTAGAATCTAGATATCTCGTCTGATAGAATGTATCATCCACAATCATGAGCAATTTTTGTCTCCACATTCCAGTAAGTGGTTTTAAAAATTGGCCATCCACAAGTGATTTGACCTAAAATGATGATTGGACCACAAAGATCCACTTTCTATACTTGAAAATACAATATTTGATCTAGAAACACCTCCAAATCCACATAGAATTTATGGTGCCCTCAAATCCACCTCTAGATTTGGCTTAAACACCAACTTTGGCCTGCAACCTGTTCTGATACCATTTGAAAAATACAGATCCGAAACACACTTAATGGATCAACAAGATCTTGACCAAATTTGGATGCACATCTAGATTTAGCTACAAGATAGAAATCATCAATTTTAGCATGCTAGTACGTTAATCACTAAGATCTGATCAGAAGCATATAAGTATAGTAAGGTATTGTCTTGTCCGTACAAAAGAGTTAGAATTAAAGTTAGAATCACTGTGTTACTGTACTATGGGTCCTATCAGTGGATAAGGATCAGTTGGCCTCGCCACGAGGCAAGTCGACAGGACACGCGTCTTGCCAACGGCAACCTGGGTCATGCATGGGTTGCCTGAGTGAACAACTATATGTACAGTGTAATTTCATTTTGAGAAATACAGTTGCTATGTGAGCTTGCTGAGGAGAGTGATTTTCTATCTGTGTTACTGTGTAGCATGATCTGTGTTCCTGTGCAAAGCAGATTCTAAGTTGGTATCAGAGCCGTACAGGGAGTGTACACAGTACAGTGTCGCCGTTGAAGAGAGCTTCGGGAGAACTATCTTTTGAGAGTTCGGAGCTTTACGGCGGGTTGAAGACGGAAAGAGAAGCACTGGTGCACGGTTTCTAATTTATAGAGGCTTGCTAAGCTCAACAGAGTGATTATTAGCATGTGCATAGCATCAAACATGGAAAAATTTGGTGAAAATTTGACAATTTCGAAGCCAGCTGAAAATTGAAACCGGACTTGGGGTTACGGTTTTTATACATAACTGGTGATTTCTTCGTTGTTTGTGCACCGTTTTGGATGTCGTAAGGACAGGAAGGAAGCTAATCACACTGTCAATCAGCCATGGAGAGATTCTGAGGTTTATGTCAGAGATTTGTCTCCAAATTTGCGGTAAAAAAGGTGAAAAAGCCACTTTGTCAAGTTGAGCTAAAATCACCGTTTCTCCACGGAATTTCCTGACTGAACACTCTACAGTCATGGATTTAGTAGGGCGACCCTGCTCTAGGTCTCAGATCATGCTCAAAACTATCCAAAGAAGAGCTTGATCTAATAGTTTTCAGAGAAGGGAGACGCGGCCGCAGGCAGGGAAGTCGCGGGCTGTTCGCGCGCCCAACGCAATGAACAACTCAGTGTACCGAAGATCATAGCATCTGCAGGAGTTTGGTTCGATGCCCAGATGTACTTTGAGCCTTTAGATGAGGTGTCAAATGAATCAACGGTCCAGAATCTGTGATGGGAGAGATATTTGAACCACAAGAATTGGTTCAGCCATTGGATGAGCTTTGAACAGGGCCCTAAAGAATTGAAGTGCATTCTGGCCTTCAACTTCATTAAAAATTTTAATACTGAAAGTTGAGTTGGGTCCCTTCACAAGTGAAGAGTGAAGTTTCTTCAAAGTGAAGAAACAGTTCAAAAGCTAGAAAAGTCCCTATTTTTGGGTCCTTTGCCCGTTTTGACCCAAACGAAAGGCTATAACCTCCAAACGAAAGGCACCCGGACTGTACCTACAAGTACGGTACAACAAAATAGAGTGGTTACAGCGGCGAAAGTGTTCGAAGTATGCCAAAAGTAGTTTCACCATTCCACTGGGCACTTTGTTGGGAGTTGACGACTGAGTGCATTTCGGAAGGCGACGCCGATTTGGCTTTCAAATTGGTGGAAAAGCGGCGAGTGGCCTGGTAAGAAAAAAAGTGTAGGTCATTATTTTCAACTTCTGACATCACTGTTGGCCTCGACATACTGTTCTTAGCCTAAGGCAAGTATTTTGCAATGGCAAACATGGGAGAGTCCATTTTGAGTGAAAGTAGCAAATTGGACGGGATTTCCAACTATGCAGTGTGGAAATTCAAAATGAAAAACATACTAATGGAGAAAGATGTGTGGGAAGTCGTCACAGTTCTAAGATCAGATAGTGGAGGTGAGTATAAGTCTAATGACTTCAATGATCTTTGTGTCAATGTGGGATTAAAAGACAATTTACGCAAGCTCATACTCCTGCTCTCAATGGTCTAGCTGAGCGCAAAAATCATACGATTGTGGAAAGTGCCAGATCTATGTTAGTTGAAAGATTTTTGGTCAGAAGCATGTATCACGGTAGTCTATCTTCAAAATAGAAGTCCTACCATTGCCATACCAAAAATAATACCTGAGGAAGCATTCACAAAGAAGAAGCCAAAGGTGAACCACTTGCGAATCTTTGGATGTAAGGCCTTTGTACATATTCCTAAGGAAGAGAGACGTAAACTTGATGTAAAAGCTATCAAGAGAATATTCCTAGGATATGATGATCGTGTGAAGGGCTATAGATGTTTTGATCCAGTCGAAAACAAAATCCATGTAAGCCGAGATGTTATCTTTGATGAATCCAAGATGTATGAAGATGAAGATGCTGAGAAGATAGACACATCCAGTAGAAAAAATGGTATAGTGAGGATACCACCTGATGATGATCCATTCATTGACCTTCCGAGTGATGAACATGAGGATACATCTCAAGATACTACTACTCAACCTCAAGAAACAGGTTGGAGAGGTAGGGACAAACCTTTTGGTGCAAGAAGGATTGAAATTGCAGGTGACAAACACAAGGAGAAGGATGTACCGTGGGATACATTTTCACCAAGAAGCCGATCACCTGACAGAAAGCTCCCTAAGTGGTTTGAGAGATTGAGTCGCGATATAGATGACTTTCCAGGATCATCTAACCAGGGAGAGCTACGAAGATCAACAAGAGAGAAGATACTACCTGAAAGGTATGAAGCAAATTATGCTCTCTTATCTAGCATTATTCAAAGCAAAGAACCTTCGACTTATAGTGAAGCGAAGGATGATGATATTTGGATCAAGGCCATGGGAGAGGAGATGGAGTCAATTGCTAAGCATAGCACATGGGACTTAGTAGAACCACCAGTTGGCAAGAAACCCATTGGTTGCAAATGGGTATACAGAACTAAGTACTATGCAGATGGAAGCATAGCAAAGCACAAAGCAAGATTGGTAATCAAAGGGTATGCACAAAATAAAGGCATTGACTATGAGGAGACCTTTGCGTCAGTGTGTAAGTGGAATACTCTACGTCTACTTATTGCTTTAGCTTCACATTTTGGTTGGCCTTTGCATCAGATGGATGTGAAATCTGCTTTTCTAAATGGCGAGTTAGAAGAAGAAGTGTTCATGGATCAACCTGAAGGCTTTGTAACGAAAGGACAGGAAAATAAAGTATGTCGCTTGAAGAAAGTGCCTTATGGTCTTAAACAAGCACCACATGCGTGGTATAGCAGGATTGATGCCTACTTTCATTCAAAGGGGATGAAGAGAACACATTCTGATCCAAATCTATATGTCTTATGCTTTGATGGTATGGTTGCTTTGATTGCTCTTTATGTTGATGACTTGATTATTACGGGAAATAATCAAGAGATGATAGACATGATCAAGAAAGACCTCATGGAACAATTTGAGATGACGGATCTCAGCCTGATGCATTACTGCCTTGGAGTAGAAGTGTGGCAAAAAGGACATGAAGTGGGTTTAACACAGGTGAAGTATGTCAAAGAGTTGCTGCACAGGTTTAGGTTGCAGGATTGCAAACCAGTAAACACTCCTATTGAGCCAGGTAAAAAGCTTTCTAAGCTTGATGAATCACAGTCATTTGATGCTACGCTATATAGACAGTTAGTAGGGAGCTTGATTTACCTTACCACAACTAGACCAGATATATGCTATGTTGTTGGCATTGTAAGTCAGTTTATGGCAGCACCTATGGAAACGCATTGGAAAGCAGCTAAATGCATCTTGCGTTATGTGAAAGGCACTTCAGATTATGGCTTGATTTACAAGAAGCATGATAGTTTACCTAGGTTGTGTGGCTATGTGGATGCGGACTGGGGAGGTGACTATGATGATCGTAGATCCACCACAGGATATATATTCCAATTTTGTGGTAATTGCTTTTCCTGGTCTAGTAAGAAACAAAGTACAATTGCTCTTTCCACCACAAAGGCAATGTGTAGTGCTGCACAAGAAGCTATATGGTTGAGACAAATCCCACGACTTTACATAGCAACAGTCAGAGTGGCATTCAGCTAGCAAAGAATCCAGTGTTCCATGCGAGAGCTAAACACATTGAAATTCAATATCACTTCATACGTGAGAGGCTGCTGAGTCATGAAATTCATGTTGTTCATTGTAGCGCAGAAGAACAACTAGCTAATATTTTCACTAAGCCACTTACTGGAGAAAAGTTTGATAAGTTTAGATCAAAACTTTCTGTACTTAAAGTTTGTTGACTTTAAAGCTATGTATATGACTGTATAAAAAGTGACTCTACTTTAAGGGAGAGAGTTAGAATTAAAGTTAGAATCACTGTGTTATTGTACTATGGGTCCTATCAGTGGATAAAGATCAGTTGGCCTCGCCACGAGGCAAGTCGCGGGACACGCGTCCCGCCAACGACAACTTGGGTCATGCATGGGTTGCCTGAGTGAACAACTATATGTACAGTGTAATTTAATTTTGAGAAATATAGTTGCTATGTGAGCTTGCTGAGGAGAGTGATTTTCTGTCTGTGTTACTGTGTAGCATGATCTGTGTTCCTGTGCAAAGCAAATTCTAAGTAACAACAGTAGCCTACTATCTTTCACACGTGTTGAAAAAGATTAATCACAAAATTGACATTCTGCACACCAGAAATCAAGATATCTTGAAAAATACGCATGAGATGGACATAGAATCAAAAGAGATGTATTCTATATGTTCTCCACATAGGTAATACTATTAATAGTAGCTACAATGTCATTTGGCCAATTGTCTTAAACTTGTCCTAAATGGTAACTTCTTGGTACTTCATCAAAAACCTAGCAATTCTAGTCTAGATGCAATGTATCAAATTTAGCCAATTATAATGGGTCCAAATCCAACCTCATCCACTTATCTACTTGCCAAAAATAATACAAACACTATTTAGGCCTTTATTAACAAATATGAACCTATCTCTGAGTTGAGATTTTATCTTGGCCTCAAAATTGCCAAATAAACAATTAAACTAATTGACAATTTTTCAATAGCAGTGCATGATAGCATTCAAAGACTCGAAACAAAGTCAAGATCATTCACATTGACTTATATAAGAAAATGTTCATTGTGTGAAAACACCAAAACTGAAAAATCAAAAAATTTGTTTGTTGTTGCCTAAATCCTATACTAGATTCTCTGTTGGACATCTATAAAATCCATTGGTGATTCCAAGTGCTAGCTATTTCCCTTAAATTGCAAGTAGTGGGCTTATATTTCTTGTAATGTGTGTTAACTTTATGATACCAATTTATCATTTCTTGTAACAATCATTATTAATCTTGTTAAACTTTTCAAAGCCAACTTGTTACTGGTTTTTGTGCTTTTCGAATTGGTCTCTTGGAAGGAATTCTGTGTCAATTCTGTTGTTGTTGATTACTCTGTGGTTAGCATCTTTGTGAGAGCAACAAATTACTTTATTGGTTGCTGGATTTTTCCTTACAGTCTCTTATTCTTCTTATGAATGATTACTGTATTTTTAATGTTGTCTATTGCCTGTTTGGAAGCTGGTTTGGTTTTAAAACGGTGGGAATAGGCTGTAATAGAAGCAAAAATACTCTAATTTGTTGGATGTTGAGTGTTGGTGATGTTTGACAAGATTGCATGGCTGCTCTCTATGAAAGTACAGGCTTATGCTTCATTTTCCAGCAACCTAATAGTGTTTGCAGTGTTAAGAGCCTGTAAAGCCATTCGGGAGAATGGTTGGGTTCAGATTAGATGACTATTGGATAAAATAGTTGTGGTAACCTGCAAACTATAGTTCTGAGAAAGTTTTGGCAGCATAACCTTTGTTTTTTAGGCATAGAGTGGGCAAACCCTGCTAATCTTGCTTTGAAACTTCGCTTATTCACAAACAGTAAAACGCTGGAAAAGCAAAGTGATCTGCAAAAAACAGCAGATACTTTGGGTTTTTAAGTTCCTGCATGAGAAATTGTGAATGAAACTCAGTTATGTGAAGCCTGTTGCCGTTGGAAATCTGTCCTCCTTAATCCCTGTTACCTGCATGATTGGTGGTTAGTTTGGGTGATTGATGGAGGGCGCCTCATCGCCCTCATCCTCTGCACAAGCATGCTTGATATATATATATATATATCTATATCTAGCGTGGGGATATGGCTTCCTGCCTGCTATCCGTGACAAATCGGGGTGTGAAGTACTCCGTGTGGAGGAAGCCCAAGGTCGCATGGAGTGAAAGGGGAACTGGGGGGGGAAGGTGGCCCCTAACTAAGAGTTTGATTTTCTAAACTTAAGTTTCATGCTGGTGGTAGGTGGTGGAAAAGGGGGGGGGGGGGGGGGGGGGGGGCATTTATGGTGTTTTGAGTTTTTTAGCTTGTAAATTTCTTGATCGAAGGTGTTTTTCAGTTTTAAGAAACTGATAGTTAATTTTTGCAGTTATTAATTGATTTAACATTTGTTAAAGGATTTTCGGTGCATTGACGTTAAAATTCCGGTTTTGATTGTGTAAAAGATCCATTTGGTGATTCATTGGTATAACTTGTTATACCAGCACGAATGGTCTAAAAAATAATTTTTTATAGACATTGCTTGTTTAGAAACTTTTATACCCGTAATGAATGCATTAACTGACCAAAAAAAAATTTGATTCAGTTGGCAAGCAAATGGATACTGATGAAATTTTGGAGGGGGGTGCTACTGAGATTCACCCGGCATCACCAGGAAGTTATACCGGCAGTGATGACACCCTAGACTCAGAAAAATTGTTGCAAACCTTAGGCAAGGTAGTTTTAGAACTTCATCAGAGCAATAAACAACGGGATAAACAAATGCAAAATCTATTTAATCAACTGCAAGCAGTTGATTCTAACAACTTGGGCTACCAACTGGAAATATTTTTCAGCAATAAAAAGTTTAAACGTCTGGAAGTTGTTGAAGACTGGATAAACCGTTGGACAAGCTATTTTAGCTTGCACAACGTCCCAGAAGATAAACGAATATCATCGGTTCTATTGTTTCTGGAAGGTAAAGCCTTTTCTTGGTGGAGGGAACTTTCCATGAAACAGGTGACTTGGGCTGGATTCCTGACAGAATTCCGGAAAGCTTTTGTCACGATAGACGATTCCGAGCTGTATATTCAGTTTATCAACTGCAAAATGGGCAGGCGAGAACTGGACAGTTATGTCCAAGAGTTCTTGGACTCTTTTGCTAAGGTGCCGCTTTTTTATCGTAAGTTAGCACAGTGGCAATTTATTGTCGAACTGCCTGCTGACTATCAAAATGAATGCAAACGAAATATCCTCAATTCACTAGAGGATGCTATCCGTGTGGCGAAAGCCTATGATAGTACAGTTGTTGCATCACGGAAAAGCGTGCAAGGCCACACGGCCCCAAAACCCAAGCAAGAAAAATCTAAGAAGCGTAAGAAGCAGTTTTTTGACGAGCTGGAAGCAAAAGCGTACCAACAGTCAAAGAAAAAGAAGAATAAGAAGAAATTGGTAGTGAAAGACAAAGCACGGTTGACGGCACTTAAACGAAATTTGTGTTTCCTCTGTAATAAACCCGGGCACCATGCCAAACAGTGCCCCAAACGGAAAGCAAAGTCATCAAGTTTCATGATTGTGGATTTACCGGCAAGTAAATTGGAAGTCAATTTGTTAAATAATTGTGACTGTACTTGTAACTTTAGTGCACTCTCTTTCAAGCCTAATGAATTGTTTCGTGTGAGAGGCAATATTTTAGGGAAAGACGTGAATGTGCTATTTGATTCAGGTAGTACTCACAATATTTTGAATGCTCGACTTGTGCAGAAGCTCCGAGTGCCCACCATGGCTAATGATCACCATTACGTGGTCCGTTTTGCCTCAGGGTCGGACATTAAGATTTGGGATGTCAAAGTCTCGAACTTAGAGCTTTAGATGCAGGAATATGTTGAGCCATTGGACTTCCATGTCATGAATCTGGACCGGACGGATGTCATTTTGGGCTATGAATGGTTTTTTGGCAAATCAGACTCTTTAGAGATAGATTTTAAAAATCATTCTATGGTATTTAAAGATAAGTTTGATCAGATTGTCTCTATTTCTGGAGAGACCGATGTACTTCCATCACCGATGATTTCCTCGGCTGAATTAATTGAGAAACTTCATGATTTTGAGTATGAACTCTTTCACTTGTTTTTGAAATCTCGTATGCATTGTGATGTTGGGGATGTGAATGTGTTTTCATGCTTTAACACCGAAAATTCGCATCATGAACAATAGCTTTTGGAAGATTTAAAACAAGAGTTTAGTGAAGTTTTTCCGAAGCAGCTACCTTATGGACTACCACCCGCTCGGTCGGTAGATCATAAGATAGATCTTTTGCCCGATAGCCGTCCTATCTTCAGACAACCATATCAATTTAGTCAGAAGGAAGAGGAGGAATTGGCTAGGCAGATTGAGGAATAAAGCTGAACGCCATAAGGCGGGCGGTTTGTTGCATCCACTGGATATCCCTGATAAGAGATGGGATAGTATTTCCATGGATTTTGTGGTTGGGTTAACACGGACAAATAAACAGCATGATGCAATTTGGATTGTGGTCGACCGTCTTACCAAATTGGCGGTAAAGACCACCGCGAAGGCTTCTGATTTAGCTCAGATATTTGTAGAGCGTCTGTTTAGGCTTTACTGATTACCAAGTGATATTGTGAGCGATCGCAATCCGAAATTCACCGATCACTTTTGGTTGGCCGTATTCGCTAAACTAGAGACGACACTGAGCTTGGTTTCTTCTAATCATCCTGAGACAGATGGACAGAGGGAAAGAACAAATCAAACGATGGAACAAATGCTTCGGGCATATGTTTCCAGACGGCAATCTGATTGGGAAAAGTACATTGATCAAGTTTGCCTATAATAGTAGTAAGCATTCGGCTACCGGTTATAGCCCGTTTATGCTTATGTACGGTTTTGAGCCTAGGTCACCCATTGCGGTTGAGACTCGAACGATCAAGTTTCAGAAAGTAGCAGATTTCCTACATGATATGCAGGAAATGCTACGGATTGCATGTGAAAATGTCCAAAGTGCCCATGATAGGGACAAACATTATGCGAATCTAAAAAGATCACCGAGAGACTTCCAAGTGGGAGATTGGGTATATTTGAGAATCCTGAAGGATTCAAGTGTAATGCGTACCGACAAGCATTATAAGTTGTCCCCTAGATATAGAGGACCGTTTAAGGTCTTGAAAAAGATCGGACCCTTAGCTTACCAATTGGAACTCCCGAATGGATCGCAAGTGCATTTCGTATTTCACGTTACTCGTCTCAAAAAGAGTCTACGTGAAGGAGAGCATCTTGGATCTGGAGATCAGTTGGACCTGTTGGATGAATCATCGGGTGTATCTCGTCTTGAATCCGAAAAGATCTTGAATACAAGAACTAAACGATTGAGAAATCGTATAGTTACCGAGCATCTGGTTTGATGGAGGGGATGAACGGACGATGACGATTCATGGGAACAGGAAGGAAGCTTAAGGAGGAACTTTCTTAGTTTTAAGTTCTGAGGACAGAAGTTGAATAAGGGAGGAAGAATGTCATGCTCATGACTGGTCTCGGGTAGCGTGTCCACGCTAGGGACCGGTAGACCAACAACCCATAAGTTAATTGTGACTATAAGGGAATTGGGGCCCTTATGTGTATATGGTCATAATTAATGGTTGTAGGCCTAAACACATGGTGGTGGAGTTGGTATGGGTCTATCAGTGAGTCATTAGGGAACTGGATGACGTGGCCCAAATAGGCTGTAGAGGTGTCCAGTGAGGTGTCACAGTGCACTACTAGTGGTGCATGGGCCTTGGAGGGTATAAGTATACCTACTGGGCTCTCACTAGTGTATGCTTGATTTGTGATGAGTAGCTACATGCTGCTGGTGTGACTCCTCTTTCCATGACTCTGATTGATCCATAGCTTGGGGGCTAGATCCGTACGATCTAGGTTTGGTTGGGTTGGTTTAACCTCCACCGGTTCCCATGTGTGGTTGCTTTGTATGGTATGCTTAGACTAGAATCATGTTGTGAGGACTTTATAATGATAACCAGGGATGCATCTTTCTCTGCAAAAATGGCGGTTTTCACAAGCGAAGCAAGCATATAGACTTGCAGTATCACTTTGTTAGAGATCTAGTGCAGGGATGTGTCATAAAAGTAGAATATTGTTGTGGTGAAAACATAATAGCTGATCTGCTGACAAAGACTTTGACTAGAGACAGGTTTGCATGTTTGAGAGGCCAATTTGGACTGACAGAAATAGGCTAATCCTAAGTTATGAATTGAGGGAGAGTTTGTTAGTTTTAAGCAATTCACACTTAGGATAACCGTAAGAATTCAGCTGAATAGGAAAAAGAAACGGCCGGTAAGTATGACGGGATTAGGACTTCTTGGTATGATCTCTGAGTACTCTCTGCTCAGGACGGAGGGGCCAATTCTTGGAGGGCACCCGTCGTAAGAATATAATGAAGAATGATCTGAGCAGACATTACGCTCGTTTTTGGATACTTTGTGATTCTCCTTCGTGTTCTTGTGTGACAGTGATTGCGCATTATTACTGGGTTGATTAATTGTGTTCTTTCAGTACAATCTGTCTGTGTTTCAATTATCAGTTGCTCGTGCTGTTAAGATTAGATTAATCCTTCAATTTGGTCAGCTTATTGTCCCTACTTAAAGACTTTCAACCCTGACTTCAAAACCTGTAGCTATATTTTATAAGAAACCCTCCATATTTAATGTAGCAAGTAGAGGTTCGAAAAAAAAAATTAACGTCCCATTTCTCAATTAGTTGCTTGCATGAGCTAATTCTTTGACTTTCAAATCAAGACTCAGCATTTGAATCTCGCTTTTAATGTCAACTTTTTCAAAATGCTCCCCAACCCCAACTATTCTTTCCAATGTTTTCATTCACACGTGTTTTTTTAGGCCAAGGGGACAATGTGTTAGGCCACTGTTTAGTGTTTGGAGCTGATCATTGCGTGTTCATGCCAATTTAAGCTTCCATGAGCTTTTACATCTGGGGTGGGTCTAGGGTTTTAAGGCAAATTTTTAGGGTTTCAAGGGTTGTTTTCCATGGTAAAGCTTGTAGATTAGAGTTTTCTTAGGTCAACTTTTCATTGCTAATTTGTCAATCATGCCGAGAGAGAGATTCAGCTTGTGGCAGGACGTAGAGTTGATTGACACCGAGGTGATCCGTTATGGCAGCTTGGGTGCTAAGCGTTGGAGTTTTCTAGCACTTTGACTAACTTAGGGCTCACCTCCTCGACACTACTGATGGCTGGTCAATTGGCATCTATCTGCATATGGTTGACACCTTTGGTGATGGCAGGGGCCAGCCAGCTTCGAGCTCTGGAGCTTCCGAAACCTACAGCGTCGGGACCAGGTCACAGCCCATCACCATTTTTATATTTAGCATGATTTCTTTTCTAAAAGTGCAAAATGTAAAAAGAAGACATGCACGTTAAGAGTTAAAACAAGGCATTCCGTATACCCGAACCGAACGGGCAACTATGACTGTTACCCAATAAAGGAAATTGTGTCAAATTACTAAATAAACAGCTTCATGGATCCTGACCGCATCGTACATACCTCTCTAGCCCCTGAGCGAGAAATATTTTCAGAGCCAGCAAGATTGATGAGTTCTTCTCCCTCTGGAGTACCTTCTTTTATGTGAATGGTGATTGAAAATATAGAGTGAGAACGACTGCAGAAAAATAGAAAAGAAATTACAATAGAAGAGTTTATGGATGCAAATTAAGCCAATGAACCTGGACTGTTTATTCACAAGTGTTTCTGCGGTCCTGCATTTTTTTTTTTTTTTGGGGGGGGGGGGAGGGGGAAAGGCCCTGCCCCTGCCTGAGGGCCTTCCTTGCCGGGAGGGCCTGAGCCCAAGGGCAAGCCCCGACTAGCACGGAAGGCCCGAGGGCTTCGGGCCTTCCCCTAGGTAATGCCATTGTGCGAAGTTTGTTTTTTTTTTTTTCGTTTTTTTGGCCATATGGTATGGCCGTACGGCCGTACACGTGGACCAGTTAGTTTTTTTTTTTTTTTCAATTTTTTGCCATTTTTTTTTCACAAATTTTTTTACGTTTGTGGTGGAATGTGGATGTGGATAGCCAATGACGAGCTGCCACATAGCACATGCACATTCCACCGGAGAGAGGAGAGAGAACGTGCATTCCACCAGAGAGAGAACGTGCATTCCACCGGAGAGAGAAGAAAGAAAGTGAATTCCATCGACGAGAGGAGAGAGAATGACAGATTCCTTGGAAAGAGAAAGTTGGATGGACATTATGCTCCTGGAGGTGGTCCCAAAATACAAAGGACACCTGAGCACAAGGCATTACGGTCAATTATTTTCCGAAACGCAGCTCGGCCATTCTGATGCTTCCAATTGCAGCTTAGATATTGTAACATGAATTGAAACGAAAAACACTTTTGAAAAACTCAATTTAGCTTTTCTTCCTCTGCCTTGCTTGGTGTAAGTTTTTCCATACCGCAAATATTGAGATTCAAAATATTTATCTCCTAGTATTTAAGATATTCACGATCAATATTCACAATAATCACGATCAGTATATTCATGATTAGTATTCACAATAATCACGATCATTATATTCATGATCAGTATTTGCAATAATCTTGACCAATATTCAAAATAGTAGTTTTTTCAATATTCATGAGCTCACATAATTGCCGCCAACCATCAACCAAGTACTCTTCAAGACCATCTCTAAAAACTTGACCAATTATTCATCCAATATGAAAAACATTTTGTACACATCTTGCAAAAGATTACATTATCAAAAACAATAAAAATATATATTCAAAACAATTACCAAATTTTGGAAAATTCAATCACTTATAAAAAATATTAACAAAAAAACGTCCACTTATGAAGGTATGCAAGAGGTCGTATTTCAAAATTTCAAAAACTATATTAAAGGGTACATAAAGTCATAAAGTTAGCAACAATGCTTGCAAAAAAGCATGAAGCAAAAATATTGCATGACACCAAAAGAACCAACATGGCCTATTTCAATCCATTTAAAGCAAACTTAATGACGCAAAACCCTTTCCCCCATGACAATTGAAGCAAAGTGTGGCATGAAGAATAAATTTTTTGACAAATATAACCCATGACAACTATGAGAAATTATCAACAATTTGCAGTAGGTCATGCATGGAAATATTTCTAGGCATGTCTTCTCTTCCTACATGTTGTCCACTTAAAGAGAAGTCTTTGAAAAGTAAATGATGACATATTTACCTCCTAATTTTGAGATTCTCAACAGATAAACATGGCTCTTCCAACAAAGATGACAATGGTATTATTAAGATAAAAAACAACCACAATAAACAGCCAGTTGATAATGTAACAAATTCCATCTGTGTTGGAAGATTCTGCTTGTCCAGGTTCATAGTTCTGCTTCGTAGGGCGACGTGCTCATTGAACTTTATGTATGTCAATGAGCACGTCGCCCTACGAAACCCAACTTTATTCACTAACTTGACATTTAGGCCCTGCGACATTAAAAGTCCCGCAAAAAGGCCTAAAGTCCTTTTATTGACTTTCTAATTAATCAAATCTCTACGTGATCATCGGGTTGGACTTACACACGCAGGGTGCCAAATCCCTCTCACTTATTAACTAGGGTTACGGTTGCCTTGGGATCCACAAACCCTCCAACAGTATCCCCCACCAAAACTAGTGGCGGTCCCACGACACCTGCGAGATGCAGTTATTGGGGACTTTTATTGGCTTCACATTGAATCTTTATTAAATGGTACTGCACCTTCTCCATAAAATCAAGGTGGACAGTATTAAAATCCAAACTGTGGGGCAGAAAACAACGATGGGCTCCGGCAATCCACTTTGCATGATTCCCAAGAGCCTCCCATCGTTGTTGCACGAAAATATAAATGAGCAACCGGCAGCTGATCTTTGATATTCTCTGAGGCCATTGGCTTATTTGGATCGAATGCCAGAGGAGGGAGGCAATCGTCCCATCTGGTTGCCACTGATGCCAACAGAGTTAGATCTTTTGCAAATAGTGCTGATTGTCGCACCGTCGGATCTAGAGGGTGGACATACTCTCTCTGGTATGCTTGTAAAGCCCAGTGGAAGTCCATTGATATTGTCCAACTATAGGGCTGATGGATGATTGGCCAATTGGGCATATGGATGGTGATCTTGTCTATAGCCAATCTCAAATCTTTCCATTTATTCCTTCTCGGCATTGGCACATAATAAGAATCGACCTGCAATTGGCGAGGGCTGGCCACATAACTCCTGATTGATTCCGGAGTTTTCTCAAAAACGATAATTTTCCATGCCGGCTACTCTCCCAATGCAGGTCTTTTGTCCAACTCTTTGTCGGCCTCTATCTCGGAGGTCTTGAATTTAAGGACCCATCCACCACGCGAGGACTCAAGTGGATGTTGCGATAAGAAGCTCTGGATCTAGTCCTCGATGCTGATGGGCCTTTTAAATAGTGTGTGGTCCTTGATGAGGATGGACCCGCTTGCACTGCCGGTAAAATTGGTAGTTGTTCTGGTATGTCTGGGGCTCCCCCCTGGTCCATGCCCGAATCCAGCCCTGCATCCATTGATACATCTTCTTGGCGCGTAGGGGAGAATTGCGGCATGACCGGTATGGGGATTTGTGGTCCGGCTTCCAATACCTGAGCGGCTGCTTTTTCATAGGCGTTGATGGTTTCCTTACCCTTGGCCAACTCAGTTGAAGCTGCTCCTTTGAACCTGTCAAAGCGGCCTTGGAATCCCTGAAGGGCCACTTTGTACATTTTCACTTTCTTGAACAAATACCGATCTCCATCGGTGTGACCGGATGATCTGGTATTTGCGTCTCAAGATACGCATCACGCTCAAGGGTGGTCGCATCTAGTTCACCTTGGAGACACGTGCAATCCTGCTCTGCCATTTGCAATTGACCCTTTAGCAGTTGCACCTGTTGTTTTGCATCCTGCACGGCCTTATCCACTTGCTTCTGTGCGGTTGTCAGGGCGTTTTGCAGGGAGCCGACGAATCCTTCCAGGCGATTAGCTTGTTGTTGGGCCATCTTCTTTTCAGCTTCAGATTTGTCTTCGTGCTGCTTAGCGATCTTCAAGTCTCGATCCAGTTGGACAATTTTCTGGCTGACGAGCGTGTTTTCTGATCCCAGATCTGAAATTCTCTGCTCCATTTCTTTTTTCTTTTCAAGTATAGACTAGAACACTTGCGCAAGGCTTGAGACCAAACCGAGAGCATCACCAAAATCTATTGTCGTGGAGGCGGCTGTTGAATTTCACACGTGTGGACTGTCCACTACATGTACTTGTGATCTCCTAAGGTGTGTAGATGCACCAAGATCAAGACTAGATTGAGATTCAAGATCAATCTTGAATCCTATGGCAAAAACACACTACTACATGCATTCAATCACTTCCAACTCTCACTCACACGTGTGGGAAGTGTTCCAAAAGTATTCTAAGTAAAAACAAGCTGCTCTCCTCAGGTAGAGAGAGAAAAACCATCAAGAGCTCTCGAGTAGAGAGAGAAAGCTAGAAATTCAATGACACACAAAATCCACTCAATCTCAAAATCAATTAGATCCAAAAGGAGGAGTACAATGATACTAATAGATTCATGAGCTACCACTATGCTTAACTATTATTGGATCACACTTTGCCACCTCTTAATCCTATTGGACCATTGATCCATGCACCTCTAAATTCTATTGGACTATATTCAAGCACACCTCAATTTTCTATTGGACCTCACAAGGTTCCACCTCTAAATCCTATTGGACCTCTTAAGCTTCATCAAACAAAAGCATGGCACTTGTCTACACTCTAATTGGCACAAGTTTGGCTCTATTTTGGCTCAATAGTGGCATTACAAGTGGAAATGGATAATTTGCCATCTATGCCAAATTTGACCCTATCAACATCCTACACCTAAATGCTTGACTATGAGATTCTATGAGACCCCTATATCAAACATTTTGATTTACTTTACAATTCTCCACACGTGGGAACATCCTCCACACATGTGAGATTCACTTACAAACTTCTATCATAAAAAATACCAAGCTAGATTTTTGCCAATTTCTCACACTCCTCCTCAAAAAATAGCTTCGAAAGGTACTAGATCACTTGAGAAGTTTGTAAATCTTTTTGAGTGGATCCTTTGGTATGCATAAGAAGTGAAGATCAGCCAAGGGATCCATCATAGCAGCACCCTCACCATATCCATGATAAGATCTCTTTGGTAGAGATCTCTTGCCAATGCCTTTGAAGAGTGCTCCACCAATATGCCACTATTATCATGGGCTTCCTCCATGCTTGATGATGATCTTTGCCTTGAAAGTTCCACTTGCATGATGGATGCACCATAAATAGAGAAATCTGAGGCTTCCAAGCCTCATAAGGATCATGGAGATCAAGATCATAAGATGTGAAACAATGATGATTATCAAGATTATGCTTTCTAGCTTGACTAGTCCACATACAATGAACTATATCCATGATGGATCTAATCTTGATATCAAAGACTATCTTGATCTTTTTTAGGCTAGTTACTCTCTCAAGGATGTAAGTGTCCACTTTGGATGCTTCACTTAATCTCAAGAGGAGTTTACAATTTGCCTCAAAACATGTGAAAACATGATTTTCAAAAAAGTGAGTACCAAGCTCAATCTTGTTCTTACTAGAACCAAGAGCATACTTTTGACAATACAATATCTTGCTTTCAAAAAGTATTGGAAACACATCTAAGTCAATAATGACAAGAAACATGTCCATACCATAAGCATCATACAAAACTAGTATATCTTTTCTTGAACTTTGAGATCCAAAAAATTCAATGAAGCAAGATAGCATTTCAAGCAAAGGAAGAGAAGCATATATGAATGTGTTGTAGTAGATACAACATGGAAGATGCCCCTCTTTTCCATGTAAGGTGAGCCATAAAGACTCGGCCATGCATCTTGAAGATCTTCTTGAAATCATATGAAGAAGAAACTCCTCCTCACACATTGGCCCCATCATAACTTGAATACCTTCAAAAAGGATAACTTGTGATGCTTCTTGAGAAGCCTTGATCTCGGCCACTTCCAAGATTGAATCTTCATGCAATATGACATCTCTATTCACCATCACATTTGAAATAGAGAGTGTAAAGACACTAAAGGCCTCCTTTATGGATGAGTATCCAATCATGATCCATGAGCTTGGATCATCCTTCCTTCTTGTTTCCAAGGGAATATATGCAAAGCAAGCACTACCAAGTTCACTAAGGTGATCAACCTTAGGCTTCATCTTGAATAAAACTTCATATGGTGCTATTCCTTCAAGAGCTCCAATAATCCTCAAAGCTTTGATCTTCAATGAGAATTTCTTCTCAACATATGCTTTGAATAATAAGGAATAATCATACACCATAATACTTGAAGAGAGAAGATATGTGCATCTTGTGTAATCCTCCTCCTTTGAAATATTGGAAATATAAGAAACATCAAGAGAGTTTGCACTCTCACTTGGATCAAATTTGTAGATGCCTTCAAATCTTGATCCATATGCAAGGATCTCACCATCCTTCTTAATCACACAATTGTCAATATTGAAATTGACATCAAAGCCACTATCAAGAAGTTGGCCAACACTTAAGATGTTCTTTGTAAGCTTTGGGACAAAAAGAACATTGTTGAGAAAGAGATCTTTAGAAGATGCAAGCTTCAAGGGAATAATCCCTACTCCTTCAATATTGCACTCATGCTTACTTGCAAAGTATATGGTCTTCTTAACTCCATCATAAGGCATAATAGATGAAAAAAAGTTCTTGGAGCCACACATATGTGAAGATGCTCCACTATCAATATACCATGAGTCATCCTTGTTGAAGGTGGAAGAGGAGAAGCTTGATGCCATAAGATGTACTCTTGTCTTGATTCTTCAGAAATAAGCACACTTTGAAGGGCCTCCAAACTTGGTAGCTCCTCCTTAATAGCATAGGATTGGACAAGGTTGTCATATTCATCTCTCAAGCCATTGAGAATGACTTGGACTAGCTCACTTTGATTGATTGAGTCACCAATACATGCAAGCTCCCTATGAATATCCTTGACTCTCAAAACATAATTAGATGCACTCTCATCACTCTTTTGACTACTTTGAAATATTTGATTTCTAAGAGTGAGGAGCCTAGAGGTGTTCTTAGCCTCATAGATGGACTTGAGACAATCCCAAGCTTCCTTGGATGTAGAACAATCACCAATCTCCCTCAATATCCCATTAGAGACATTCATCTTAATGTAGTGGAGAGCCATCCACGCTCTCTTCTTGTATTTTTGTACTTCTTGAAGGACTTGAGGCTCCTCCTCAATCCCAAGTACAATGTCCATCACATCTTGGAGTATCAAGATGGACTCCATCCTCAACTTCCATATTGAATAATTGGAAGTAGACAATCTCTCACTTGGTTGCAACAAGTATGAACTCATTGGAGTCATGTAAAGTGGAGATAAATAAAAGTGATGAACAAAAAATGTTGCTTCTCTCTCACTATAGGATCCAATAATGGTGTGCTACCATCTCCTATGCAAGATCTTGCAACAAACTGTGAGATGATTCTCACTAGATATCTCAATCTCTCCAAAACTAGATCTACTTCACATCAAATGATGGAGTATGGGCAAAGTTAGGATCAAACACTCTTAGCACGTGTGAAATACACTAAGAAACCAAATTTGACTCAAATACAATGATATTGATTGGATGTTCCTCACACGTGTCTGAGCACCTGATTCCGTACAGTACCAGGTCAGACCCAATCAATGTCCTTTTGATCTCTTTTGATTTAAAATTGAACAAGATAGCTAGGAAAATGGGCCTTGACAATTTCTAGCTCAAGATTGATGAATAGTTTTCACTCAAATGGATCAAAATGCATGGTAACCTTAGGTAGGCTCTGATACCATGTTGAATTTCACACGTGTGGACTGTCCACTACATGTACTTGTGATCTCCTAAGGTGTGTAGATGCACCAAGATCAAGACTAGATTGAGATTCAAGATCAATCTTGAATCCTATGGCAAAAACACACTACTACATGCATTCACTTCCAACTCTCACTCACACGTGTGGGAAGTGTTCCAAAAGTATTCTAAGTAAAAACAAGCTGCTCTCCTCAGGTAGAGAGAGAGAAAAACCATCAAGAGCTCTCGGGTAGAGAGAGAAAGCTAGAAATTCAATGACACACAAAATCCACTCAATCTCAAAATCAATTAGATCCAAAAGGAGGAGTACAATGATACTAATAGATTCATGAGCTAACACTATGCTTAACTATGATTGGATCACACTTTGCCACCTCTTAATCCTATTGGACCATTGATCCATGCACCTCTAAATTCTATTGGACTATATTCAAGCACACCTCAATTTTCTATTGGACCTCACAAGGTTCCACCTCTAAATCCTATTGGACCTCTTAAGCTTCATCAAACAAAAGCATGACACTTGTCTACACTCTAATTGGCACAAGTTTGGCTCTATTTTGGCTCAATAGTGGCATTACAAGTGGAAATGGATAATTTGCCATCTATGCCAAATTTGACCCTATCAACTTCCTACACCTAAATGCTTGACTATGAGATTCTATGAGACCCCTATATCAAACATTTTGATTTACTTTACAATTCTCCACACGTGGGAACATCCTCCACACATGTAAGATTCACTTACAAACTTCTATCATAAAAAATACCAAGCTAGATTTTTGCCAATTTCTCACAGCGGCAATAGCAGGAGGACCTGATGGTACTATCCGTGGTTGGCGTGAGATAGATGTCGGTACTTCTTCTTCTTCAAAAATGTCTTCTTCCTCAAAACCCTCAGGCATGGTGGCATCAACTGCTTCGGTGATTTCACAGCTTGGTCGACCCAAAGTGTGGCTAGGGCATCTTCAGCTTGAAATTGTTGGCTTGAGTCTTCAACACCAATATTAGTGTCATGCATTTGTTCAAATCCTCTTCCAAGGGATTGGAGTTCAAAGGGCGCAGGGCTTTGGGGCATTTCAAAAATTTTGGCGGCACCAAGAGGGTCGGAATCATTGAACATATCCATGAAATACTGCGTGTTTGGGGAAGTAGCTTCGGTGTGCGGGGGTGAGGCGGTCTGGGCAGCTGTGAAGGGAATGGTAGCCTCAATGGTCACAGACTGTCCTTGTGTGGAAGCAGAGGTGAGGGAAGCATCAGAGGCGAGGGGAATAGGAAGTTTAGTGCAAACAGCAGCAGGGGCGGAAGCGCAGCTGACGATGTATGCCTAGTGCGACGTCGTGACGTGGAAGGTGAGTCATGAATGACGATCTCACTGCGTGGATGACGTCGACTATGTGAACTCGAGGCCTGGTGAGACGACTCGGCCGGTGTTTCTTCATAGACCGAAAGCACAAAATCCATGGTGGAAGCCATGGATTTTGTTTTCTAGATGAGAAGCGGCTAGAAGAGACAACAAAAAGCCAACAGCAAACTGCTGCTTAGTATTGCTCTTAATAGCTCGTTTGAGCTCACCAGAAACAGTTTTGAACCAATTATATGGTTCAAGAGGGATTTGGCCAACTTGATATAGGACTCAACTATCCTATGGAGGATTTGTGAAGTGATGCGGTCTTTCCTGAGGTTGCCAACCATCATGAAGTTGTTCAGTAACTAGGCAGCAGCGTGTATGGAAGGCTCAATGATGGCATCAAGGATATCCGTCGTTGGTCCAGTGCAAATCATTGGTGAGGTCGATGTATGGCTTTATGGCTTGTTTGGCTTGCTTATCGTTGGGTACCTGACGCTATACCTATGGCTGCAAGGGCGGCCTCAATGACGTGCACCTTGTGTGTTGCTCCCTGAAAGGTGATATAAAATTTGGATTTCTCTTCCTTCCACGTACTGAAGGAAAGAATGATGAAATCCATGTTGATTCTGCCAGAAAAGGCTCTCTCATGAATATCCATTGCAGTGAGCAAAGGCTCCGCAAGGGTCATCCACTGAGTGACCATGCTTGTGCTAGGAAGGATCATGATGTCCGTTGCAGATGGGACATCACGATGAATAGTATAACGCGGAGACTGGGAAATATCTGTAGAAGACATGATGAGTAGAAAGGAAATGTAAGACGAGCGAAAGTATATCAGAATGCAGTTCAGGAAGTTTAGAAGGCTTTGTTCACGGGAAAAATTCGCAAGAGCTTCGCTAGCACAAGTGAGGAATAAATCGAATTTAGCCAACTTATAGGTGGATCTGGTGGGTCCATTACATTGAATACTAGTTTGGCTGATCAATTCAGAACCAAAATTTGCAAGCATGTACATTACTATAAAAATAGACTATAAAAATCTCGGCAAAGGTTTCTAGGGATCTAAACCTATCAGGCGAACGTTTTCCAGACTTGGCGAAGAATGAACCTTCTCCCAAGAGGGTCCTTCATCCAGTTATCGTCATAAATGTATTTTTTCAGGACCTGAGGCTATGTACAACCTAATTTTGACATTTTAAGACCATCTAGCAGTCGACGAAGGTTCATAATGACGGTAAGGTGCCCGGCGAAGGTTCCCAAAATGGCATATTACTGATTCTTCGCCTGACTCAAAAAATGGATTTTTCCTGGACAAGAACCTTCGCCCAACTCAAATTAGATAAATCTGAAGTGGATGTATAGTCTGGAGGCTCAGCGAAGGTTTCTGATACTATATAGGCCAAATCTGACCAAAACAGTGATTTGTTAAGTCATTTTTCATCAAAAATATTGTTCTCTCTTTTTTCCATGCTGAAGACTTTTATGACTTTTGCTCATCAGTCTTTTCTCAATTTTTTTTTTTACTGTCTTTTTCACACAAAAACTGAACAAATGAGATATTGAAAACAACAAATTGAAAAACAAATAAAATTTTAAAAAAATCCTTGAGATCAGGCTTGTTGGTCAAGCGGAGCCGGCTGCCAAAACTTGCGTAATCAGCTGCCATTCACCGAAGTATCAAATCGTGTTCCATCCAAGTGCTCAAGAATTATTGTGCCATAGTTCAAGATTTCCTTCACTTTATACGGGCCTTCACCTGCAAACTTCAATTTTTCCTTAATCAGCTTGGTTTTGTACATCAATGCAAGATCTCATGTTTTCATATCCTTTTTGTGCAATCGACGATCGTGCCATGCCTTCCGGCAGGCTTTCTCTGCTGCTAAGGCATGAACTGCCATCAATCAAGTTTCACATAATTTGTGCAAGGCTTCATGACGTAGTATCCTGCACCCGAAACAGTCGTCAAACTACACAGTCATAATCCTCTCAATCAAAGCTTTCATCTAATACCCATATTGCCTAAAAAAATTTCAAAAAAAAAAATCGATTCTACACGATTCTGGGAAAATCCCAAATCGCGATTTTGGATTGCGATTCTGAATCACAATTTAGAATCTCGCTGCAACTATGATACACACATACATACATATGTATGTATACATACATATACATATATCTATATATACTTATACATACATACATATATATAGATATATATATATACATATGTATATATACATACACACACACACACACACACACACACACACACACACACACATATATATATATATATATATACTAGTTGTGAGTGCCCGTCGTTGACGGGCAATGGCGGCCGACGTATGTGACAGCCGATGATTTGAAAAATCAGTATGTCGTTGACGGGCGAGGACATCTGATCTAGGTGGCGGCCGATGATCTAGTGGGACCTAGACGTGACATTAGGTGTGAATGGTAGGTTGTTGTCGTGAGAGGGGAGAAGTAGGCGTGACATTAGGTGTGATGGGTAGGTTATAGGCATGGCAACTGTGTGTGTGTGTGTGTGTGTGTGTGTGTGTGTGTGTGTGTGTGTGTGTGTGTGTGTGTGTGTGTGTGAGTGTCTATATGATATGAGTGGGTGGTCGAAGGTGGCAGGGAATGTGTATATGTGTGTGTGTGTGTGTGTGTGTGTGTGTGTGTGTGTGTGTGTGTGTGTGTGTGTGTGTGTGTGTTTACTTTTATTTAGCAATGTGGGTGCTTGTGTGCTTGTGTGTGTATTCAATGTGTGGGTTTGAAAAACATTCATCTCAAAAACCCAAATTGTTGTAAAAAATTGAAACAACAACAATTTCATATTCCAATATTTTTAATAAATAGACATTAGGTCATCTGATAAATCAGAAACCAATACTTGGGCTTACACCAGGTTTTGTAACATTGGCTCAAAGTCTCTAAGTCTAACAATACTAACATGTCTCCAAACATATGCCACATTCCTGAGTAACATATCTACATCTAATAGGAATCAATATTCTCTCTAAATAAAATGTCTTCTCTTTTGTTGTTGGAATAAGAACTTCGCATAAGCTTCTATCAACCACAAAAATGGAACAGCGAGACACCTCATCACCGAAACAAAATAACTCCATCAGATCTTGCACAAAAGTCATGTGATTTATGTAAATCTTCGACATCTACAACAACACCAAGAATGTGAGAAAAAGAATGTACATACAACACATAATCTTAACAATATAAGACAATTCTGCATTCGACAATTGCAAACTATGTAAAGTCATATATTTGATATAACAAACAACTCACCAGAAACAGCATTACTAACACTACCAAATACCTCCATAGTATCTGGCACCAAGGTAAGAAGGTCGAAGGCAATATGAAGTTGATGTTGGCAGGAAGTTGAAGTCGGTAGGAAGTTGAAGGCGACCACTCACAAAACAACTACATTATCTCACCACATCTACTCGCCAAACAACAACATCTACTCACCAAGCAATTCACCACATCTATTGGACCTCCTCGTATACGACATTTTCTGTGTATGAGCAAATGTCATCTTCGTTGCACGAACAACCATTGTTATCCTTTACGAGCACTTTTATGCATGATGCACTACGCACCCTTGACAACGCCACATACAATTGTCCATGACTAAATACTGGACGTGACAAATATAATCCCATTGCATCCATTGTCTACCCTTGTGATTTATTCATGGACATTGCAAACGTGGGTTTCATAGAAAACTGTAGTCTCTTGAATTCAAATGGTAGGTCTGAGCTGGTTGGTACCAACATAATGCGCAAAATAATCACTCTCGTACCAACATTTTTCCCAGTCACTATCTCTGCCTCAACGATCGTTCTCCCCAACTTGCGCACAATCAATCTGGTACCATTGCATAGCTTTCATTATGTCTTCCACGTCACATAGAGCTTCATCTATGACAACTTGACTAACGTTTTCACTGCTTCCACTACACCCCAAAACCTCGAATTAGTGAACGTAATCCTCAACCAAATGACCCTCAACGGCCTTCCATAACTATATCCAAGAATCTCCTTCTACACAACCTTCTCTGTGTACAAAATTTGACAATTTTTTCTCTCCAAATCTAACTCTACATCCCAAATGCTAAGTCTAACTCCAATTCTAACTTTAACTATGTGAAAAGTACAGTACTAAGGACCATAAATGGATCTTTGAATGATCCACAAGGTGATTGTATGCTTGTTGAACAATCTATCAGAAACTAGACATCAGAAAACAAGATCTAGTTTAGCAGCTCGATAGGAAACAAGTAGAGACAATTAAAGCATTGATCAATTAGTATAATCCAACTCCACACGTGTGGAAATAAGTCTGTAGTACGGCCTGTAGACAGTGTTTACAAAGTGCCAAAGCTGGGTTTCATTGGAAATCAAGAGTAATCACCATACAATGGGAGGAAACTCGAGTTTCTCCTTGAGGCTCCAAAAAGTTTCTATCTTCTCACTATGGAGAATGGGAATACATAGTAAAACACACTTCCTTTGCAAAGTTAGGTGAAAATCTAGAATGTAATAAGGAAGTAGACTCCACTTTCTTGCCCTAATGTGAAAACCCTATCCTAGATCCAAGAGTCATGCTTGGTAGGTGCATGGTAGGTACAAATCTCATCATAAATCATGGTCTAGATCCTACAAAGTAGGAATCACTACCAAATGGACACAACCACTCCGTAACCTACTTTAGGTGTGTATGTACAAGTGGCACTTTGGTCATTCAAGTAACCAACAAACAATATTGACAAAATGTACAATATTCTACATGGCTAGATTTGCCAATGTAGGCAATTTTTCACACTCCTCCTCAAATCTAGCCTTGGAGATCACAATGCTTTTATCAATAACTCCAATTGAAGATCTAAGCTTGACAAATGAATCTTTAGGTAAAGGTTTAGTAAACAAATCAGCCAAGCAACTTGATGATGGCACGTGTTGGAGCTTGATCTCTTTAGCTTGCACTTTTTCCCTCACGAAATGAGAGCAATTTCGATGTGTTTGCTCCTTGCATGGAATGTAGGATTAGTTGCAAGTGATTGGGTTGATTGGTTGTCAAAATAGATGATAGGGATCTCCTCCTCCATGACATGAAGCTCCACCAATAGCCTTTTGAGCCACAAGACCTCCTTGCATGTTGATGTCAAGGCCTTGTATTCGGATTCTGTGGAAGAGAGGGAGATGGTATCTTGCTTTTTGGAAAGCCATGATAATACTCCATCACATAGAAAGGTGGCAAAGGCACTTGTTGATATTCTATCCACTTTGTCACCTGCAAAATCCAAGTCACTATAGGCTCTTAAGCCAAGATTAGTTCCTCTATACAAAATGCCAAAATTCTTAGTGGATGAAATGTATCTAAGAACTCTTTTGGCCATCTTCCAATGTGAAACTAGAGGACTTTGCATGAATTGGCTTAACTTTCCAGCACTATAACTAAGATCAGGTCTAGTTATAGTTAAATAGATCAAGGAGCCAATAAGCCTTCTATATAATGTGATGTCCTCAAAGGATGCTTCATCACAACCAACAGATGCTTTTACATGTTGTTCCATTGGTGTGTCAATGCCTTTACAATTCTTCATTCTAAATCTATCTAGGATGGATGTAGCATATTTAGATTGACAAATGAAGCTAAAATCACATCCTCTAATAATCTCTATTCCAAGAATGAAGCTCAATAGGCCGAGATCTACCATCTTAAACTCTTTTGCTAAAGCAATTTTTACATCTCTAATTCCATCTAGATCATTACCACTCAAGATAATGTCATCTACATACAAAACAAGAATAATGATCATGCCATCATGAAAACTTATATACAATGATGGACCATAGGCACTCATTACAAAACTGATGGAAATTAGAAAAGAGTTTAGCCTAGAGTACCATGCTCTAGGTGCTTGCTTGAGCCCATAAAGGCTCTTCATAGGCACTCATTACAAAATTGATGGAAATGAGAAAAGAGTTTAGCCTAGAGTACCATGCTCTAGGTGCTTGCTTGAGCCCATAAAGGCTCTTCTTCAAAAAACACACCTTTCCTTCATGCTTTGCCTTGATGAAGCCCTCGGGTTGCCTCATGTAGATCTCTTCCTCCAAATAACCATTGAGGAATGCATTTGTGAAGTCAAGTTGGAATAGCTCCCACTTGAAGGTTGTAGCAAGACTAATGATCAACCTGATAGTAACAAGCTTAGCCACAGGAGCAAAAGTCTCATCATAATCAATGCCTTTGATTTGTAAAAAGCCTTTGGCAACATGCCTAGCTTTATGCTTGCTTATTGATCCATCTTGATTATACTTCAATCTAAATACCCACTTGCAATCAAGAGGTTTCTTCCCTTGAGGAAGATCCACAAGATCCCAAGTATGCTTCTCAATAAGAGCATCATACTCTACTTGCATAGCATCCATCCAACTTTTAGACTTACAAGCATCTTCCTAGCATGTTGGCTCATCTAACATTGAAGTAAGAAAGGTGTAAGATGTGAAAGATGATGATCCTTCCCTTTGATCACCTTGACCATCATAGGTGAGCCTCAATGGCTCGGATCTTGCCCTTGTAGATCTTCTTGGAGTTCTTGGACTTCTTGCATCTTGAGGTGGATCCTCAAGTTCTTCTTCACTTGGAAGATCCTCCTCCATCCTAGCATGATCCTTGGCATCAAGATGATTAGTAGCATTATCATCCAAATCACAAGCATGTCCTTCATCAGAAATAACATCCCTACTCACTATCACCTTGCTAGTGATGGGATTGAAGACTCTATAACCTTTGATATTCTCACCATATCCCACAAAGATGCCTTTGATGGATGTTGCATCATCCTTCCTTCTCTTATCCAAGGATTGGTGTACATAGCAAGTGGATCCAAAAACTTTGAGATCCTTGAGATTGGGCTTCTCTCCAAATAGAGCTTCAAATGGTGTGATTCCTCCAATGGCTTGGTTTGGCAATCTATTGCACAAATAGTTAGCACAAGTTATTGCTTCACCCCAAAATGGTTTGGATAGAGAAGCATCTAGCCTTAAGGCCTTAGCACACTCACAAAGAGATCTATTTCTTCTCTCACTCACTCCATTTTGTTGAGGGGTGTATGGACATGACAACTCCCTCTTTATGCCATTAGAACTACAAAAGTCAGTCAACTTATTGGTAATATATTCACCTCCATTATCACTCCTTAATACCTTAATCTTGGTACTAAGTTGATTTTCTACCAAAGTCTTGAACTTTACAAAAGAATCAAACACCATTGATTTGCTAGACAAGAGGTACATCCAACAAAATCTAGAATAGTCATCAATGAAGATTACATAGTACTTGGCACCACCATTAGACTCATGTGAAAGACTATGAACATCCGAATGGATGAGTTCAAGAGGAGAGTTTATCTTGATGTAGATCTTGAGAAGGGTAGTTTGTGAGCCTTTGAGAGGCTGCATGCTTCACATCTCTTCCCACACTTTGACAAATGCTTGGAGAGTCCAACTGCAAGCTCCTTTGCAACCGTAGATTCCATGGCTTTGTAGTTGGGGTGGCCCAACCGTTTATGCCACAATTCCACCTTTGATAACTCCACCTTTGCCAAGTTAACACTCTCCATTGCAACATTAGCATCAAGCTTAAACAATCTACCTTGCTTAAAGCCTTTGGCTATACATTCATCATTTCTAAGGATGGAACAAACTCCATGCCTAAATTGTACATCTAGGCCATTATCCATTAACTGGCCAACACTAAGCAAATTCTTGGTTAACTTAGGAACATAAAGAACATTATCAAGATTCATCCTTTTGGATGATCCCACATACAAGGGAACTGTTCCTATTCCACTTATCTTACATTCTTGACTACTTGCAGTATAGATTGATCTATGTAAATCATTGTAAGAAAGTAAAGTGGAGAATATGTCCTTTTGATATGTCATGTGGGAACTTGCCCCACTATCAATCCACCAGGAATCATTGGTGTTGCTCTTGGATGATGGTGGTTTGTTGGAAACCATCAAGGATGACTCTTCATCCCCCTCCTCCTCCTGATGTGCAATGTTGCTTTGTTTGCTCTCTTGTGCCTTCTTCTTCTTGAGACATTCTGATGCAAAATGTCCTTTCTTTCCACAGAAAAAACATTTGTACTTGGACTTGTCTTTGATCTTGCCCTTTGAGCTTGAAGCCTCATCCTCCTCCTTGGTCTCCTTGAAGTGCTTCTTCTTGCCATTGGTCTTCTTCTTGCTTTTGAATGAGAAATTAGCTTTCTCATCACCATCCTGCAGAGAAATAGCATTCATTCTTGCATTGGTATGCAACATCCTACACTCTTCAGCTACTAATACACTGTGTAGCTTTTCTATAGTAGGCAAAGTGTCTTGGATTGCAAAGCTTTGGACCAAATTTGTAAAGCCACTCCCTAGACCATTGAGGACAATCTGAACAAGGTCACTATCTTGAATTTTCTCTCCAATGGAAGCTAACTCCCTATTGAGAGACTTGATTCTTAGCACATAATCTTGTGCACTCTTATCACTCCTCTTCATGCTTTGTAGAATCTGATTCCTAAGCATGAGAACCCTCGAAGTGTTACTAGACTCATAGATAGATTTTAAAGATTCCCAAGCCTCTTTAGCACTCTTACATGATGATACTTCCCTTAAAAGATCATTGCTTACATTCATCTTAATACAGTGAAGTGCAAACCTAGACCTCTTCTTGTATCTCACTAATTCCTGTGCACTTAGAGGTTCATCTTTATCATCTATTAGAAACTCATAAAGATCATGGAGCACCATTAGTGACTCCATCCTCACTTTCCAAATAGCATAATTGGTAGAATTTAACCTCTCACTAGTTTCTAGAAGGTAGGCTCCCACTGATTCCATCTTACTAGCAAGATTCTACACACAAGATATAGATTTGTTTGGACCTGAAACTCACAAAGGTTTCTAACTTGTAGTGTTTCACTCAAATGTTGACTTCTAATCCAACAGATGTATTTGTAATCACAGTTCTATCACTCCCTCACAAAGCTAGAATGAAGATAAAATGAGATGAAAACTACACTCAAGCAAATCTTGCCAATCTTGGCTATTCTTGGACAAAAACTGACTCTATCTCTCTCATTCACTTTGATGTACTTTCAAGACCTGGTTTCCACTTTAAGAAGGTCTAAAATCAGCCTAGATTAATAGTTTTCATGAAATAAATTCAAAACTAATCAATGGCAAGTGATCTTGGTAGCTTATCCTAGGATTTGCACCAAAAATGACATCAAACTGACACCAAATGAATTTTCCATGATCCAATGAATATGGGTTATTAAATGCTGGTTTAGAGATGCTCACACGTGTGAACAATACGAATTTTGATCCTAAAAAAGTTTGGGATCAAATCCCCTCACCAAAACCTGGATACCAGCTCGCCCTTCCAATACTAGCTTTTTGCACCAAAACCTGCTAAACCTGGATTAGATTCAAACACAGATCAATGGCCTTGTACTTGGCTCTGATACCATGTGAAAAGTACAGTACTAAGGACCATAAATGGATCTTTTAATGATCCACAAGGTGATTGTATGCTTGTTAAACAATCTATCAGAAACTAGTCATCAGAAAACAAGATCTAGTTTAGCAGCTCGATAGGAAACAAGTAGAGACAATTAAAGCATTGATCAATTAGTATAATCCAACTCCACACGTGTGGAAATAAGGCTGTAGTACAGCCTGTAGACAGTGTTTACAAAGTGCCAAAGCTAGGTTTCATTGGAAATCAAGAGTAATCATCATACAATGAGAGGAAACTCGAGTTTCTCCTTGAGGCTCCAAAAAGTTTCTATCTTCTCACTATGGAGAATGGGAATACATAGTAAAACACACTTCCTTTGCAAAGTTAGGTGAAAATCCAGAATGTAATAAGGAAGTAGACTCCACTTTCTTGCCCTAATGTGAAAACCCTAGCCTAGATTCAAGAGTCATGCTTGGTAGGTGCATGGTAGGTACAAATCTCGTCATAAATCATGGTCTAGATACTACAAAGTAGGAATCACTACCAAATGGACACAACCACTCCTCTTGACTCGTGGTAACCTACTTTAGGTGTGTATGTACAAGTGGCACTTTGGCCATTCAATTAACCAACAAACAATATTGACAAAATGTACAATATTCTACATGGCTAGATTTGCCAATGTAGGCAATTTTTCACAAACTGTACCTCACATCTCAAAACTGTCGTGAAATCGTGGGGGCATGAGCGGCAACGGAAGCTTGAGGATTGAGCGCGACGTGTAGGAATGTTAACGCAATAGTAAAAGAATTTATACAAAACGCACAAATGAACGAGACGCAGTAGAGAGACAAAAATTGCACTCTGATAAAAAATCAACAGTGAGTACAATAGCTTGAAGTAATAATTTCAGCTTTTTGAGCATGATAACGCTGGCTATAGAAAACTTTGATTGAAAAAGAAATTCAATTAACACTTACATAGCTTGATTCAGCTAGTATATATATTTACAAGTGTCGAGAGAGAAATATCTTATGCCTTAACTGTCATTTACTCTAGTTTTGCATCTGTACAAAAGCTTGTAACCGCCCTTAGGATATTTGTTTCTCAACCTGTTTTAGGGTTGATGATAAGTTGGCAACGTCGGTCAGCCAATGTAGCAAAAACGCAAAAAATCCAAAAAACCCAAAGGTGCCCTTTAAACTGAAGGTATGCAACTCCTGAAGGTGCCCTTAGACTTTAAGGTGTGTAAATCTCTAAGGCTGTAGAATGAGGGCAACGAAGAAAGTGAAAAAGACGAAAAAGGCAAATGTGCCTGTTGGAGGGTTTGTGGATCCCAAGGCAACCCTAACCCTAGTTAATAAGTGAGAGGGATTTGGCACCTTGCTTGTGTAAGTCCAACCCGATGATCACATAGAGATTTGATTAATTAGAAAGTCAATAAAAGACTTTAGGCCTTTTTGCGGGACTTTCAATGTCGCAGGGCCTAAATGTCAAATTAGTAAGTAAAGTTGGGTTTTCCTCCAATTTGGATGGTTCCCACTCTATTTCAAATTTGAATAATTAGGGAGGCATAAATGGACCAATAGGATTCAGAGGCCAGGGTCCTTCTCTCTATTATAAAAAGGGACCAACTCGAGTTCCTACACAAGTTCATTTTCTCATTTCAATAAAGCAGATTGGTTCTCTTCAAGAATGGATTGATGAATGTCCTTGCTCTCTATCACTTTTCCTCCATCTCTCATGCTTTCTTTGGTTTTTGCTAATTGTTGGATCTAAATGTTATTGGGATTGTATGTTATTATACTTTTTATGAGAGAGAAAGGGGGAAAGAGAAAGAGTAAGCTATCTTGTTGTGGATGTGTAGTGTTAATGGTTAGGGTTAATGGATGTTAGAGTTAGATTTGGATCTTTCATTCATGCTGGAATCTGAACTATACTATCGCTCTCATGGGAACGAACCTACGCGTGACAACTAACTTCATCTCTTTGATGCTAGATTGGCTAGATCTTGGATTCAGGTTAGGCAAGGAAAGAAACCCACTACAATTTTGGCGCCGTTGTCGGGGAGCTACGCCAATTTTTCAGTTTGCAGCATGATTGTTGGATGGTTAGCTTGCATTAGGCATCTTGTCGTGGAATGAATAGTGTTAGATCTACATTTTAGAGTTAGTTTGGGATTGATTTTGCTTGATTTGAGTGGATGTGCTTGTTTGAAATCTAATTTGATTGTAGAACAGGGAAAGCTATCCAGATCACCAATCTTAAGATCCATTTGGATTTGAGATATCAGAGAAAACAACAAAAATTGGTCAAATCTGCCAGATTTTGGTCAAAAAGAGGCAAAAATCGTCATCAAAACTGATAAGTTTTTACTCTCTTTCAGGAAACCTTCGTCGAGTTGCAGACACCTTCGGTTTTGATCACAGAACCTTCAGTTTGAAGGGCGAAGATTGATTCCCAGCTTAAAAAAAAAAAAAACACATTGGGACATTCCTCCAATGAACATAGCAAGAATCTCCTATCTCTCTCTCTCTGATCACAACAAACAGAACTAAAACCATGCTGTGAACAAAAAACCAACTGAATCATTCTGAAATTTAGCCTTAAATGAGACAATTTTTGACAAAACAACCATTCGTTATGTGCTCTCTCTCTCTCTCTCTCTCTCTCTCTCTCTCTCTCTCTCTCTCTCTCTCTCTCTCTCTCTCTCTCTCTCTCTCTCTCTCTCTCTCTCTCTCTCTCTCTCTCTCTCTCTCTCTCTCTCTCTCTCTCTCTCTCTCTCTCTCTCTCTCTCTCTCTCTCTCTACAATCATAAATCATAAACCATAAAACCAAAGTTATTGAACTAAAATCACAAAGAACAATACTGAATCATGACAACGTTGTGAATAGGATCATCATAATATACAATATCGGGCCACATGGCACTAAAAAGGGGTGCAATGATGTTCCATAAACTTTATGAAAAATATACAACTAACGCTCTACATGTCTCTGTCTAGAACCTTGTGATGCAGTATCGGGCCCGTACATGGTAGACAACCTCTACAGATCCTCATCAGAAATCCTGGGGCAATCAGATATGCCCAATGTCCACCCATCTAGCCCTCTGACCCGCAGCAAGTGAGCCCTAACCTTGGTGAGTGATCCCGTGAAGTGACCACCACAATGCAAGCATCTCGTATCAACACGACCCTAAACCTGCAAACAACAAATAATCAAGCAAACGTTCAGTATAAAAAAATACATTGCATTGAACAACATTACCGAGCTCAAATAGAGCTCAAAATACTAGAGCATATATCAGAACAATTCCAATTCACACATCATATCAAGTGCAAAAAAAAAACCTGAGATTAGGGTGTGGGATAGAATAATTTCACTATGAGCAATAACAGGCGACTGACTTTAGTGTGGGAGTCCGTGCGGGTGTAAAAGAGTGTAGTGTGGGCCTAAACCGCGCCTCTAGTAGATGTTTGCATGATGGTCCATGCCTAAACCCTATAAAAAATTGGGACATGAAAATTGAAATTTGTGATACGGACATAGACGGGCAGAACGGAGGTACGAGTCTGTGTAGGCATGTGGAATAGGCTCAGACATCACCTCAATCGGTTTCCAACAAGTCATTTTGTGAAAATGGCAAAAATAAACAAGCATTCGGAATGTGGTCTTCAAATCTCGCTAGGCATGTCGTACCGGCTAAAACTGACGCCGTAGGAATCACCGTGGGCATGAAAAAAGGTGGTCTAGAGCCAAACTACGCTCGATTTGGTTGCCTACAACTCAATCTCAACACTTGCAAAAAATCAAGCCTACACTTACCCAATATCAAAAATTGGTCGTTTTGCTCTCCATGAAGCGCAGATCCCCCCGGCACCGTGCACACCACCTCTGTATTGTCGAGTAGATGCCTGCCGACTATTCACTTGCAAAGATCGGACGCCCACAACTCATACAAAAAAAATTTGCCTCCTCCACGGTTGGCGTGGTTCTATCGGCGAGGAGGAGGCCAAAAAATCGTTTATTCTGATTTTTTTTTCCAACGATTCGAATAACGATTCTTTGTTGCGAATCGCGATTCGCAGAATCGCAAATCCAGCGAATCGCTGCATCTATGGTATGTATACATATAACAAATTAAATATTTGATTTTCGCTTGTCTGCTAAACTTTTAGCACAGTACTACAAAAAAAAGAAACAAGATTTTGCTTCAAACGCATCCCAAAACAAGCATGCGCATCCAATCTTCTTCTTGTGCACATCACCATACAGTGCATCAATCCTCTGCAATGATCTACATGCACTTCTGCATCCTCTTCGATGGTCTTTCACTACATCACACCGAAATTATAAAAAAAAAAAGAATGAAAAAACAAATCTTTTAAAATAGAAAATTAATTGATGTTTTACACATACGTGCCCATGGTCAACATAAAGTTAAAAATTCTAAAATTGGACTTTGATAAATCAAGGTGTTGGAATTGCTTTTTATCCATCCCTCTCTATCCTGCTCACGCCTTGCTATATTGCTATATTTTCTCCCCAAGGTCTTAGCTTCTCATGGTTTTCATTATGAAGGTTGCATCTACACACATTCTATAAGAAGGTAAAAGAGCCACCAAATATATCAACTTTGAGTTAAAAGGGATATAATGAAACACGTGTCCATCCTTGAAGTGAACATTTTTGTCATCATTGATGAAATCAAAGCATTTTGTATATCACTCATGTTTTGTATATTATTGCTAACATATTCTCTCTGTCTCTTAGCTTGGTCACATGTTGGAGGTTGCCTCCAGAGATAGCCTTTGGAGGCAACCTCCCTTAGGGTCGGAGACGTGCCACATGTGGGAGGTAGCTGGCTGCCAGCCGGGAGTTGGCCTGAAGGGAGCCGAAAGGGTGTGTGCAGGTCTCTGGACATTGGTCGGAAGTGGGTAGTTGACCGAAAGTTGCTCGGAAGAGGGCCGGAAGTTGGCTAGGAGTGTGATGGGCAGTGGGCCGAAAGCTAGCAGTTTTTCAAAAGTTGCATGAGTGAGTTGAAAGTGCCTGAAAATTGCCGGAAGTTAAGATTACAATGGAAGTGGCCTCCGGAGGCAATGAACCTCCTACTTCCAACGCAATCATGACCTCCCAAAGACGAGACAAAATATCCATAGAATATGATCTTTGGAGGACAAGGCAGAATATTCATAGAATATGGGACTCCAACATGTGGCTGGCTCTCTCTCTCTCTCTCTCTCTTAGCTTTCTTCGATAACCATTATACAAATAAGCTCAAATGTTTTTATGTTTGTGCCAAATGCCACATCATACCCTCTTCCTTGCCTTGTCTGTCTGTGTGGCTTGCTATGTCGCTAATAGCTATCCGGAGCAACTGCTGAAGATCAAGCTTCGACCGGAAATCTATGTGTATCTCAAGAGACTTGTGTTTAATGGCTGGAGCAGCTACTACAGTCCATTCACACTTTGCCCCTCTTTTCCTTCTTGGCAGCGGCAGCAGGCAACAGTCATGGGCACATCATTCTGCTCCTGACAACTCTCGCACCTTACTGTTGCTAGGCCGTACAGATTGCTCGTCTAATCGTATTCAGATTGCAGACTTACAATTTTGTTCCGGCCACACAGGAGACATGTTGTCATGTGTTATGAGGGCGAATGGGAATGGGGTGATTGGCGAGGTAAACAGTGCAGATGCGGAGGACAGCCAGGAAGAAAAGAATGGCCTCACAGCCCTCCAGCAACTTGATTCTCAATTGCGGGTGCTATCGCAAACGGATGAAGCGCACTCCACCTCAAGGACGTCTTCTCTTAACGGTAAGAATTGCACCTGCTCTCACGACTTCCTTTGTATACTGACTGACCATCTTGCTAATCAAAACAGGAGGAAGAGAAGACAAACTCTCTGAGGTATCCATATTATTGAAGGTTTCTTTTGAGTGGTTATGTCTTGTCGAGTTCTCTCATATGCCAGCTACAACTTTCGATGACCTACGAGATATTTTATAGATATTGCAATGATCTTATTACCTAGTTAGTTAAGATCTGAAAGTTTCCTAGTTCAAGGATAAAGTAGTTGCACACTATTGCATTACAAGGGCTTATTATTGATGCTTGTGGCTAACCCCATCAACTAAGTAGTGGGCTTGAAGTTTGGATAAGGTTGTGGATCTTAGCCTAATCCTATAGCTACTTCTTAGAAGATTCTATTAAGGATTAAGTAGGTGTCCACTATCCATTCTACAACTTATGATCCTAATGTCAATGAATGTCTTCTTAGCAGATGCTTTTCATTTTGATTGTATGGTATTATTGGTAGGGGAATTCCATTTGATTAACAATACCTTGTTGTATTGTTCTCATATGATGTTATATTTGGGATGGGTTTTTGAGGACACTATTGCTAGTACTGGGTCTTCGGTCTAGATAAGAATGGGCAACCTTAGCCTAATCTTGTAGCTTCGTGGAAGGTTTTACCAATATAGTAGAGATAGGACGTAGAGACATTCAATCATCAATTTATGGTTGGATGCCTCTTAGTATCTTGTTAGTTGTAGGTGCTAGCTATGTTCATTTATAAAAGGACCTACAAAATGTAGACTGTATAGTATTCTTAGTTAGAGATTACTATTTGACTATCATGTTATTTTTCGTTTTACAATTGATACCCAACTTTTGTCTCTTCAAGCTTGTGAATTAGTGTGTAGAATCCATCTCCCAAATCGTAGGTACCAACTCTTTGAGTTATTCTAGTTGCTATTCATGTCACCTAGCACATAGCATCTAGCTATAGGTGATCATTCCACTTGGCATGCATGAAAAAAATTCTTAATATTTGAGAAAACTTTATTTTTTAGTTGTTTTTGCAAGTACAAGCTTTGTTGTCGTATGCGTCTCCAAAATATGAACTAATTCACTCATCTTTTAGCAATTTACAACGACAATCCACTTGCAATCGTTCCCCCCCACAAATTTTCCAAGAATTTTCGAAAAGAATGATGTTTTTCTTATGTTTTCTATTTAAAACGGGTTGTTTTATCTCTAGAACGAGTTGAGCTGTTCTCTCTCTAGAATGTGGCTTTGATACCAATTCTCACAAACTTGTCTCTCCAAGATCGTAAAACTAAAAGACCGGTGTATAGAAAATACTTCTTATTCTTGGGTTTAAGCTTATTCCTCTATTCCTTAGGGATGTACAATTACGATGTGCAGAGAAAACCTTCAAATGTTTAACATTATGTTTTTTACTAGTCCATATCATCTTGGGAGTCTTGGTTGGAGAAGGCTTTGCGAGCATCATGTTCCAAATATATGATGTCTTATCGATTGCTTTTGTCAAGAAACTATGTTCCATCTTGCTCTTGTGAATCATGCTACGTTTGCTATTATGAGATGGATTGTATGGAGCTGTCAACTGTCGTTGAATTTTGCAATAGTTTTTGAAAGAGTGCAAAGTGAGCTCTCCTCCATTATTGCTCTTGAGGATCTTCAACTTCTTCTTTTGTCATAGTTGGATCTGTTATTGCTTTGTTGGTGACACTCTTCATCTTTTTGAGGATCTTCAGCAGCTTGCTTGTTTGTAATTCTTTTGTCATATTTGGATATGTTGTTTTGCTATCTAGGATCTAACTTCTAACTACCTAGTTCTAAACTACCACTAACGGCTAACTACTCTATGCCACCATCAATCCTAATCTACAACTATCTAGTGCTTTTAGACAAATTGAACTAATCTATCTCTACCTAATCTATCTTAATGAGGAATGAACTAATCTACATCTACCTGAGCTATCTAATGCGGCGTTGATGATTTTTCATGAGAAGATGAGGATGATGAGGATGGCGCTTGAGGCTCATCCCTAAGCTGAACGTTGGCTGGGTGGTAGCGACGCAACCTGTTGCAGTTAACGGGTGTATCGAACAATTTGACTTGCAAGTCGGCAAAAATGACTGTACCATTACGTCGGATCTCTACTACCTTGTACGGTCCTTCTCCTAGAAACTTGAGCTTACCTTTGCGTGCCTAGGCGTTGTATAATTGAGCCAATTATCCCTTGATTGCAATGTAATTTTAGTACATCAGTGCTTATCAACACATTAGAATATCCATTGTAAGCTTTGTAGGTCCAAAAGGAGCTATTAGCCTTAAGAACAAGGCGGTTCTCTCTTTAGGCCCTTCAAAGTAATTAATAATAATAATAAGCCACTAGGGGCCTTAACAAGGGCTAACTATCCCTCAAGATGGTTATGTCTAGTTAAGTAAGAGCAATGTCTATATCTAGGCAAGAGACATCAATTTTGGAATCTTTTGGCTCATTTCCAAGTGAGAGCTTTTTGCTTCCTCCTTATGAATGTGAGCTATGGGGATTTCCTTTGCTAGGTCTCATGTGCCTTATCTACATGAATCCATGCTCATTTTCATAGCTTTGTACTCTTTCTTCATTTGCTAATGTGATTCTATGGAGATCCTTGTTTTTTTAGCTTTATACGGATATGCTATCTTGGATGCTTTGCAATTTTCTTGCTTCTAGCTTTACTGATTGTATTTGCTATTTGCTTGGGATTTGGCACATGACATTTCTTGATATCAGAGTATAGATTTTTTTATTCATAATGATTCTATGTGGATTTCATTAGATTTGATGAGTTTATTGTTTTTGTAGCTTTTTTTTTGCTAACTTCTAAGTTTGAATTTTTTAGATCTGTTCAGATCAATTTTCAACATTCACATTTATTTTTCATTTCTAATTTAATTCCATAGCTTCGTAGAGCTTTGTTTTAGCTTTCATTTGCACCAATTTGCAAGCCATTTGGATAAGAGATGCAAAAGTTATTGCATTTTTTCCAAAAGCTATCAGAATAGGTGATTAGAATTTTCCTTTCACTTTTTGTTTGAATTTTTCAGATTTGATTTGACTTTTTATTTCAAGTCTCTTTACATAGCATTTTAGAGCATTGTCTTAGCTTTGATCTGAACCATATGGCAGGTTATTTGGATTGGTATTCCAAAAGTTATGACAAATCTTGATTCCTAGCTCTAGTTTTGCTAATTTTCTTCTTTCAAAAATTTCAGCCCTGTTTTGTTGTTAATTTGGCCTATCAAATCACGTTCAATCATTCATCTGAAACTATAGGCTGATAGAGCTTGTTGTTAGCTTTTGAGAGGTACTAAGTTTGTGTGATTTGGATCAATATTGAGGAAGTTATGATCAAATTAGTGGAGATGGGTTAGACTAGCCAGAATTCTAAAAAATTTCTTTTGGATTTTTCCAAGTGAGAGAGAAGCATTTCATTCCTCAATTTTGAAGTTTTGTTTCTGTTGTAAATTTTTGTTAGCTTCTTTATTTTGAAGTTTTGCAGGTTAATTATTAAAAAAAAAACATAAACTCTACCTACCTACAACTCTAACCCTAGGGCCAAAATACATCCAAAAAAAAAATATCTAACCTAAACCCACGACCTGTTCTCCTCAGCTTGCTCCCCTCGGCTGACCTGTTCTCCTCAACTCGCTCCCCTCGGTTGACAGTGACCTGACCCATTCGGCTGATGCTTTATTTCCTCACGAACCCTCCTTCCTTCTGGGCTGGCACAACAGTCCCCTCCTTTCTTTTTGGCTGATGCTATACTCTCCTTGGTTTACTACAGCAGTTCCTGCATTGATCTTTTTAGACAGTCCAATTTTCTTATCCAAAGTTCATTGCATCCTTCTCTAAACTATATCCCTTTGCCAGCATATTTGCAATTACCATTTGTGTCTTTTCCTCAGAGTAGCACTTACTTCAGTCTACGATATTGATGTTTCATGCTCTTCGTTCGATCGATGTTCCGACAATTGGGTCTTCTACCATCCTGATGCTATTATCCCAAAGTGAGACTTCTAGCTAGTATAGAGCCTCGTCTTCGGCTAGGTCCCAGCCTATGCATTCTCGTAAGAGATCATTCACGGTTATCGAGACACTAGACGTGAATCCTCCAGATACTCTATCCATTCAGCCTCCTACAACATTGCCCTGAGAGGTTGTGTTGTTTCTATGGGGTTTTCATTCACTAGAGGCTTTCGTGGATCTGGTCTTTTGGAATCTTGGGATGGGCTTGAAACGATGCGGATCAACGTAATAGAGGAAATCTTCATCCTCGTATTTTCGACCTTCTTCTAGGGTAAACACATGAAGAGCTTCAATGCCTTCACTCTATTTCTTGGTTTGTTCAACTCATCTCTTCTGCGGAATATCATCTTCATTGGAGAAGGTGTCTACGACAGACCTTTGCTTTGGCAATCGTTTAGTAGATGTGACATCGAATTGCAAACAATCCATCATGGCTAAGACTTGAGTCTACTTTACTACATCAGTTTGTGAATCGTCACGTATGACAATTCTCCTCCAACGATGTCCGCCGTCATCTATAATTTACTACATGAGTTTGTGAATCGTCACGTATCAGTGAGTTTCCTACTTTCGTAGGCAATGATTCCATCCGTCGTCTGATTTAAAATATCTCCTATTTTAGAACCATTGGTAAGCAATTGAAAAATTTAAAAGCGATCGAGGAGAATAAGAAAAGCAGATGGATTCTGATGGTCAGAATTCGCTCATATCTATCCCAAAAATTTTAGAAATTTCACTAATGGCGAGTAATAGGCAGGGGCGAGTAATTGACGAGTAATGTTAATTATTCATCGAGTTGTCTATGGAATGTGGATGAAGATTAGAACTCATTGAGAAGAGGGCGAGTAAAGATGAGCTGTTGGCGAAAAATAGGGCAAAATGTCAGATCATTATTTCCAGGTCTGGCATCTAGTAGATCAAGTACTGTACTTGCTACTGTACTAATGGCAAGTAATTGCACTGAAAGAATTGCAAAAAATCTTAGTCCGCGGGTGATAGAAAAATGGCAAAAAATTTGAAAATGACAGAAATTTCAAATCGGCAAAAAATAGGCGAGTAATCAGCTAATTACTTGTCGAATTGTAGGATGCTAGATCTGAGGTTTCTGAGCACACTGTGAAGAGGGCGAGTAATCAGGCTGACAAAAAGTGGCAAAAAATCAACTTGGCAAGTGATCTGGCGATTAATTGTTTGATCACTCGTCGAGATGTCCAGTGATAGTTCTGATAGTGCAGAGAGCTCTAAAAAAAGAGCGAGTAAAGTCACTGAGAAAAACTCGAGATTTTTCTTTTGGCGAGTAATCACAGTGGGCAAGTAATCAGAACATTACTCGTCGAACTACCTGATGGCACATCAGGCTGTGCTCTGCTCTCTGAAAAAGTGGCGAGAAATAAAAATAACAGAAACTCAAAAAACTCCAGTAGGGCGAGTAATAAACCTGCCAAAAAGAAGGAAAATGGTAGAAAATTGCAAACAAAAAATCCACTCTTGCACCGTCTTTCCGGCAACGGCGCCAAAAAAAATGTTGTACCCTTTCTGTGCCTCCCTAATCGGACAATGATCTCTCCAAATGTAGATCTAACACCTATTTAGCTTGTGTGCTGATTTTATAAATTAGTTTTAAAAACTAAATGGATGAATGCTTGTGCTAAAGATCATTTGTGATCGTGAAACCATGATTAACAAAAATATAACAAGCATTCATCATCCAAAAAAATCACATACATTTAAAAAAGGAGGACCTCAAGCAAGCAAATGATAGGAAGGAGGAGATACTGTAGGCTAGTGGGCTTAATTCCTATGGGCTATTATGTATAACAAAATTATCACAAAATTATCAATCTACTTGGAGAGAATGATGTGATCTCTGGGTGTATTAGTACAAATGAGTGTGAAGTTGAAGCATTCTAAGCTACTTATAACCATGCTATCCCAACATTCTGGCGATGTTGTGTTGCCAATTTTTGTTTAATACAACAATTGTAATTTTGTGTAATAAAATATGTTGTGTTCTTTTGGAATATAATGTTGCAATGTTAATTGATTCTATACTTTTTTCTAAAAGTTCTAAAGTGAAAATCAAAGATGAATTCAGTTGCTTAAGTGGATATATATATATATATGTATATATATATATATATATATATATGCATATGTGTGTGTGTGTGTGTGTGCATGTGCGTGTGTGTGTGCATATGAATATATGTATGTGTATATATATATATATATATATATACACACACATATTTGTATATATGTATACACACACACACACACACACACACAAATATATATATATATATATATATATATATATATATATATATATATATATATATATATATATGTAGAGAGAGAGAGAGAGAGAGAGAGAGAGAGAGAGAGAGAGAGAGAGATCCACTTAAGCTCATGGCTAGTCTTTGTTATTTGTTTATGGCTGGTTACTTGTGGAGTTGGAAGGATTTTGAAATTGCAAAAGTTCCATGAGTTGTGTAGGCCTACTATTTATTTCTATGAATAAAGCAATCACATTTAGGGTTAGGATAGATTTCTAGGGTTTTTATACTAAAAAATAACAATAATGAGAGAGAGAGAGAGAGAGAGAGAGAGAGAGAGAGAGAGAGAGAGAGAGAGAGAGAGAGAGAGAGAGAGAGAGAGAGAGAGAGAGAGAGAGAGAGAGAGAGAGATATTTGATTCTAGGCTATTCATGTATTTTATACTTTAATATTTTATTTTACTTTTTAGGAAAACCAAAAGAAATCCAGCCAGTAAAAGATAGCAGTTCTCCAACAACATGGCCAGAGTTTTCGGAGGGATTTTTTGCTTATGTTGGAATTGGGCTTTTGATCCTTACAGTTATCAATAATGTTCTATATAGATTATGTTTTGGGCCACCACCAATCAAGCCAAAAGTATTCCATTCTTCTGAGTTCAGAACGTTGAGAATTGAAAAGTTTTCAGGAAATTTGGAAGCACCACTTGTATCTTCTAATTCCAAATAGACATGTTGGTGTAATATGTGCATGTGTCCTACAATGACACTATATAATAAAGTAGTAATGGTCATTTTTAGTGAAACAGATGTAGCTTCCTGTTTGAAAGAAGATATTTCTCCTCATGGACGTTACTTGTTGGTAATAACATAAGAAGTTTTAGGGTTGCCAATTGAAGTGCTATCAATAAGTAGATATTTGTATCACTCTAATGCATTTTTGGATATATTTAAAATTAACAGTTCTTGTAAGATTGTCATTTGAGATTTGTGATTATTCTCCTTTATGAACTTGTCTTTTTTATAATTTTTGACATCTCTATCTACTCAAATCAATAGTGGGTTATCTTAATGTGGTAGTGTGAGTGGTGTAGATCCATTGTTGAGATGGCCAGGGCAATGCTCAAAAGCAAGGGGTTGCCAAATACCTTTTGGGCAAAAGCTTGCAACATAGCTATGCACATCCTGAATCGATGTCCTACGAAATCTGTGGAAGGTAAGACGCCTCATGAAGCTTTTACTGGAAAGAAACCTAATATTTCTCATTTGAGAGTATTTGATTGTGATGCTTATGCTCATATTGCTGATGAGAAATGAAGGAAATTGGATGGCTTTAATACAGAAGGAACTGCAATAGAGATTTGACTACAAGAACCATCCACAAGAGTTGACATATTCCTTTGATCATATTACAAAATCTGACGCAAAACGTAGATCATGTCAATCCCAGTTTGAGAGTATTGAAGAGGTTAGCCATGTAATGATGTATAGAAGGCAAACTCTCAAAGTATATTGCAAGATTGCAGTTGTCCTTGTCACAGACAATAATTGGAGATTTAGACTTACACATACTATTATCCACACATCTGACATGACTACGTTAGCATTAAATCAGTATCATCAACGTACAATATCTAGCATTTTATTCTTAACCAAGAATCTAGGCAGTCAATTTGGAAGAGTTATTCATCTTCTAGTGGTCATATTTTTGAGAGTAGAAAATTCTCATTGAATCGAGAGTATGGGTTGATTAGGATGGCTCTCGGGATTGGAAGCTGCGTCACCCTAATCACTCACATAAGGGCAGTATTGGCCCCCGAGATTGGAAGCGACATCATCCTAATCACTCACGTAAGGGTAGTATGGGCCCTTCCATCGTTAGGGATCAATCCCTCGATGAGAAATCTAGCCAAAAATCATTTTACATTTTCATGTACATGTGTAAATCACACATGAGTGGAGCATGTTCCCACGTGTGAATAGTAGGCTTTATTGCATTTGATCATTTATGTCACAGATTAGCTCGTTTCATAAAGCAATGTGAAAGTAGACAAAATCTAGTCAAGTAGAAGCATGCCAAGTGTCATCATGAGAATGGACCTCAATATTCTCATGACTTGGACAAATCAAATGCATGATTAGGCATAGGCAAAAAGACATCCATATTGGGTTCTATGAGGTGTTGACACATGTTCTAGATTGTAAAAATGCGAAATTGTGGTGCACCAAAATTCGAAATTCTCATCCTACTGGCTTTTGAGGTCCAATCAAATTATGAGGTACAAATCATAGGTCCAATCATTTTTATAGGTCACCACATGCTTTATTGAGTAGGACTATATGGATGTGAGCTCTCATTGTACTTTTTGTGAAATTTGTCAACTAGTTAAGTTGGATTTACTTGGCAATTTGGAGGCCAAATTTAGAAGTCAACTTAAAGTTACATTTATTTATGTTAATAAGACCTAAAAATAGTAGCCTTTATATTTTTAACAAGTATTTGGTGTGGCTAAGGTCAGATTTGGACCTAATATCTTTTGGATGAGATACATTGAAAGTAGTCAGGTAAATCTAGGTTTTTTGGTAAGTACATGGAAACTACAATATTTGGCAAGTGGTCAAATGACATAATTTATGTCATATATAGTTGTACCAACGTGGAGAAACTATTAATTTGTTCTCTTGTGTGTGGAGAACCGTCTTCTTCTATCTTGGTGTCTTTCTCTGTCTCTTCTCTCTTGATATTGGTAGATTTAATGAGTAGAATGCTTTTAAAATTGTATGGTATGATTCCAAACATGTGAAGGTACTATACGAACTGTTATAGTATAGATCAGACTAGTAGGAAATTGGATCTTAGGTTCCATAATGGTTTATGCATTATTTTATCTAAACTAGCATGCTAGAATCAAGATTTCTACACATTGTTGATGTAATGAGATGTGCACACAATTTAGTCCAAAGATCATAGATCTATTTGTGGCATATTAAGATCGAATTTTCCACATGGTATCAAAGCAGGTTATAGGCTAAGGTTTCTTATCTTTTCAAGAGTGTTTTCAAAATCTTTTAGGTTCAAGATTCATTCTATTGTGGTTTGATAATGTGTTAATCAAATTTTATCCAATTTTATTTGCATGTTGACTAGTTGTGAGAAAGAGAGATATTTGTGAAGTTCTGAATCTTTGTGATTTCATTTGTTGAAGGTTCAAGTGAGTAATAAGTACATTGGAACATGTTTGAAGAAGTGCAATCAATCATTGCGACAGGGCAACAAATGGGAGGTTTTATGTTGGAGAGCAATGATAGGCTTATCTCAAGCAATTATTCAACTTGGAAGGTGAGGATGGAGTCCTTACTTGAAATGAAGGAGTTGATGGATACTGTTGCAAGTGTGAAAGAGAGACCTTTGGCACCTCATAAGCAAGTGAGGCATGATAGGAGGCCAAAGAAAGCTCAATGTTACAAATGAACTTCTCAATGAAATTGACAAATGTATTCCATCAAGTGATGCTTGGGAAACCTTGAATAAGGTTTATGGATCCAAGTGTACATCTATGGTTCTAACCCTAAGGAGACTAATCTTTCAAAAGAGCTCATGCTTTTTTTTAAGAGTTAAATCCTTGAATGATGAATTGCATTAGGGGAAAGATGGTCTCAAAATGAGCCCTTTGTGAAGATCCTTTCTTTGACTTTGCACGCTTTCAACATCCATGTGGTCCAATAAAGTACATCCACCTGTGAGAGACTGTAAGATGGACTGATTTTTTGTCTTTCCTGGCCAAAATCTGGTCGTTTTCAAAATTTTCGCCCAGTGGAACAGACTAATGTGATTGGACAATAGTTTATGCCCAAAAATGTTTTTGTTGCCTGCATTTGGGAATTCGAGGTTAATTTGAAATCAATACTCACAAACTGTAGTTAATTAACCATTGTGGTTAAAAAAATTCTTGTCATTTTCAAATATACTTCCAATTTTCTTCATTCTCTTTATTTGTTTGAGCTTAGTGTCCATAGACAGAGATGGTGACACATAGTCGGAGACCAAGAGGAACCCTTGATGCTATCAACATTTGCAATGAAATAAATTCAATGGCTCAATGGATGCCCAGAATATATTGAAAGTATCAATGGATTTTGATGCATCCATCTTCAAAAGGCATGTTTCGGAAAAGAAAGCAATCAGATAACAAACATATATAGAAGCTCTTGGAAAGGAAGGATAATGGATTTTAAAGTATCAGCTGCTGGTCAATCTATCGCGGACTTTCTACTTCAGCACGTACCTTTACAACAAACTAAATATTTAGGATTTGAATCTGAATGATAGAAGAAAATGCAATTGTAAGTTATGTGATTTACGTGCATATTTGAATGAATTTTCTTTATCTAAGCATAACTAACTATCATATTTGTTGATCTTGTATATTTATACCCATCCGACATCTTTGAATAGCAATCGGTTCAATCTCTTGCAAGAATAGCAGATGTCATGCATTCTAATATCGGTTTACTTCGATACAAGGGACGGTCTCCAGAATCCCTTTTGGATTCAAGATTAATTTTTTATGATTCCATGTATATATCTGATAAAAAAAGTTTGGTGGGTATCTAGATTAGAGGCATATCCTCTACCAAATTTTACAAGCGAAAAATGGATTTCTCCAGATTCAACAATACCATAAAGTTTTCGATCGAGATTATACATGGATATTCAGAGCATATTAAAATGTAGCACTGGTTCAAAGAATAATAGATTGCTTTTAGTATTTTTTTTTCAAAATGCAATGTACGTCGAACAAAAAACGATGTTTACTTGTAAGGAATTAAGTGATGAAATGTTTGTCGAGATGTGGATCATTGGGATACAAAACAAAACAAACAAGTCGAGTGCCGAGTTTGCAAATCATCAATGACATTTAGAATGCAAAGACATAGGTACAACCATCAAAATTGAAGATCCATAAATATTGAAGAACATAATTTTCTATAATGTCGTATAACTTATTGTGTACATCATCATGTTCAAAAATATATTCACTACTCAACTTGAGTATCATTGTTCAAGTTGATGCTCTTTCTTTTCTATAATCTCTATATCCATTTCTCCAAGTGGAAGTAACTTTCGTGGAGACTGTGTAATTGTAACTGGAAATGAATTTTTGATAACAATTTTTACTGTCTCTTGTCAAAAATGCATTATGGAGTGGGGGTGTTAAATTTACACAAGCTAGTTTGCATAAGAGGCCATGATGTGGAATGTCACACGTGCCAAAAGCATAGGATACCTTATTCTAAGTCAAATCATTAACCTAGCTTTGGAATGGTACCTTTGGAATGTGTCCAAAGAGTGCATAGATAGGGTAGAGAAAAATAAGGAGCTTAAAATAACAATTTGCTCATTGTTTTTGGATCTCAAGGTATTGATCCTAAATGGGGTGGATCAAGTGGATCTTTAGGTTAGATGGTGGCACTATGCCTTGAAGTGCTTCAAGAAGAAGCAAGCTCAAAGTCAAGCAAATATAGGCCAAGAGGAAGAGGAGAGCTCTCACGAAGATTCACTCATGATGCTCCTCTTCAAGCATAAGAGGTGAAGACCCTTGGTGGATAGATAGTGGGGCTAGCTCCCACATGACAAGTAAGAGGGAGTATTTTTCAACATTATCTACCTATGAAGGACCTATCAAGTTAATTTTTACAGCAAATGATTATGCTTGTAAGGTAGAAGGCATAGGATCTATACCTTTATGCTTGGGTTCAAGGAAGATCAAGATTGATGGAGTACTTTACATTTCTATTATCACTAAGAACTTGCTTAGTGTAGAACAACTACTTTTTGACAATGGTTTGATTGTGGAGTTCGCCATAAATACATGTAACATCAAGAAGGATGGCAAGATCATTGCTAAAGTTTGGAAGATTGTTCAAGCTAGATGCCTATGTGGATGCTAATATTGTGATGCTAGCTGAGGAGATCAAGCTATCCAACCATATTCTATGGCACAAAAGACTTGCCCACATCAACTCAAAATCCATGGAGGTCATGTGCAAGGAGGAGCTTGCCTTAGAACTTCCAAGATCCTTGGCAAAAGAAGAGAAAGTTTGTGAAGCATGTGCTCTCTCAAAAGGACATAAGAAGCCCTTCTCAAGTTCAATCACAAAGACAACTCATCAACTTAAGTTGATCCACTCGGATGTACACTTTGCAAGTACAATGTCCAATGGAGGTGCCACCATGTTTTTTACATTCATAGATGACTACTCAAGGTTTTGTTGAGTATTCTTACTTTCATCTAAAGCACAAGTATTTGAAAGCTTTCTTAAGTTCAAAGCATTTGTTGAGAAGCATCTTGATCACAAGATCAAAACTTTTAGAAGTGATAATGGTGGAGAATATATCTCCAATGCATTTAAAGATCTTTGTGATCAAGAAGGGATTAGAAAAGAATTATCTTGTCCCTACACCCCTCAACAAAATGGGGTAGCTGAGAGGAGGAATAGGACATTGTGTGAATGTTCTAAAGCCTTAAGGATTGATGCATGTTCACCAAAATCTTTTTGGGGAGAAGCTCTCACTTGTGCTAACCATTTGATGAATATAGTTCCATGTAGCTAACCATTTGATGAATATAGTTCCATATATATTTTAACAATGGTTTGATTGTGGAGTTCACCACAAATACATGTAACATCAAGAAGGATGGCAAGATCATTGCTAAAGGCATAAGGTTTGGAAGATTGTTCAAGCTAGATGCCTATGTGGATGCTAATATTGTGATGCTAGCTGAGGAGATCAAGCTATCCAACCATATTCTATGGCACAAAAGACTTGCCCACATCAACTCAAAATCCATGGAGGTCATGTGCAAGGAGGAGCTTGCCTTAGGACTTCCAAGATCCTTGGCAAAAGAAGAGAAAGTTTGTGAAGCATGTGCTCTCTCAAAAGGACATAAGAAGCCCTTCTCAAGTTCAATCACAAAGACAACTCATCAACTTAAGTTGATCCACTCGGATGTACACTTTGCAAGTACAATGTCCAATGGAGGTGCCACCATGTTTTTTACATTCATAGATGACTACTCAAGGTTTTGTTGGGTATTCTTACTTTCATCTAAAGCACAAATATTTGAAAGCTTTCTTAAGTCCAAAGCATTTGTTGAGAAGCATCTTGATCACAAGATCAAAACTTTTAGAAGTGATAATGGTGGAGAATATATCTCCAATGCATTTAAAGATCTTTGTGATCAAGAAGGGATTAGAAAAGAATTATCTTGTCCCTACACCCCTCAACAAAATGGGGTAGCTGAGAGGAGGAATAGGACATTGTGTGAATGTTCTAAAGCCTTAAGGATTGATGCATGTTCACCAAAATCTTTTTGGGGAGAAGCTCTCACTTGTGCTAACCATTTGATGAATATAGTTCCATGTAGCTAACCATTTGATGAATATAGTTCCATATATATTTTGACAATGGTTTGATTGTGGAGTTCACCACAAATACATGTAACATCAAGAAGGATGGCAAGATCATTGCTAAAGGCATAAGGTTTGGAAGATTGTTCAAGCTAGATGCCTATGTAGATGCTAATATTGTGATGCTAGCTGAGGAGATCAAGCTATCCAACCATATTCTATGGCACAAAACACTTGCCCACATCAACTCAAAATCCATGGAGGTCATGTGCAAGGAGGAGCTTGTCTTAGGACTTCCAAGATCCTTGGCAAAAGAAGAGAAAGTTTGTGAAGCATGTGCTCTCTCAAAAGGACATAAGAAGTCCTTCTCAAGTTCAATCACAAAGACAACTCATCAACTTAAGTTGATCCACTCGGATGTACACTTTGCAAGTACAATGTCCAATGGAGGTGCCACCATGTTTGTTACATTCATAGATGACTACTCAAGGTTTTGTTGGGTATTCTTACTTTCATCTAAAGCACAAGTATTTGAAAGCTTTCTTAAGTTCAAAGCATTTGTTGAAAAGCATCTTCATCACAAGATCAAAACTTATAGAAGTGATAATGGTGGAGAATATATCTCCAATGCATTTAAAGATCTTTGTGATCAAGAAGGGATTAAAAAAGAATTATCTTGTCCCTACACCCCTCAACAAAATGGGATAGCCAAGAGGAGGAATAGGACATTGTGTGAATGTTCTAAAGCCTTAAGGATTGATGCATGTTTACCAAAATCTTTTTCGGGAGAAACTCTCACTTGTGCTAACCATTTGATGAATATAGTTCCATGTAGCTCTATTGAAGGCAAAACACCATTCGAAGTTTTGTATGGGAAAAAGCCAAATCTCAAGGACTTAAAGGTGTTTGGATGCATTTTTTATGTGCATACACCTTTGGAGACAAGGACCAAGGAAGATTCATCATCAATCAAAGGTATTATGCTCAGGTATGGCAAAGCAAGCAAGGGATATAAGGTATACATTCCATCAAGGGGAAGCAAGTCGAGGGTAATCCATCTTCATCCTTTGCACTCATTTTAAGTTTTGAAGAACCTTCATGTGTAGAAGATGTATTGAGTTCAAAGGAATGGTTTCAAGCTATGATAGATGAATATAATGCTTTGATGGAAAATGGCACATGGATCCTTGTTAATAGACCTCTTAAGAATGTGATTGGATGTAAATGGGTTTTTAAGCTAAAACTCAATATGGATGGAAATGTAAGCAAACACAAGGCAAGGTTAGTTTCCAAAGGATATGCTCAAGCAAAGGGCATAGATTATGAAGAAACCTTTGCACCCATGGCCAAGATGGTCACAATAAGGTTACTTCTTGCACTTGCTTCACATTTTCGTTGGATGCTCTTTCAAATGAATGTATCTAATGCATTCTTAAATGGTTATTTGGAAGAAGACATCTTCATGGAGCAGTCCCAAGGCTTCATCAAGCTTGGGATGGAAGGTAATGTATGTCATCTTCAAATGATCTTATATGGTTTGAAGCAAGCATCAAGGTCTTGGAATTGAAGACTTCATGATTTCTTAGTTTCTATTGGATTCACTCAAAGTGAATATGATCCAACTTTGTACATAATGTATGATGTAAACGGCATTGTAGTTTTATTGTTTTATGTAGATGACATCATCCTTAATGGTGATAACATCGATGGTATTGAGAAAGCCAAAAAAAAATCTATCTCTAGAATTTAAGATGGTAGATCTTGGTCAACTTCACTTCATATTGGGCGTAGAAGTACTTAGAGGTTCAAATTTCATCTTCATTAGTCAATCTAAGTATGCTCAAAGTTTGCTCAATATATTCAAGATGCAAGATTGTTTGCAATGTAGAAACACCAATGGAGCAAGATGTGGTGATGAAGCATCTTTATGGACATCAGTCTTTATAGGCAACTTATAGGCTCCTTAATGTGGATCACCATAACTAGGCCTGATCTATGCTTTAGTGTGTGTAGGCTAAGTCAATATATGCAAGATCCATTAGTAATACATTGGAAAAATGCAAAAAGGATCTTGAGATACATCTCGGGTATTCTTGATCATGGAATTCTCTATAGAGGAGATGTCATTGATTTGCATGCCTTTAGTGACAAAAGGAATAGAAAGTCCACAAGTGCCTATGCAACATTCATTGGTGGAGGAGTAGTTCTTTGGTTGTCAAAGAAACAATAAACTATCTCACTTTTTTCAACCGAGGTCGAGTTTAAAGCTCTCACCACTACAACAAAGGAGCTACTATGGATCAAAAGGCTACTTATACAGCTTAAAGTCATGAGTTTAGATGTTGTTCCAACTCTCTACAATGACATTTAGTCCAACACCTTGCAACCAATCCAATCTTCCATGCAAGGTCAAAACAGTTTATACAATTTGAGAAGAATTTTATTTGAAAATCATCCGCATAGGCTATGTGTGGAGCTTTAACTATAGTTACTGTCCATCTCACATCTCTCGAGAGACTCCTTGTGACCTGTCTGATTGATTTTTGGACGTGAGCCTTAGAAATCTGAAGATTGTTAGGCCTTCGAATATCCTTCAGCCATGGCGGCTCACGTGGTCTACCCCTTGGCCTTGGGGGAGGTGGAGGTGGGTGTTGTAGTGATGGATTTCTCTGGCGGCCTGCATGTAGTGGGACACCGTCGGTATGAATCCGAGCAGTTTGCTTTGTTCGAGCCATGCTGAGTCCCAATATCAGATCGGTGCACATGTGTAGAGAGCAAAAGTGAGGGTGTAGAACAGCTTCGTGTTTTGTGAATTTTTCGCGACACTTGTCTCTTCACGACATTTTCGTCTTTCACGAATTGTTCATGACAGATGACAACTTTGAGCTTGAAGAAAAAATTCAAAATATTTCGCGAATTGTTCGCGACAGGTGAGCTTGGAGAAAAATCCAGAAGATTTCGCAAATTGCTCACAACAATTTCGCGACATCTGAGGTATGATACTTGATAGCTATGTGCTTTGTTTTTTAGTGAAATACAAGATCTTTCGTAAGATAGATTGCTAAAGTGCTATCCATTAACAATACATAAGGTTCAGAAATAGATTCATCAAATCCTTCCAACATTTGTTTGATCCAGATCAGTTCGTTTGTCATCTTGGTTGCTGCTACATATTCCGCTTCACAAGAAGATTGAGCTACTATTGTTTGCTTCTTGCGTATCCAAAGTATGGCTGCGCCAGATGCTAGAGTACAACCTCCTGAAATACTTTTGCTATCATCCTTCATGGATGCCCAGCTAGATTCGATGTGAAATCCAACTTCCTTCAAATAACACAGTCCATAGTCTTTTGTTTCATGGAGATATTGTAGTACTCTCTTTGCTAACTTCCAAAGCAAACATCCTAGGTTCTAATTATATTGGCTCAGCCTATATACTGCAAATGCTTGATCAGGTCTGGTATTGTCTGCTAGATATAACAATGATCCAATCAGCCTATGATAGGGTGTTTTGGCCATTTGTTCCTCTTCCTCGAGAGTCTACAAAAAATCTGTCTTGCTCAATATTGTTCCAGATATCATATACACGCATTTGCATTCGCGCATGTTGAAGTCTTCAATGATCTTTTGAGTGTACTTTTGTTGGTAACGATACAACTTATCACCTTTAAAGTCTCTCACAGTCTGCAAGCCTTGATAGATTTTAACTTCTCCTAGGTCAGCGATCTCAAATATTTCAGAAATGTCTGTTTTGACATCTGAATTTAGCTTACCTCTTCTTGAGGAGATAAGCGTGTCATCAACATAGACAGCTAGAATAATTATTTCATTTTGGACATGCTTGATAGAGACATTTGATTCAACAAATAGAGATTTGAAGCCTAAGGAATGTAGTGCTTCGTCCTTCTTTCTATACCATTGTCTGGCTGCTTGTTTCAGACCTTAAATGCTTTTATTCATGTGACATCCATATTTTGGATATTCTTGGTTTACAAAACCAAGTGGTTGGTCCATGAATAAGTCTTCTTCCAATTCTATGTACAAGAAAGCACTCTTCTCATCCACAATATGGATTTTCAGATCATAAGCCACTGCATACGCGAATAACAAGCGAATTGATGCATGTTTGACTACTGGTGAGAAAGTATCAGTGTAGTCGATTCCATACTTCTGTAAAAAATCCTTTAGCAACTAACCTTGCTTTGTATCTGATGTTTTTTTCATCAGGACCTATTTTGACCTTGTAGATCTACTTGCATTTTACTGGCTTTCAGCCATTAGGTATTGGTGCAAGTGTCCATACATTGTTCTTATACATGGATGACATTTGGTACTCTATTGCTTGAATCCAGCGATCTTTATCTAGTCCATCAACAGCCTCCTCGAATGTTTGAGGTTCGTCAGAGAAACCACAAAATTTGATGGTTGTATTAAAAACATCCTGACCACACCTTTCTGGTGGTTTTCGTTGTTTGTCAGATCTTCTCACAGGTGGTTTCGAGTTCGATTCTGCAAGTTTTGAGTTTGATTCTGCAGATTTCGAGTTCGATTCTGCAGGTTTCGAGTTTGATTCTGATTTGACCTTGTATATTGGAATTTGAACTGGTGATTCGAGTCTGTTAGGTACTCGATCTTGACCTCCCTATAAATCTGGTAATTCTCTTTCATCTTCTGCTTGTTTTACTTCTGTCGTGGTTGGTAGCTCATAATAGTTTTTGAGAATTTCATAGCCGACTAAATCACTATCTGCTATGTACTTCGACTCATCAAATTTAACATCTCGAAGAACTCTTATCTTGCCAGTTTCGGGTACATGACACGATAATATGACGAATGTAACTTCAATCCTAACCAAAAAGCCTTGTTCTTTCTTTTCATCGAGTTTCTTTCTTAGCTTAACTGGTATGTGCATATACATTGCGCATCCAAATGTCCAAACATGTGTTAGATTTGGCTTTGACTTCCACCATATCTCATGAGGAGTTTTACCAGTATTCGAGATTCCAGAATACGATTCTGAAGATAATTTGATGTAGCCATTGCTTCTGCCCACAACTGTTTTGGTGCTTTTGCATGAGCCCTCATACACCTTGAAAAATGTGAGGTGGCTCCCAAATCAAGTACTACTTCTCGAATTGAATTTGTTGAACAGCATAGATTAGCACTAACATAGGCTGTTGAGTTCCTTGTTGCCCTATCTTCTGCTGCTCTAGAGCATTCTGATTTGTCTTCGACATAGTTTGAACCTGAAGGTTCGCTTCGATTTTGGTCCTTTTTGTTTTTGGGATTCTAATAATAGTCTACTGCTGCATGACCTCATTTATGACAATGAATGCATTCAATCTTTGGATTTAACCAACACTTATCTTCTGTGTGACCTGACCTTCTGCATCCGTTGCAAATCTTCTTATCACCAGAATTTTTTTGTTGTTTTCCAAAATGTTGCTCATTTGTCTCAGACTCATTCTTTTTAGACGACTCTCTCGGGCTCGAAGAAAATAACTAAGCTGTTTTTCCTTTGAAATCACTAGAATTCTGCAAGGAAACAAACAGGTCTTTTATCTTTTGTTTGAATGTGTTCAGGTCTTTGTCGTCCCACTGTAGGTAAGTTAATTGGTCTTCCACAAATTGCCACTCATTCTACTGAAAGCAATAACTTTCCTAGATTTGTCAAAAATAGTGCAATCATGTTTATCAAATTCGACCCAGATTTAGAATTTTGAAGAACATTGGACAAAAATATTACATCACCTTTCTGGAATTCGACGTTGACTGTTCCTACACCCTTGATAGTATGAGTCAAGTTGTCTGTATGATGGGTGTATGACTTGTAGTCATGGAACCAGTGTCGATGGTGAGTCATGTACTGTGATGCACCTGAATCCAAATACCAAGAATCAATATCTTGTTGTTCTTCGACTTTGGTCAAGAAGGCAGTTTCATCTTCCTCCTATTGCTGGATTGAGTGACTAGTAAAAGGAGCATTTGCTTGTTGTAGGAACTACTGCTTCCTTTCGTTGTTGTATTGCAGCATTCTGCAATCCTTGATAAGGTGACCAGTCCTCTTACAGTACTTACAGAATAGATTATGTCTTAGCTGGAAGGATGAAGACTCTGAAGTTGATGGTGTGTTTGATACAAGTCGTTGCATGTTGCTTTTGTTGTTAAGATAGTCTGACTGTGTAGACCTCTTGGATCTAAACTTCTGATTTTTTAAATACAGAGCTTGAGGATCTGATCCTGAGCCTGAGGAGGATGCTGATCTTCTGATCTCCTCTTGTAGGAGCAGCGAAATTATTGTTGATAGAGTAAGGTGCTCTTGGGTAGAAATTGCCATTACCCAATTTTTGTAGGCTTCAGGTAGACTCGATAATAGAGCCATGAGTGCATCGAAATCTTCTATGACTGAGCCCATTGCAGTCATCTACTCCATAAGATTTTTGAAGGTGTTGAGGTGGCTCAAAACACTATTTGCATTAGACATTTTGAGGGTTAAAAATTTCTTCCTCGGATGAAGCTTGGATGTAACATCTCTGATGTCATAGAGAGTTGTTAGGATGTCCCATGCATCCTTAGCAGTCTGAACAGCATGTATGTAACTGATCTGAGTATCCTTGATGTTGAAGGTGATCATGGCAAATGCTTTGCCATCTCTCAGTCTCCACTTGGTGATGATGGCTGCATCACCTTCTGGTTTGAGCTCTGTGCCATCAACGATGTCCCACAGTTCTTTGGCTAGAAGTATAACTTTCATCTTGAATTTCCAAAGATGGTAGTTATCTCCATCGAGTTTGTCAACTAGATGATGGATCCATTCTGGTTGAACGAGATCGTTGGTTAGAAACAACGATTGTCGGAATACTGTTGGCTGCGCATTTGCTAGAAGACGTTTTGATAGAAACAAGACTAATAATCTACAATAGAAATACAAATTACTGAAATGTCCGCTCTGATACCATGTCGTTGAACCGTGGGTGTGAGTGGCAGCGGAAGCTCGAGGCTTTGAACGTAGTGTGTAGGAACGGAAACGCAACAGTTAGCAGCAGAAATATTCAAGTAGAAGAATTCATACAAATTGCCCAAATGAACAACGGGGTAGTGAGACAAAAATTGCACTCTTATTAATATCAACAGTGAGTACAATTGCTTGAACTAATAACTTCAGTTTGCTGAGCGTGATAATGCTGGCTACATATAACACTGATTCAAAAAGAAATTCAATTAACACTTACATAGCTTGATTCAGCTAATATATATATTTACAAATATCCAGAGAAAAATATCTTATGCCTTAACTGCCATTTACTCCAGTTTTGCATCTATACAAAGTTGGTAACCGCCCTTAGGATATTTGTTTCTCCAGCTATTTTAGGGTTGATGATAAGTTGGCGACGTCGGTCTGCCAATGTAGCAAAAACACGAAAAATACAAAAAACCTGAAGGTGCCCTTAGACTGAAGGTATGCAAATCCTGAAGGTGCCCTTAGACTTAAGGTATGTAAATCACGAAGGCGCCCTTAGACTGAAGACAGCGAAGAAGGTGAAAAAGCCGAAAAGGCTGAAAAGTGCCTTAGACTAAAGGCAGCGAAGAAGTCGAAGGTGTCTTAGACTAAAGACAACAAAGAAGAAGAAGGTGCCTTAGACTAAAGCAGCAAAAAATCCAAAGGTGCCTTAAAATGGTTTCTAAGGCATTCTTGCCACTTTGTCGCTTTTTTTGCGAAGGGGCAAAAAAGGCGAAAAAGACAAAGGTGCCTTTAAAATGGTTTCTAAGGCATTCTGGCCACTTGGCCACTGTGTCACATTTTTCGCGAAGGTGCAAAAAAGGCTAAGGTGCCTAAAAAATGATTAAGAAGGAAAAAAATGTCAAGGTGCGAGAACATGTAGTCGGCCTTCGATTTTCAGGATGCTCATTACTTGAACGATTTGTTTAAGGCTGAGCATGAGAAATCTAACATAATGTATAAGTGTTATGGACAAGTAAAAATGAAGAACGGATTTCATTGTAGTATAGCAAGGTCAAAAATCGATCCAATGGGGTGGAAGGTAATCTAGAGGACTGACAAACTCTCGTACGCTAAGAAATGTGGTAGTTGTCACTAGTTACCTCTTTCAAAGATTGCACTACATCTTAATAGAATGTAAAAACCGTAATTAATCCTAGAAAATATGCATAGTTGGAATAGATCTCCTTCTTATCCTACATTTTGGCTGTTTGTGGGCACCATTCCTTTCATAGCTTTTGGCCTCTTTGGGTTCCAAGGCTTAATGGAAAAATGAAATCTAGCTACATACCACAAATTAGGGAAAAGACTAGCATGGAATCAAAAAAATTACGAATTTTTTCAATTTTGCTCACACAACTGCCAAAATTTCAAACGGCCATAACTTGGGGCTACAATGCACCAAATTGTGAAAGCACAGTACCAGTGCGTCAAAAAACTAGACAACAAATCTTGATCTAGATTAGCAATTTGACACACAAGAAGCATTGATAATCATCAAACAAGACCATAGTCTCAAATCCGAACCCACACATGTGAAGAGCAGCCTGCTATACCGATTTAGAACAGTGTTTGAAGTCCTTGAAGTGATGGTTTCATTTGGTTCTCAAAAGTCAATGTACATAGAGAGTAGAAACTCGAGATTGCCAATGAGCTCCAAAAATAATCTATCTTCTCACTATGGGAGCTTGGAATACATAGCAAAACTCACTTCGTTTGCCAAGTTAGGTGAATTTTCAACATGTAAGAAGGAAGTTAACTCATCACTTTTGCCCTAAAATGAAACCCTAGTCTATTTCCTAAGGTTATGCTTGGTACGTGCATGGTTGGTCAAAATCTTATCACAAATCAAGGTCTAGATCCTATAAAGTAGGAATCTCTACCAAATGGACAAAACCACTCCTTTTGACTCAAGCTAACCTACATTGGGTGTAGATTGCCATGTGGCACTTTGGCCATACAATTGTAGAAACAAAATTACAGACAAAATGTACAATATTCTACATGGCTAGATTTGCCAATGTTGGCAATTTTTCACAATCCTCATCAAATCTAGCCTTGGAAACAATGATGCTTCTATCAATCACTCCAATTTAAGATCTAAACTTGAAAAATAAATCTTTAGGTAAATATTTAGTAAGCAAATCAGCCAAGCAACTTAATGACGGCACATGTTGGAGCTTGATCTCTTTGGCTTGCACTTTCTCCCTCACGAAATTATGAGCAATCTCGATGTGCTTGCTCCTTGCATGGAATGTAGGATTAGTAGCAAGTGATTGGGCTGATTGGTTGTCACAATAGATGGTTGGTATCTCCTCCTCCATGACATGAAGCTCCACCAATAGTCTTTTGAGCCGCAAGACCTCCTTGCATGTTGATGTCAAGGTCTTGTACTCGGATTCTGTGGATGATAGGGAGGTGGTATCTTGCTTTTTGTAAAGCCATGATACTACTCCATCACATAGAAAAGTGGCAAAGGCACTTGTTGATTTCCTATCCACTTTGTCACCTGCAAAATCCGAATCACTATAGGCTCTTAAGCCAAGATTAGTCCCTCTATACAATATGCCAAAATTTGTAGTAGATGAAATGTATCTAAAAACTCTTTTGGCCATCTTTCAATGTGAAACTAAAGGACTTTGCATGAATTGGCTTAACTTTCCAACACTATAACTAAGATCAGGTCTAGTTATAGTTAAATAAATCAAGGAGCCTATAAGTCTTCTTTATAAAGTGATGTCCTCAAAAGATGCTTCATCGCCATCAATAGATGCTTTAACATGTTGCTTCAATGCCTTTTGTTATTTCAAATCTATCTAGGATGGATGTAGCATATTTAGATTGACAAATGAAGCTAAAATCACATTCTCTTGTAAGTTTTATTCCTAGAAGGAAGCTTAATAGGCCGAGATCAACCATCTTAAACTCTTTTGCCCAAGCAATTTTTACATCTCTAATTCCATCTAGATCATTACCACCCAAAATAATGTCATCTACATACAATACAAGAATAATGATCTTAACATCATAAAATCTTATGTACCCCAAATTTGGATGCACATCTAGATTTACCTACAAGATAGAAATCATCAATTTACACATGCTAGAATTACGTAAATCACTAGGATCTGATCACAAGCACCCTCTAATATAGTACTATCTCTATCCATACAAAAGCAACAATATATTGTCCTTCACATGTGTGAAGCAAGATCAACAACAAAAATGACATTCTACACACTAGAAATCAAGATATCTTGAGAAATACACATGAGATGGACATAGAATCAAAAGAGATGAATTCTTTAGATAAAATGAGAATCAAAAAATAGTTTATCCACACTAGTACTACTTTTTATAGCTATCAAAATGTCACTTGGCCAATTTTTTCTAAACTTTTCCTCGATGGTACTTCATCCAAAAACCTAGAAATTCTAGTCTAGATGCAATGTATGAAAACTAGCCAATTAGAATGAATCCAAATCTGACCTCATCCATTTATCTACTTGAAAAAAATAGTATAAACACTATTTGGGCCTTTATTGACCAAAATAAATCTATCTCTAAGTTGAAATTTCATGTTGGCCTCAAAATTGCCAAAATAGATCAACTAAACTAGTTCAATTTTTCACACATTTCACATGGCAAGCCTAGTTTGCACAAGAGAGTTTGTATGGACTTAAGCAAGCACCAAGGAGTTGCTATGCTAAGCTTTATACTTTTCTACTTTCTCAAAAAATCATAATGAGTTAGTATGATCATTTAATTTATTATAAATTTGTTGGAAATGATGTTACTATTCTTCTAATCTATGTGGATGATATCATTTTGAGTGGAGACAACAAGCAAGATATTGATGATATCAAGATTCCACTCAAGGAGTTTGAGGTGCATGATCTTGGTCTTTTGCATTATATCTTCGAAATAGAGGTATTTAGAACTTCTCAATCTACTTCCATTTGTCAATAGAAGTATGCGTATTCTTAAAGAATTTCATATGGTAGATGCTAAATCTATTGATACACCAATGGAGTTTGATGTAAAGCTCATTATAAGAGGTAATGAAAGACCCTTCAAGGACATTACTCTCTATAGGAAGCTAGTTGGTTCACTCATATATCTAACCATCACAAGACCTGATCTTAGCTATTGTGTTGATATATTATGTCGTAATATACCAACACTGAATTGCTATATTTATGTAGTATTTAGATCGTTCCCCAAGAAAATAGCCCTTGAAAATTGTTAAGTTGATACATTATTGACTTATTTCGAATGAAATGGAGTCGAGAGAAAATCTGGTTGTCAACAGACATTTTGTAAGCAGCCAGTACCACTTTTAGGAAAGGTAAATACAGGTAATGAATGCTAAACAACCGTCCTTTCTCTATCAAACCGAAGATAAAGCGTTTTGTATGTAAAATGATATCAAAGTAACTCGAATGAATTACATTCTGACTGATTAAGTTGTCAACAAAGATTTGTGATATGTTCAATGCAGTCACGTACGAACACACAAAAAGTTAATCTTATTCATGAACTCAGGTGTTCTAGACAGACGTCCTCAACAACTAAAGTCCGGTCATGGTTAAAGAACTCAAGTAGTTTACAAATATGTTAGAAACAAATATCTTCGTTACTAACATGACTACAGATCAATAACTCAGTTCCTCAGTCAGGGACTAGCATTTCAGAACATACATACTTTTACATCAGCAATTGTGGAAAACTGCACCAAAGGTATATTTACTCGAATGTCGAACACAAAGTATTCGCATAGACAGGTAAATAAGTTTAAAGACAGTTTTTTAATTCAACTTCACGGAAACACAGCAAGCAACTGTAATGAAATATCGTACTATATGACCAAAGAATGATTCAAGTAATGCATACGAAATTGCTAGTAGATTCGAAATCACTCACACTCAGTAGTGCGGAGAACAAAGATTAAATAAAATAACCTTGAACACTTTATTCACTTCTTCAATCTCAAACATACAGTAACTCTCTCTCTCTCTCTCTCTCTCTCTCTCTCTCTCTCTCTCTCTCTCTCTCTCTCTCTCTCTCTCTCTCTCTCTCTCTCTCTCTCTCTCTCTCTCTCTCTCTCTCTCTCTCTCTCTCTCTCTCTCTCTCTCTCTCTCTCTCTCTCTCTCTCTCTCTCTCTCTCTCTCTCTCTCTCTCTCTCTCTCTCATGTGAATGAAGAGTGTCTAGTTTTATAACCTACAGAGCAAATAAACATACCAATAGGAATTCTTGGTGCGTCGCTCCATTTACAAAATCTAAGTATCATATAAGTTACAAGTACATGTAATTTGTACAGTTCATGGTTCATTGTGACGATTCAAATTCAGTCGCTTCGTATCCAAGTGTCATTTCATTTTTTTTTTGTTATTTTCTCCTTGCTGTATCGAGTGCTCATGGGGTGCAAGTTATACGCACCGCTTTATTTGATAAGCAGTGGTATTTTCACCGATTGTCGGGTCTAGGTATTTTGCTACACACTACCGACGACGGGTGCGACTAGTGTGACACTTTAACCAAGGAGGTGTTTTTCAATCACGGATGGTGGACTGTCCGCTCTGGTGCATAGGTCAGGTCCAGTTGACATGCTTCATAATTGACAAAAACGGAAAAAAATGCTTCATAGCTTGAAAACTTCAAATAACATAGTAACAGTAGGTTAGCTCATAATGACTACCAATGTGAATTGAGTAACATCTACCAACTACTTGTTTTCTATCCACAAGAGAGACGCTTTTATTATGCAAGTTATAGCACATAGAACGACGTGAGTGGAACAACATTCAAAATTTTGGTAATTCTAGAAACTTCACACAATGAGACAACATTTCATCAAGCGTTCTACCAATCCTTACATTTGTTAATTTCGGGTAATATGGCATAAGCAAGTAAGGACCTCCAACCTTAAACCACCATATGGTGACGTGACTCAATGCTAGTCTAAATCCAACATAACATGCTTACGAAAAGATTGTACACCAAAGCACTGGCATCGCACGTATTCTATTGCAAAAATTGCATACAAGTCCCTTCACTATGCATAACACGATTTTGTATCCCATTTCAATTTAACTTAAAAACTTACAAACAGAGCTTTCATGAAACTGAATTAGGTAGCCAGAATGTGTGGAAACTCTAGTCATGAACCTTGTAGCAAAAAGTCAGAGCCAGGCATGTTGACGTAGTTTTCTTCACTTTTCGCATGTCCGATCGAAGTGGTGTAAAAAGAGAAAATGAAGAAAATCAAAGTTTCTAAAATATGAACGGTGCGATTGGAAAGTAACGGTTCAGTTGAGAGAAAACTGAATCGCAAGTCTGTAAAAAAAAACAGGCCAAAAAGATATAATGGCTTAAAAATCAGCAACCCATCACTCTCACTCTCTATCACACACACACTCTCTCTCCAAACAAATCAAACACTCCAACCTTCAAGTAATCAACAAATTCCAAGACTATGAAATTGCCTCAAATTGCTATGTTAAGTTGGATGACCCTTCAAGGAAAGAAAAAGTGTTTTTTAAAAAAAATCTTTTTGGTGGGAAACTTGAATTCCTCATATCGTTGGGATTAATGCACAAAGTGGGGATCTAATCTAAAGGTGTGCATTCACTTACACTCAGTGCACCTAAGGGTTCTCTTGTTTCTATAAGTAAGGAAATTACAATACCCTATATTCTCTCTCCCTTTCTCTTTTGGTTTTTTTTTGTCTACTGCAACCTTAGTTGGATTGGATGTGAAGAGACTTGCAAACATAAACGGAAGAGTATCCATAAGGAGAAGCTCTACTAGTAAAGGTAAGATCTTTGCTCTATCAATGGCTCATTAATCGTTGGATCAATACCTATGAATGAGGTATGCTTGCTGTAAAATGCTAACATGTATGATAATTGTGGATTGGAAGGATTGGCTTCAATAGCAACTACTACCATCCAGGGCAATCACTGAGGTATGATACCTATCATCCTTTTGAAAATATTGCTTTTGGACAACGATGATACATCTGGTAGTAAATCGCTGATGAATGTGTAGCTTGTATACTCTCTTGGTGGAGAAATAGGCCACTGACCAATGCTTGTTGATAAGGTGAATAATCGCACTTCCATATACTTATGGAAGCACTGCAGGTTTATACATGATGACACACGTTTTGATGATTGCCTCATATGCGATTTTCCACGTTGTGAATACGCGTGGGGACAGTGCTACATCGCACCATTTGCGCATTTCTGCTAGATAATATGCATGGGGTGGAGACAGCGGATCTGTGCACTATCGCTTTACTTCTTGTTTGGTTGCAAAGCCAATTTCATATGATGATACATGCATCACATAACTATGCTTTGGCTCACTTGGCTGCCCAACATACTTTCATTGTGTCTCAGATATACATTTTGACACTGTTACGGAATGAGCTTCGTAATTGTTTGCAAGAATGGTAAAATAAGGTGGTGTCTTTGGTTTTCATTTGTAGAGTTCTGTTAAGTAAGAGTAGTAGTATCAACCTTGAAAAATAATCATTCCAATACGATTATACTTTATATACGCGATGAGAATTAAATTATATAAGGACGAGTTTATGGTATGTGATGATACTAACATGGGATTGTAGGATAAATGACATAATAAACATCTTTCTTAGAATACGAGATTGTTATAACAATAACACACTGCCGTTATTGCTATTCTCGATGTGTAATCAATAGTATATAAGGAAGATTTTGAGTAAAGCAACTAGAGATGGGTAGCTCACAGGAAAATGCTTCACCTCGCATACATGTATGAAACCATAAGAGGTAATATCGATCTGAATAATTTGTGCAATACTATGTTATGGTTTATGCATACAAGAGGATTTCTATAATAGACTTTAAATAGCCTTTATAAGTAGGTACTAAGAAGTGCTTACGTTCCACGTCTGTAAAACTGATAATGAGTTATGTACAATACTTTAACAAAGACATGAATTATTTGACTTAAGGGCTATTTCTTTTTGGGTAAGCTGTGAATTTTGTAAGAAGCTTGAAAAGATAGGTGGCGGTCGTATCGAAAGCACTCAAGTGGAAATACTGGAATGAATGGTAGACTGGAAACAATTGATAGATCCTTGTATTGCTCAAGGAAATGATGGCTTAGAAGGACACACCAATCTTCACTATTTTTGTTTTCAAATGATGAATGGCGAGCCAACCATGCAATGAAAATACTATTCTAATGATGGAGACAACGCATGGAGTGAACCTTTCAAACTATTATAGTGTGCCCCTTCAAAAGATGAAGCCATCTTTCTAGCTTTTATGAAGGATCTGAATCAAGATGAAATGAAAGGAATAATGTCCTTTTATTTGCAAAGTTTCCAAAATACAAGCATCGTAATGATGCATGTGTGGTTGAAACCACAAAACTTGTCGAATATCTTTCCAAACAAAAGATGTTGTCAGGATCAATGTATAGCCAAGAGGCTTTCTGGCCACAATCCTTGCCAACCACTTTTGATTCATCTATATCAACTTCGATCAATGAGATCGAAATGGATGTAGAGTCATTGCCCCAGAGCTTTTGTGGGCGAAAAGCTGATGCACCTTTGGTTGAATTCATCCCATGTAGAGAAGTTGTGTTGGACAAGTTTGTTGCAATGCGACTTCCAGATGAAGATGTTGTGGAGGGTTCCATACCTATTTGGGTGGCAAAAGTTGTCGAAGTGAAGAAAAACTCAGAAGGCTTGGCCACAGAGTTTAAAGCATTATGGTATGAACCAAAATCTAATCACAACGTAGAAATCAGAGACAAGTTGACAACTCCGAGGAGATTTGAGAGGAAGTCAAGGCTAGAGAGCACCTTGATCACAAGGATGCTTTTGTCCAAGCCCTCTACAACAACAAAGAAAAGACAAAGAAACAATTCAAGCCTAAGAGGGAGTCGAATCAAAGGCAGGACCGTGATCAGCAAGCAGAAGGGACTAGCAAAGGCAAGTGGAAGAACAAAGGGAGGTCGAAACAGCAAGGTGAAGATCAGCCAAGTACCATGGGGTATAGATATCTGATCAGATATCACGACATCAGCAGGAGTATTCTAGATCGTGGCTAATCTGCCACTCTTGTAATTTGTGAGTCGTTGTAGATGTTTAATCACTCTAATCTAGAAGTTACACGACGCGACTATATACTTTTTGTTTCATGCATAATGCTATAATGCTAGTAAGCAAGACAAGAAGTTAGAAGACCAAAAAAATACAAAACACGAGTCCGCCTGCGTGCAAGACAATTCTGTATAGGATCTATAGATCCACAAGTCCCTAGTAAGCGAGACACGATTCGTGAGAACTGTATTTCTCTCATGCCAACGCACTGTGTGGATCTGTCATGTAGTGCTTGAAGAATCAAGAAAATCAATAGATGATATTGTAGCTGTTGTGCACATTATTACTCTGTATGATTGTATGATCTTGAATGTAAATTTGTCTGCTACAATTCATGTGTCTAATTCACTTGCTCATTTTAATTTCGCACTTTGGTTTGATCTTGTTGAATGCCACATTAATTTGTTAACGTAGATCAGCAGTGTCTGACTACTCTCTGAAGGATTGTAGGAATGATACAGCCGGCAGTGACCAACAATCATATCTGAATTCCTGACGAACTGATCTTGTTCGCGAATCCTTTCGCTTCGTGTTTCGCCTCGCTTTGCTTCGTGATCACTTGGCCATAAGGGTAAATCAATTACAGAGCTCATCTAGCTTTTGTTTTGTTTCGTCTCGTCTCATTACAGAGCCTGATTTACCTCGTCGTGAACGATTTCGCTTCATTTCATTTCATGTCGTTTCGCCATCTCTTTGCTTCCAACATGAATCAATGTCATAGCTCATTTAAGTTTCGCTTCATTTCGTTTTCTTCCAGATTTTGTCTCATTTTGTTTCGTTGTATTACAAGGCCTGATTGATCCAACTTGAACAAAAATAATTCGAGTTTCGCGAAAAGTTTCGCAAATCGTTTGAGTTCTTCTTTTATCAGTTTGTCACCAGAGTTCTAGTTGGAAATTGCATTTTCTGAGTGCATTTTTCGCATCACTACGCGATTAATGAGCGGCATTGTGTGACTATAAGTGCCTTCTTTTTTTTATCAACGACATTCATGGATGCTGCCCAACAAAGTTAAAATAAATGTCAATTTGGGATTAAAAAATTTTCATGACACTTCTATAAATAGTTTTGGAGATTGTGTTGCATAAGTTCTTAAATTATATGTTTCTTATAGTTTAGAAATATTGGACTTATCAAAATTTCAAGGAAAACATTTTATTGCAATTTTGTATTGTGTTAAACTTACATGAAAAGCAAAGAGAATATAATAAATTTAATTGAGAATATTTGTCAGAATTTTAAAAAAAAAAAAAAAGGAGTGAAAAATATTTGACATTGATCAATGGATCATAATTGAAAAATAATAGTGCCTGAAAATGAAAGACGTTGCTTGGCATATTTTTAAACAATCAGACATACATTCGCTCATATGGTATATAATGTTGAGATGTAAATACAAAATTTCTTTACAAGCAACAATTAGATAAAATGTTTAGCACAATTTATTTTACTTCATTTGCAGACAATTCTTCATTTACATCATTATTGATATCTTGCCATTCATCTTAATCAAGTTCTAAATGTAGTTCAAGTCTACGTATACATCTTGGAATGGACATAGGCACCTCTAGTTCGTTGCCTTGATCATTTGTGTCACTTTCACACTCATCTATTTTTTCATGAATTTTAAACAAATAGTCTCCTCTTGTTGGAAGATTATTAGTAGTAACATCATCAATGTTTTTATTGATTTCACTTTCAACTCTTTCGTCATTCTCATTGACATCCCAATCATCATTCTCTTGTGGCTCCATTGGATAATTAACTATTTCATCTTTTCCGTTATGTAGATTCTCTTTTGCATGATTTTCCTCATCGTGATCGCTTTCATCTTCTTTATCATGATTGTTTGTTGTTGCATCTTCGAGTTCAAATGTTCTTTTTTCTTGTTTTGGTTTGCATGACAAATAGCACCTCATATTGGATGGATTAAGATAAAGGGCTATTTGTGTACATACAAACGATATAAATGAGTTGGATATTTGAATCTAGTGTGCTCACAACAAGTGATTAAAAGTACCAACAATTATTATTTGCTCACAATGATTTGGTAAGACCAATGTTTCATTGGAAGTAAAAAGAATCTTTGTTGAATCAAGAGCAAATATTCCATTTGAATCCAATCGTATAATTGCATGTGGCCCTTGACATACTATTTGAAACCATTTAACATTGAACAAAGAGCTCTTGAAAGATCTATAGTCAACTTTCAATATCTCTTGTATGGTTCCAACATAGTCGAGGTCACTTTCAACGAAATTAGTTCCCTTGCACTACTACGACTGGCTTGATGAAACCTTGTCATCACCCCACAATCAAATGTCGTTCTTTTTTTGTTGATGCATTCAATGTGAAAGTGTTGTCCAACAGACCAAAGAGCAGTATGTCATCTATATTGCCAGATTGAAACATATATATCAAATAATATACAAAATAATGTGTTATAATAACACAATTATTATTATTTTTTTGTTGTTGTTGTTATTATTATTATTATTATTATTATTATACTTATTATTGTTATTAGTATTATTATTATTATTATTATTATTATATATAATAGAGACAAACATGCCAACTATAATCATGTGCAATATCTCACTGATATTTGTTTTCCACTTGCACAAGCATCATTCATGGCTTCATATAGCCAAGAAATGTTGCATTGATCTGGAAGATTCTCCGGTTCAATTAGAAAAACATGGCCCCTATGTGATCAATGCCACCGCCTTCTATCAATATGTTGTTGCTCTTAGATTTTTGGTATAAATTAATCCAAGGTGATATATAACAAAGACATGCAAACCTTGTCTCTCATACACAAAATCTGACACGTGTTTCTTTTTCCAGTTTGTTTGTTCTCCAATTTGTTGCTCTCTTCATCACTGTCATGCCACAATCTTGGAGCCCCTAGATTTGATTGTGTCAAGTACGTTGAAATGTAGAAAGAAAGACTTTTATGTCATCCAACCCTAGCATCCTTCTACACGTGCCTTTTGGCAAAAAAATCTTTTAGGACTTTCATAAAATGCTCCAAAAAAACATCCATCTTGCTTTGACAATGCCTGCTAGCTCCACCTCATCAACTTAGGTGAACCAAATGGTGAATTTGGATGTCCATGAATGATGGAGAGACACGTCTCTCGAAAGCACAAACAATCTCAATAGCTTTGAGATCTAGGTGTTCTATATCTCTTATAATTGTCTTTCAAAGATATCCATCTGCATATTCATCGCATTCAAAAATACAAATTGGTCATTAATATATATGTGAAATGTGTTCATTTAACTGACGTTAAGACTCATGAGCAATACTGTGCAAAGGTCAACAATTTTGAAATAACATTTTGTATATCTCATATATATTTCATGATCTAGAGTGCCATTGAGAGTGTAACAAGATTTCAATTGATTCCAAGTTTATCATATGGAATTGAGAGTTGGGCATCACTAAATTTTGTCACATGTAGTTGATTGTGAGACTCTTTATGTCCACTCAAGTAAGGTGCACGTGGGATTTTTGTAATGTCGATTTTTGTGGCTGATTTATGTATGAACCTCACAATTGCCATCTACTCAAGAGATTGGAATTTGATGACTTGCCTCCATAGGTGCAATACCGTATATTTGGTACAAGATGCTTTTTGGTGTGATCAACCTGTGGGATCATAGAGGGTGGGTGATCCCAATTCAAACACAATATACCAACTCAGCATGCATGGACGATTGGTATACAAAATGATGATTATTTTTTTGTAGGGGTTTTTGTTGACTTGTGTTTCCATTTGTGCATGATTGTTGTAGGTCTTTGGACCTCGAGGGGTGGAGCTATTTGCACAATAAGTGTTTAGAGGGCATAAGCATTTTTTGTAATTTGTTGTGTTTGGTTTTATTTCAAAGCCACTTTATTTTCTGGTTTTACTTCAAGAGGCACTCCAAAGCACGTGTTGCTTCAGATTGTGGCAATTTATTTAAACTTGAGGGTCATGTGAGATTTTGAGATTCGGACAAAACCAAATTCAATCAAGAGGATCAATAGAATTCTAGGGTCAGGTCAATAAGATGGTTGGAATGGACGTGGGTGATAAACGTCATCAACAAAGTATTGTTATGAAATAATGAGTTTCTTTGTTTGGAATCATAAATTTGTTCACATTTTGTAGATTAGTTATTTTGGCAATGAGAGGGCCATGTAGTGATGGCAAGCGAAAGGGGTGAAGGTCTTGATCCACCACCCTTTTGCTCTTTGGTGTACAAGTTTGTTTGGCATCAATGTAGGGACCATATTCCAATTTCAACAATTTGGAATCTTTATTGACAATTGATATTCGTTCTCGTATTCGACACAACCCAAACTTGAACCAGTTTAAACTCATGTGAATGTAAAGTAGTTTCAAAGTTAAAAAACTATAATTCCAATCGTAGTTATCATATCTCTATTCATCTCATGTCTCGAAATGCTTTGTCATGGTTTTGGCTTACATATCTTGAATAGAGCATTGTATCAAACTTATCATCCCTAGCTCTATTGTTTCACTCGTGAAATGGTGTTTAATGCCATGTGTTTGGTTTTTCTTTTTTTTTGAGATATGAGATTTTTTTATTGTAAAAGGATGAATTGTTGGCTGTTTTCATAATTCTTACGAGTTTGAATCAACACTTATTGACTCATTTGTTATTTCCATAAGACTAGATTATTTCTTTTCTTGTTTAGTAGATGCTATGCTACATATCTCAATACAACACTATCAATTGATATTAGAGTATATTATAATCGTTTTGTTTTTCTAGATGCCACTAAAAGAAATATTATTATTGATTGTTCACTTTCTTAGGGTATGCTCGAAGTAAGGGTAAAGATTATGAGGAGACATTTGCACTAGTTGCAAAGTGGACTACTTTGAGACTCTTGTTTGCCCTAGCAACTAGGTTTGGATGGAAAGTCCATCAAGCTTTTAGAGCTCCTAAAAAAGTATAGACAAGAGAAAGCAGCAATAATCAGCGGGTGCATACTCTTCTTATGCATAGTTTTGATGCTCAAAGGATCGATGTGAGGTTTTTTGTTTAATATACATGACATATAGCCTTATTGAAAATAACGAGCATCACAAACGAGACCACCTCCACATTAGCTCCTCTACTCAAAATGTCAAGCAGGACATGCATGGTGCATGAACTGGTAGTAATATGAACAAAATCAGTAGTGAAAAAATAACTTTCCTCAAGCTGTGTTCACAGTTCACAGAGCAGAGAGAGAGAGAGAGAGAGAGAGAGAGAGAGAGAGAGCTTTCTTCCCTCTACATAGTGTGATACAGGTAAGAAGAATGAGAGTCCTTAAATGGACTTCAGATCTTGTGGAATGTTGCGTATAAATTGCAAATTTACATTTTAGCTACAGATTTGCAGCATCACTCTCTCCCTTGTTGCCATTTTGTGAGCAGGTGAAGTAGAGCTACTTGGATTCAGTAAAATTTTCTGGCATCTGTTGGAACTTAGTAATGGTCTTCGCAATACTTCTGTAGCCAGGACTGCTACTTTCTGCTCTAGACTTTGTTCAGAAGCAGTTGTCTGAAGAGACAATGAGCTTACCATTCTCACATATTGAAGTGAGTTAAATATAGTACATCATGCCAACTTCCATGAGGCAAGTGTGAGGGATGCTGAGAACCACCTCAGGACCCCTACAATTCTTTCGCAAAAAACTATACATTACATTTATTGCAAACTTTTTGAAAAGTGAAGAGCTTTTTGTCGCGTGCACATATGAATGACCTAACACATAAGCAACTCCAGCGTCCTTAGCCTGAAAAAGTTCCTTCAGCTCCTTCTTGGTATTAGGATCAACCTGAGAAGTTTTAGGCAATTCAAACCTCACTTTCTTTGTAGTCTGAGGTGGAGATGCACTGTTTTGCAAAGCTACAGGATTTGCTGTAAAAGAATGCTTGTCGCAGCAAGAGTCAACGGACTGTGCTTCAAGGGCTTCAACATCTGAAACTGAACGTACAATGTTAGTTGAGCTCTGTGTACTGATCATAAACAGGTTTTCATCTGCAGAAGTATTTATACAGGCTTCTGCACCTTCTATTTGTATGAACTCAACAATACTGAGAATGACACGATCTGCAAAATCATAGTCATCTTTGTGGGTATCTTTGTATCCATTACGGACCACACATCTATACATTCTGTGCTCTTTTGGGCCAATTCGACCAACTAAATAGCGCTCGCGCATAGGCAAATGCGGAACCTGAACTGATGTGACGGTAACAAAAACTACAATCTGATGAAACGCTGGAAGATTTGTGACAAAATGAGAGAAGATGGCAGGGACCCCCGTCACAAGCTCTGAGTAGAACATGCCAATTCCAGGTACACGCACAATCCCAAGACTTCTGTCCATTGATATTAACCATTTCATAGAGACCTTATTCTGAGAGTCAACTTCATATTTCTTTGCTGCTCCATAATACCACGAATATGTGATCCCCATGAAGACAAATGATAAAACCAGAGGAACCCAGCCACCTTGAGGGATCTTAAACATAGCTGCTGAAAGATACATCATTTCAATAGATCCAAAAAAGAGGAAGAAACATACTGCTAGAAACAGACTCCAATGCCACACAATGACCATAACCAATGACATCAAAAATGTTGTCACGAACATCACCGAGATTACAGCAAGGCCTGCAGCAAACAAGTAACCTTCAAATCTTCAGTTGTAAAATAATTGACACTTTGCCCAGGCAAACTTCTTTCAGGAACTGGTACGTTAAAATGTCAACTACAGTTCAACAAGACAATGAATGGCATCAGCCCACGCGTGTTATGTAGTGTGCCTGGGATCGGGTTGCTCACCCAGGTTCAATTCCCTGCCCACGTGGGCAGATAACAGGGGGTCAAAGGCCTAATTAAGATTAAAAAAAGTCAATGCATAGCATGAGCAAGCAGCTGACTAATCTACTTTCACAAAAGATGCAACAAGAAAAGTTCACAAACCATAGGCATTTCCCAGAAGGATAGTATCTCTAAAGCCAAACGTTACCGCCAAGCAAAGAATTAAGAGCATCCAGTTGACTTCAGGAATATATATTTGTCCATAGACATTTTCCGACGTGTGAACCACCTTAACTCGAGGAAAGCAGCCAAGGCCCATACATTGCTTGATGATAGAAAATGTTGCAGAGATCACTGCTTGGCTACCAACAATAGATGCAAGAGTGGCTATAACAAAAACTGGCCAAAATACTGTTCCTGCAGAGAATTCAATTTTCCATCATATCTTTGAATTGCTCAAATGACCTTAACAAATTATGAGAACATGGTGTCAAAAAACCACAGAAGCACAACTTTCTCTGGTAGATCTGAATCTTGGCTCTCTGTAAACTGTTAGCGACAGATGTCATTGCAAACTGTCAACGTGATAAGCTTTTTAAACTTCAGAGAATAACTTCATACGTGGAATAGACTTGTAAAAGCTCCTTTCAATGTCAGAACGATGTTTTGTAAGGTACGCAGCATGTCCCATGTAAGCAAGGATCAAGCTAGGATATACACCACAGGCAAAAGCAATCTGCAGCACATGCAGTTGCTCCAAGTCATTCTTTGCATACTAGGACACCAAAGCAGAATAACCACCATCTCAAATGTAGATGGTTTCATGTCAGCACAACACTAATTTAAATTTGAAGTTTTAGAGTTCTTACCTTTATGGAAGATGCTGAAAAATGCCCCAAATCTGCAAACATAGCTTCTGATCCTGTAGAGATTTAATTATCAGGAAATATTCCTGAAAAAATGTTAAGTATTTTACTCATTAAAAAAAAAAGTACGAGCAATAGATTGTAGAAAGGTAAATAGGCACAATACTGACCTGTAATGCAAAGGAGAATACCGCCAAGAGAAGCCCAACCTTCTTTTCCAGTAACATGGAGAAATTTGAACATGTGGACTGGTGACAAAGCTTGAAATATGCTTGGATTCCAACGAAGAATATTGTACATACCAACAGAACTGAGGCACAAAAGCCAAGCAATTACTACAGGAGCAAACACAAATGCCACTCTCTGCGTTCCACAACGTTGCAGAGCAAACAACCCAATAAGTATGATAGAAACCACCAAGTGCATAACACCTGCATTATTTGCCTTCCACATTGTCAGTTTAACAGCAATAATGACTTTAGACAGATAGTATCATTTTTCAATGATGTCTTTGATGTACCTCCGGAAAAATCAAATTCCTCACTTTAAACAAATAATTTTGGAACAGAATCTGCAAGGCTATTCTTTGAGAGAACAAAATCACCATCAAATATAGACAACTGAATTATATCTGGCATCAACAAAGTACATCATCTCAAAATAGGAAGGGTTGAACAATGTAGCATAAAACAACCAGCTATAACCTAATAAATATGATTAACTAATCAAATACAGAAAGAAATAATTCATTACAACCTATCCAAAATTATTTTTATACCTGCTGTAGGGAGTACTTAGACTTCTTGTTGGCATGTGTCTATTTTTTGAAATTTACCTCAATTTCTCCTTTTCCTGAACTGTGAAATTATCTACATGACCCTTTACCTCATTCGCACATGCGTCTGCTGAATGAACCTCAGCCTGTACCTTGTCTACAAATGCTCATCCCTCATGACATACATGTTGATCCTCTATTTCATCCAAAATATCTTGTGGCCCACAATATAAATGTTGATCCAAATTTTTAGGTGAATATCATGTGGCCCATGGCATATATGCTGATCCTCTATGTCGATTGGGATATCCTATGGCCCATGACATACATATTGATCCTCTATCTCATTGAAATGAAGTGTTGTCTCACCTGCACATGCACGTGTTAGATGACAAATCTTCTGAACCTCTACTGCATTTGGAATATCCGATAGACCATTCGCACATATCTGTAACCCATCTATATATGCACCTCTCTTATAGCATATATTATTATATCCTATATCTTTTCTGCCTCACTTGTGTCTAACTGTGGATCAATCAATCATATTGACCTTGATATCCTGCAGAAAAAATGTCCAATGATAACCGGCAAGAAGATCATCTTAGGCAGATGGTCGTTGCAAATGAGTGGGCGCAGTGGGGATCACAGGACCCGAAGGGTAAGAGATTCGAGCGGACCGTTATATCGACTGCATTTTGGGATGAGACACAATCCATTGTCGTGGGCCTGCAACCTATCTACATTGTCCTACGCCTTACAGATTGAGAGGGCTGCACATTGGGCCTCTTGTATGAGTTCATGGACAGGCTAGGCGACCAGCTGCGTCTTTGGACGAGGCATTAGCCCAGAGAGGTATATCGCTTACTATAGTATATACTGACCTGTTGCACGACTCCTTAGTACTTACTACTTCCTAGTAACTATCGTTTGAACTTTGAAATCTGAAATTTAAATTGATGAATCATCATTGAATCATTTAACATTCAAATGTACTATAATGTGTCTTGCAAGCTTGAAGAATTCCAGCGCCTCTGGCAATGCAGGTATCCATGCTTTCCAGTCGTATAACACCAGAATCCTAATACGACACTTATGCGGGAAAAATAGTTTATTACCATAGTTGAGTAGTGCGAATACGAAGGTATTAGGGCACTTCCGTGACATGACTGAAATTTATCTTAGATTCAAGTCTTTGCTTAGAAACATGATTCATTATCAAGACTTGGTGAACATCGTTTGCTTACGCAATGTCGGTTGTATATCGTTACGTCCTAAGCATATCCATGCTTTCAAGGAACATCCACATCACTCCATGGTAGGTCGGAATACGTCAGGGATAGGTTTAGTTTAAAACTTATTAGGGAATGCAGAGATTCTTTTACTAAGGTATTAGGGCAAATCCATGCCTCAATAATCCTTATGTAAAAGTTTCGTATCTTATGCATATCCATGCTCTCTAAGAAGGTTTTAGCAAAAGCCCTAATTTCAAATTTGGGTACGTGTACTTCTAAAAAAGGTAAAGGGTAGTGCATTCATGGTTTGTCATAAGGAAGCAACCCTAATACGGTGTCGGTGTAGGACCTTTTCTTGAAGTTTCGATCGTCTTGTGTTGTCGATAGTGTAGAGGAGTATTTTAAAGTGAAGAACCATCCATGAGAGAGAGAGAGAGAGAGAGAAGAAAGAAGAAAGAAGAAAGCTTTATTCATGTCTTTTCCATGCCAAAAGGCATATAAGACAAAAGTAGTACATGTCAAGTATGTGGTAACTAGGAGAGCATCTAAAGCATCTCCAATGCTGTAATAAAGAAAAAAACATCTGGTACAGGCTAAGATAAATACATAAATGAAATACATAAATGAAAAAGCCTGTGCATGAAAATCATATGTATCCATGTCAAGAAGTCAGGGCTGTGCTGATGCTGTAGAAGGATGTAATGCGAGCTGTAACATCAGTAAGCGCTGGAACATGTTGGCGTCATCGATGAGTATGAGCATATGTAGTGCGTCTCTGTCTAGGATGCCTGGTGGGACGTGTAACTCTCATGGTCGCCTGAGGCTGGGTGGTACGTCGTCTCTGCGTCTGGGTCTTGGAATGTCGTCGCAATCGCTGTCAGTCATGTCCGCATCAGAGCGTGACCTCCTGCGTGAGAAGAAGGATGTAATCTGGGACTGGGTGACTGGGTAAGTATGTTGAACTGCCTGACATAGGTCCTGTCGTAAGAGGGACATCTCACGTAGCATAAGTGCCACACAACGGGGGTCCTCGTATGAGATAAGGGACCGTAGTGTAACATGTGTCTGACGAAAAAGGCAATGATATCACCCTCTGATCTCATAGTAAACTGGACATCTGAAAAGGAAGTGCTCCTCTGACTCGACCATAGCTAATGAGCACAACTGGCAAATCCGCTCCTCTCGGGGGGTGCACGGGAAGCGTCCAGTCTCAATAGCCAACTGATGTGAAGATACTCGAAACTGGCCCAACAGAAACCGAAGCCCGTGAGACAGTCCTGAGGTGAGGTAGTGTGGCAAAACTGGAAGTCTTGCTGTGTCTAGGTCCAGAAAGTGTGTCCTGTAATAGTCGGGTTTGACCCCGAGCTGCCCCTGCCATGTCCGTCTGAGAGAGAGAGAGAGAGAGAGAGAGAGAGAGAGAGAGAGAGAGTAGTTCAAGAATATATGGTACTACAACCATCTACAGATCAATTGAACTTCTCTTCATATCTCTAACTCTTTACTCTATTCTTAGCAAATCTCCTTTCCCATCTCTGTAAATAAGACGTCTCCCTGTATCTGTAGCCTCTTGCTGAGCATTTTTACGTTGTTGTACTTGTACAAAAGTTAGGTCTTCATCCAAAAAGATGTGAGTGTCTTTCAAGTTAGCTCGTTGGCAGAGTACATCCCTCCTATGTTCTGCTGATGAGAAACATATAACCAACATGTTTCCATCCTTCTTGGTACACCAAGCCTCATCGAGGCCGGGATTCCCTAATAGGGTCTTGTGAACATTTGAGGCCTTCTGTTCTCGCCATCGGTTTTCGGTGAATGTAGCTGATATGAAAGAAACTGGAGTGATTTTACTTCGACCTTTAAGAACGTCAGCCCATGATTTTACATTCGTTTGGTGTTCCTCAGCCTGGTTTTCAATCTTTTGGAGTTTTTCTGTAGTGAATGTCTGGGCCTGAACTTGGTTCAGAAGATCAACCAATGCCACATCCATCTGTCGGATATGTGGCACCTCTATAAAGTCGCGATATGGATGCGAGCTATTTACTCTTCTTGTTGATCCACCTTCACCTGCAATGTCACAACATTTGCCTCTAACCATTTCACCGCTGCCTGAGGCCCTGAAGAATAGATAGTTCATGTACTAAGGTAAGGTCATATTCCCATCCTGAGGCTGATGAGGGGGTTTGGGTTGTTAGGAACGAGTGTGCATTAGGCTGAGGGGTGAGGGAGTATGGATCTGCGGGTGCAATGGGAGTCCCGGGCGAGGTAGTGAATGCTGCAGCAGTGGAGGCAAATGAAGGGAGAGGATGGTTGCAAAATGATCCTTGGTGAAGGGCGCTACAACTCCTATGCTTTCTAGCTTCGATCAAAGTGTTTCTATGACCAGAACAACCATTATTCAATTCTGCCTGGGTTCTGGTCCAGATTTGCTTGATCCTTCATTTCTTCTGAATGAATTGTCAGAATTAGATGAGATCAATTGCATAAGGTTTCTATTGCATAGGCAGTATCAGTAGAAGCAATTAGAAGTCAATCTGAATCTGATTTTTCCAGTGCATGGTCAGTGCATGCTCTTGCATCTAGTTGCATTAGTTTGCATGTTGCTTGAATCTTCTTGCATGCCAGTTTCCTAGCATCATTCATTTCACAACAGTGGTCTCAGAGCCTGCATGTTGCTTAAATGTTCTTGCATGTCTATTGCATGTCAAGAATTCAGATTGCATGTTTCATTCTTAGCATCACTCATTCCGCAACAGTGGTCTCAGAGCCTGCATGTTGCTTAAATGTTCTTGCCGAAGCAGTGTCTAATTCAAGTAGGCCTTGTGATTAGCATTGCTAGAAGATCCTAGTTCAGTTTGTGCAGAAGCTATGAATGCAGGAAACAGGTTTATCTTCTTGGAAGGCAAAAGGAGCTATCCTATGTGGAGGCTTCAAATGATCAAAGCACTGAAGCAAGAAGGATTTTGGTCTGTCGTCAATGGATCTCTACCTCAGCCAAAGACTTACTCCGAAAGATGGACAGAATTGAATGATATGGCTAATGGACTCATCAATCTGTCTACATCCGATGACATCATGATGGATATGTCAGAGTACGAGATTGCTAAAGAACTGTGGGAGCAGCTTCAAAGTAAGTATACATCTGTTTTTATTTGTAACCATTGTAGGGAAGAAGGACACACTCAAGAGGAGTGTTTGTGCAAACCGTTGGTTGCTTGCACGCATTGTGAATATAATGACAATGACAGTGCTACCATCAAAAAGGACACACAAACTTCAGAAGGATACTCAGAAGCTGAAATGCTGCTTGTTGAAGTGGCTTCACAAGTTAATTGTTTGCAGGATGCAATGCAAGAAGAATCTCGTGAGGAGTCGTTTGCATCAAATTGTGGCCAAGATATATGCATGCAACATGGTTCTCAAAGTGAGAAACCTCTAATTATGTTTTGCAGGAAGACTCTCAAGAAGAGGAGTCTCAGTTATGCAAACAAGTAGATCCTCATAAAGAGGATACTGTTTTTACTTCCATACAGGAAGAAACCTTAATGACTTGCATGCAGGAAGATCCTCGGCAGGAGTTGCAAGTTGCTATCATGCAAGAGATTTCTCAAGATGAGAAATCAAATTTTAATGAAGTTGTTTGCCGCCCAAATCAGCCAGTTGCTTTCCCTCTATCAGATCTTGTTTATGACTTGCAGCTTGCAAGTGAATTGCAGCATGCAGGGGGAGCACATATCATGTTTCAGATTCCAGAAGGTGGTTCAATATGTCTATCAAATTGCCTTGGAGATGCAGCTTTGAAGACCTTTGTGCAAGAACCATATATGGCTGAATCTGTTTATGAAGTTAAAAGAGACAGAGATCTCGAATGGCTTCAACTTGGTGCTGATCAACCTGGTTTTTCCTTGGAGGAAGAGGACTCCAAATTCCACTTAGTTGGTTGCTGCCTAGGTACTTCTTTTGAACAGCTGTATATGCAGCTCTAGTTTGAAGAAACACCATTGTTTGATGATGGTGGTTAATGTCTACCCACATAGTGAGGGGAGCTGTTATGTTTCTAATCCCCGTCACATGCATGTTCAAGAAACATCGGGAGGCATTAGGGGTTATTTATTTAATAGGTTTAAGGGGGAGTTGTTGAACTTATAAACCTAGTTAAATAAATTAGACATGGTACACGGTCATACTTGGGTCCAAATTTTTAAGGCCCAAGATAACTTAGGCAAAAAAAATTTTAATAATACAAACTCGTGGGAGGCCTTCTTGCATGATGATGCCACTTGTCCACTGGAGTTTTTGGTAGACCCCCATGCACATGTGCATGGGGGAGAAAAAGTTAGTTTTGCCACATATCCTAGTTTGCATGCGACATGCAAGATGCATGCATGAGAATTTTGACACTTGGCAATTGCATGCCAAGTATTGTACATACTCAAATTCTATTTAATAGAGGCTCCGCGAGTTGGAGAGTGTGTTGGATTGGAATCATCTTCCATTCTCATCATTTTCATTGTCTTCTTGATCTACTTTTGGTGTAGGAAGTCGCAGCAGGATCAGATCAGTGTTTTCACAAGTTTCTCCCTCCTCTCTCATCCGATGTCGATGAGGATGGTTGCAAACTGATCCTTGGTGGAGGTCGCTACAACTCCTATGCTTTCTAGCTTCGATCAAAGTGTTTCTATGACCAAAACAACCATCATTAAATTCTGATTGGGCACTGGTCCAGATTTGCTTGATCCTTCATTTCTTCTTAATGAATTGTCAGAATTAGATGAGATCAATTGCATAAGGTTTCTATTGCATAGGCAGTATCAGTAGAAGCAATTAGAAGGCAATCTGAATCTGATTTTTCCAGTGCATGGTCAGTGCACGCTCTTGCATGTAGTTGCATGAGTTTGCATGTTGCTTGAATCTTCTTGCATGCCAGTTTCCTAGCATCATTCATTTCACAACAGTGGTCTCAGAGCCTGCATGTTGCTTAAATGTTCTTGCATGTCTATTGCATGTCAAGAACTCAGATTGCATGTTTCATTCTTAGCATCACTCATTCCGCAACACATTTTACGGTCAATCATCAAAAGACCACTCCTTATAATTCGAAAACAATCAGTCTGATAGAAAGAGCAAACGATATACTCTGTAAAATTCCAAATAAGATCACCGAGTAATGCTAAAGCCAGTGAAGTGAAAGGAGAAAAGACCTACTTTTTGGTTAGAAAAGCCTCACATTTACTAATATGTTTATGACAATTCCCTATACCTTAGCTAAATGAAATTCATTGGGGACCGAAAATTCTAAGGGAGAAAGAAATGGACATCAAAGTTAGTAAATGTATTATGTAATCAGGATTTTATTTTTTTTTTAGAAAATCTATGAAGGAAAAATGCATAGTACCGGTGGAACGACCCCATCAAGAAATCTTTTCAACTTTGAGTTCATTTCGGTGAATTTATACTGAATATCTGTTATAACTTATGTCCATGAGTATGACTGTAATTTTTCGTGGAAATTGAATGAAAGAAGTGCTAATTGACACAGAAATCACATTCAACCTGTTGGTACTAGAAAATGCTTATCCCTAGAGCTAATACTCTCTGATAAGAGGGATTTGCGAAGCTCATTACTAACCAGTAAAGGTTGATAATGTGTCAGTAAACCATGTGTGGTCCTTGCTAAATCACAATTGTATAAATGGATTATTGGTATACATTAGGAACAAAATTTATGGATTCTCCTATGTTTGGTTGTATAAGATATTAAATTTAACCCCTGTAATATCGGATGAGGTTAAGGATTTTCTTAAAGGGGAGCTGCTAGTATGGGACATCAATAATTTCAAAAAAGAAATTCTAGGACTGTAAAGATCTGATTATCAATATAGTACCTATTTCCGACATGGGAAAAAGAGAACCATTGGTTATTTTTTGAGGTATTTTGTAGCATTCTAAGATATTGATCCGGATCCCAAATGGTATCTCATTATTGAGAAAATTTGGAAATCCCTGAAAAGCTATTTCTCACTTATTTTAATCCTCTTTAAAATTTCTCAAATATGAGACCATCAGGTTCATAATATAGCAGTGCATACCATTGAGCCGTTGACAGAGCTCGCATGTGGTTATACAGGTCGGGGCTAGGGTAAGTCAACTATTGACCGGAGTGGGCAATCGTTCTACTACTTGGCACAATAGTGCACGGGAGGCGGTACAAGTAGGCTCCAATGGGTTGGGCACTTTAGTAATGATGCTACAATGTGCTTTACAAGTTATCATAGACGATACAGCAAATTGCATTGCCATGGGAAAACCTATAAATGAGAAGTACCATTGGATTTTTTGGACCCCATCTGCTTCTCATTGCCTAGACCTCTTGTATAGCAAATCTACCATGGGTGAAGGAGGTACTGTAGACGAGACGTTTCTTGGTGAGGTTTGTCATCATAAAACAAATGGTCCTTGGGTGAGTAGGAGGAGGCTATGTTAGACGTTAGCTTTTAGCTATCAGGATTCAGCCCTCCTTCTTTGGGCTTTAGAAATTAGGATTTTACTTTTGAGTTGATTACACTGACTAGCAGCAGTGAACAATTGCATGCTATCAATTTTCAATGTCACATGACCACTGAGTTTTGAATCTTAATTGTCAATGTACTATGTCGTCCGGATCTCGACAATAGATTATAGGTGGGACTTGGGACTTCGGAGTTCCAAATCCCAACACCCATGTTAGAAATTCAAGATTGATTGTTAAATATTTATCTTCTACATTTCAACCTAAACACTAGAAAAGCACTTTTTTTTGCCATAATAAAAGGCTGGAAATAAAATCTTCATCCCCACCCCCCCATGAAAAATTGATGATCGAGTGCCTAAACAAGGGTGTAAGTCGTGCCCGCTACAACGATTGCCTACTCAACTATTGTGAGTTGTGCCTCACCACTAGTGATCACCTAGCCTACATGGTCCCTGGTCCTTAGCCACGACTAGGGCCTAACACGCCAAGTGAGAATAAAAGAAACTTAATTAAAATCTAGTTATACTCCCCCAACAAACACAATATGAGCTACATATTCAAGTTCCTCCTAACAAATTAACCCTTTTGCTATTGGCAAACAACAAGTGTGCCCTCAAAATGGGATTCAAAGTCAGCTCAATCTTATGCTCAATGTTGTTAGAAGGCAAAACATGCAACAAATTTTCAATAAGTGCTCCTGCCTATTTTTTTTAATCTAAATTATCTATAATATCAATTTGCACCCACCACATGCTACTCTCGCTAGCCAAAGTAGACATATTCAGCAGAAAATAAACATACATAAGTGGATTTTGAGCAACTCAGTAGCTTAAATTAATGGTCCAAAGGCACATCACATCCCTACTCATTATGGATGAAATGAAGCCTAGTAACTACCACCATACTAAAACTAGAATACATGAGCTTCCAAACTATGTAGGGCTTCTACTATGTATGCCAACAAAAGTCCAACACCACGTTAAGCTACATTAGCCTAATGATCTCAAAACTTAACTCTTCCACATGGCGCTATATAGTCAGTGGAATACAAACCTTTGTTTTTTCCATCATCCTTTGTTCCCTTTCCATCATCCGTTTCAATTATGTACAAGTACTAAAATGGCAATGTACTCTTATTTGTATAACGTCATCTCTAGATGATAAACAAATTAAGAAAAAATATTGTAGCCTTTGATTCAACGCCCAATCATAGTCTTAGAGAGTACATCATTAATTAAGAACAAGCATAAAGGTTATGGTGACAAGTTAAGTTTGATAGTTACAAAATAAAATCTAGAAGGTATGACTTACGTTCATCAAGATGTTTGGCAGCAACTTTGAGACCTGATACCGCCGAAAATACTGTATTTGTATCACGTATAGAAAAACTTGTTATACAATTGAATACAATACTCAACCTTCAACAATAATGACGTTATCATAGAAGACTTGTTATTGTCATAAACAAAATAATACATTTAGAAAAAAAAAGGTCATGTCAGGTAATAAAAAATTTAGCATTGTTGCTAATATTTACTTGGAAGAACTTGATTGAAATGAATTGAATATCCGGAAAAAACAAAGCACAAAAATATAAACTTAATATATCATAAGCTCAAAGCATTTACATGCTGCCGTAAACCTGCACAATAAGCACCATACTAACAAAAAGTGTACGATAGGACTCATTCAACAACAATACACCTATATGACGATTCATTATAAGATTTATGTATTGATATTATGTTTAGCATAATACCCAACACACCATAAGTAGACATGCAATCTTTGAGCCTACAGTGTCCAATTCTTTGTCTGAGGTCATTAACTTTTTGAAAAAGAACACCAATCCTAACCAAATTTGAAAAGCCAACTCCATCATAAGCTACTTTTCACTAGTAGGAGCCTACTTCTCCTATTGAACCCTATCAGCACGGTCACAAGTGAAATCAATAGTTAGAATGGAACCACATAATTGGTTGCATACCCCAAATCACAAACAGTTAAATTCGTATCTCTTTGTGAATCTATTTTCTCTAAGTCAATTTGAGAGACCAGTGATGTTAAGGAACTTAGAAAGAAATATACATGCAAGCAAAAGAGTCAAAGGATCCAAACCATAATCGTATATCAAGGTTGATACAATAAACTATCAAGTGAAGCAAACCTGAAATTGCAGGTGTGAGAACTCCGTCAGCAATCAGCATGCATGTAGCAAGTAAAACAATAAGAAGCAGGGAAGTTCGCAGGTTCTCATGGTTTTCCAATAAATTCTTTAGATAAAGAGCTCGCCTTGTTTGTTTTGGTTTGTCCAAGTTGTATTTTAAAAGTTCTTCATCCATTGCTTGTTTATTTGGTAGCATGCTGAGGTTTGCATGCCTACAAAGCAGTGAATATAACGCAAATGTCCCTCCTGAACAACAAAAGACCATTTGGAGCAACCAAGGGTCAGTGTTGACTTACAGCAACAAAAAATCTGCCTGCAGGTTCTGAATTACCTACAGGTATCAGTTTCACAACAAAGATTTAGCAAATTATACACACTGGCAAATTAGTACTATATGTTTTGGTAAGCTCACCACAAAGGTTGCTAGTACCCCTTAAATTGGCACAAATTAGAAGTACTGGGACACTTAGGGGCAGATTCCAACTTACCTTCGCCATCATGGTCAGCATTCAGAACAATAAAGATGTACTTGATAACCGCAATTATCGTTATAGTGTACAGGACAAAAGAAAGGACTCCCAAAATCTCAGTATCATCTTCCTGTAGGTGAAACTTCCCGGAGAAGGCGCTTTGGTAAGTATACAATGGTGAGATACTGAGGTCTCCGTACACAATCCCAAGGCTTTGATAAGCTAATGCTAAAGTTACTTTGAGGGATGCCTTATGAGGATCTGCCTGCATACCCAAATGTGCTTGGTCAGTATCAGAGCTGAAAATCCGAGCTGATCTTCAAAGAAAGGAAGCATTTTTATTTTAGACTTCTATATCTCTATTGCTCTTTCAAAACCTATAAGTTTACAGCTCTTGTTTCTGGCTAATCAAGGAAGCCAGAGAGAAACAATAGCCCCTAGCTTTTGATCTGTACAGAAATCAGCCCACCTTGTTGGATTTAGTTATCAGATTTGGAATGGCCTCAGTTTTTTCCAAGTGCAAGTTCCGAAGAAGGGGTTGACATCGTCCATAATACTGTGGCGATCATTCTATTTCCACCTTGCCTAACGCATTTTTATGTTTTTCGTGAGTCCAAAATATCGCACTCTAAACCAAAAGGCGGCATAGGTCTAAGGCGATTGCAAATAAATGCTTGGTTAAATTACAGCTGATTCTAATGAAAGAAACGCGCAAATGAGGACATACGAGAAAAAAAAAGAAATGCACGCTCTCAAGTTACGTGACTGGTGGTGGCGTTATATCGACACGGGACCATATTCAGAGCTGTTTATGCAACCACAGTATACAATATCTAAACCACCCACTCATACGGGCACAAGAAAATGCAGAGCTTCTCGGCTTAGTACCTAATAACATTACACACAAAAATGACACGCGTTTACTGATAAATTTTCGGAGAGGTTGCGAATCCTCAGTCAGAAAACGACGCAAGCTTTACCGTTACACTACAACTACGATTGGAGACTTAAATTACCCAGCAGATAAGACCTCGGCAGCTTTCTGAAAAAAAACTACACCAGAATAGCTTACACATTCCTCATTCGTCCGACGACTTTTACCAGTGAACGAGAAACTGAAGAACTTGGAAAACGTGTGCATAATATTTAGCAACAGAAGGATATCCAGGCTAATAAGATTTTTTTTTTAATAGCATGTATGCCAGCATTTAAGAAACAACATAATATTCAAGGTACCGTATACATTCGTTCGTCAGAACAGCTCGGATTTACTTGCTCAAGCTAGCAACACTGTACTAGCATCAGACAGATGCGTCACTACAACGCACCCCGGAACACCATAATATAAGAAAAGAACGTATAGTATAAAGTATTGTCGAGGATTCCTTCGTCAAAACAGGTCAGATTTTCTTCATAAAGCTAGAAATAGTGCAGCGTGCCACCCCGGCCTCAAACATTACCTACAATACAAGAATGACAATCAAGAAAACAAGATACAACAAATACAGCACACCTTAGCTGCATTACAGTTCTCACGAGCCGGTGCCGCTTCCAGATCCATCACCTCCAAGGCAGAAAAACCGCAACACTAACAAAAACAAACCGAAAACAAGGCTCAGAGAGTGACAAATCCCAAAATCAACCCGTGGGAGCCATCACCGGAGCAGCTCTAAAACACATGCTGCAAATCTGATATGACACAATGATATAATGTCAATATACGGAACATATTCATGATCGTTGTAGGTGAACTGCACGTCCTGCTTCTCCGTTCGCTATCATGCCACTGCAAAATATTTTCCTCTTCTCCTTCTTCTTCTTCTTCTTCTTCGTCTTCTTCTTATTTTCGTTTGTTTTTTATTTTCCTTCGTCTTCGTACGCTGACTGACGACGATCCAGTCGGATCGATCAGTCCAGCAAGACAGAGCAGGACACACACCGCGTGTTCGGCGCGCAACCACTTAGATGTACGCCACATGGAACTAGCCACGTGGCGGCTTTTAGTTTGTCTAGTTATAAACACGTGGCGGCATCCAACGCAACTATACTGATCTAACGGTGACCTACATCTTTAAGCGCCGTGTCACTAAGCCCTAAGTTTCCTCCCTATCAAATGCGTCAAGCAAAAGCTCACTCGAGACACAGACTGTACTCTATGGGACATCAAGCACCGACTTAGCCCGCCGGATGTATGCCACGTGCCATTTTGACACGTGGATTATTCTCAACGGTCTGTTGTAAACACGTGGCAAGAGAGAAATGGTGTTAGGACAGTTAGCTGTAGCGAGCTTAAAAGTTGCTCGGTCCCTTTACAGAGTGCGGCAGTCATTAATGAACGATACGTTTTGCTTCCGCTCGGTCGATGTCCGCCACGTGTCCAGATCTCCAGTAGAAGCTTTGCACACGTGGCAGTAATTGGACGCTGTAGAGATATCCAACGGTTGCGATCTTGCAGCTCCAGCGTCCATTACGGATGCGGGGAGCACGTGCAGAAGAGAGTCCACGTCCCTTCAGTGTTCCCTGGGGACGCAGAGTTTTAAGCCCGCTCCGTTAGATTCTCTCCACAGCGTTGCCAGGTCATAATCATCGGTGACTGCGATCTCTTACACGTGGCATTATGGACACGTGGCTAAAATCCAAGAGGGCGAGTACTCTTTTCCCATCGCACTCAGAGCACCGCTTCGATGATAAACTATAGAAAGAATGGAGACAATTCCACGCCACTGTGCGACAGCTCAGCAACAGGACTGTTTCCGCATAACAAGGATTAGTACGCCGGTCGATACCGAACACGTGCCCAATAAAATCTAGAATACAATGGATGTCAGACACGTGTCCCACAGGGAGGCTCCCGAGCACTGTGGCCACTGGCACATTTACACCCCCCGGACATGTGCCATGAGGAGCGTGAATCTGAATTTTGGGTTTTCCAAAAATAAGTGCTCGTAGCCCAGGACAACATCAACCTGCCCCAAGTAGCAGCCGATGGAAGGGTAACTTTGCAGCAGCAGGCCTGCGTTCTGCAACCCCTTGTTTACCTTTCACAGAAATCTAACTGTCCCCAAAAAAAACAAAGGGTGATGTCCTATATGAGGATTTCATGGGAAAGTCCAAATGAAGCCCACCCTTCCTCATGAAAATCATTTCAAAAGTTGTGAGAGGCTTATTTTCAGATGGAGGTGGAATCTGGATGCCCACCGCCCATCAAGGGCTGAAAAACCCATTTATGCTCTAAAGGCCATTCCCATGCCCACTGCCCAGTTGAGGGGTGAAAAAGAATTTACTCTTGAAAGGCCACGGGCGACCACTAATCATTGACGGGCCGGAGGCCATGGACCACAGGCTACAACGGCCAGCCCCATTGCCCATTGTCCAAGCATAAGCAGCAAGCTACAACTTCTCGGTGCCATCATGCTATCTATTCAAATTTCATGAATCACAGTATCCATAGCTCTCACATTGCACATAGTTGAAGTCTCTAGAGATGAAGGTTACAACCTACATTGTACAAACTATAGGGCATTGTTTTATGACTTTCCACAATGCATAGCTATGAACTTCCAAGATTTTGGAATTCATGTTAGCATATTCAAGAATTAAGTCACTATTCACTACCCACACCAACAAAGCATAATGCTTCTTGGTTTCCAAGGGGAGGCTCGAACCTGGGACCAAAGAAACTTTGGATGCCAAGCTTACCAGTTGAGCCAACCCCGTTGGGTAACAAAGCATAATGCTTCTTGGTTTCCAAGGGGAGGCTCGAACCTGGGACCAAAGAAACTTTGGATGCCAAGCTAACCAGTTGAGCCAACCCCGTTGGGTAACAACAACAACAACAAAGCATAATGATGCAACAACCAACTCAAAGCATAAATCAATGCATTCTAATTTTAAACTGCCCAAATTTTTTAAGCCCTAGGGCTACAGAATGTTGCCCCAGCCTCCAACAATCCAACGCCCAAAGTGCTCTCTTCCATCGTCCACCTAAATGTGCATTTAAGATTCAGAAATCACACTAAACAAGTAGGTGAGATAACAAATGGCCACCACTTGCAAGTTGTAACCTGCCTCACAAATTTCGAAAATCTGATTTAGAGGCAAGAGACTGCATCTATTCTCTCTTACTTGAAGAGAGGTGAAACACTTATTTAAAGAGGTGCAAATTTTGCATTGTTTCGTTTATTCCAATGTCCATTTGTTTTTAGCCATGCTCTTTTGCTTGAAGATGGGTTCTTGCATTCCTCATCTATTGCATTCATTATGAACTCAAAATTTAAAAGCATTGAGCTGAAGATCAAAGTAGAAGATACAATGTTGTAACAGCAAAGATAGGAATTTTCCACTCATTAGCATGTCTTTGCTAGCTACATAAAATTGAAGCTACCGTTCAAATGTCTACTTGTTGTTGCATGGACTCACAATTCAAAAATAGTCCTTCGGACACCAATCTTCAAATTGCTCCCTTCAAAATGCAAGATCGATGAGAACTCCACCATTTATTTTTCAAATGATGGAATATTGAAGTACAACCTTAATATGGCCAAGACTTTACATTTGTAGTTTTATCATAAACAAAAATATATATCTTGACATTTACTATCCAAAAAACATTTGTCTTCCAATTGTATATGTTTAATAGGATATACACAATCATCTAAAGTTATGAGGAGGGTAAGGATAGTGGGACTAGCTTTGGTACAAGGAAAATCCATGTCATGGTGATGCAAGCCCAAGGTAAAAAAATTGTCAACATTTACTTGACTAGTTTTGGTCATTTTAGTCATTTTAGAGGCCAAACTTGTAAATAAGGTTAACATGGTTTTTTCACACATGTGAAATCAGAGTACATGGCAATTTTTAGTTGGGTCCATGTAGCAGCCTCAGAGTACCAGTCACGCGTGCACCTTCCTAGGTTAACCACAAGCATGAATATAACAAGGGTGGCCTACTTGCGCCTTCTTCCTCTCTCACCTCCTAAAAATACAAGAACATAGCAAAAGCAATTAACTAGAAAACATTAGTAAAAAGAAAAACACAACAAAAGAGAGAGATGAGAGAGGGAGGTGCAAGGATGTTCAATAAAGACAGATAATAACGCAGGTCTTGAAGGTACGGTGCATGTGCCGACCTATTTATAGATTTGCCAGCAATCAAGTCAAGCGCTTAATGAGATGAACAATCGGAACAAATTGAGGGATCAGCAGATGAAAGTGCTATTAAATCAAGTAAAGACTCTATCTTCGTCGAATCTGGGCTTTCAGCCATAACCTTATTCCGGGGAGAAGAAAGAGAAGAAACTAGAGGTGGTGGACGACTAGTTAACCAAGTGGACCAATTATTTTTAATCTACATGCAATTCTGAAAGAGAAAAAGATCTAGAGCGTGGTTCTGTTCTATCGAGGAGAGGCTTCATCGTGGTGGTGTGATTTGCAACCCAAACCCAATATATGGAAAGCATTCAAGGAAGTGTTTAGAAAATTGTTTGTGGTTGCGGATGATTCTGATTATTACCAAAGATTTGTGACTTCCAAAATCAGAATGAATGTAAGCGAAACATGCTTCAGACTTTTGAGGACGTCATATGAGTTGCGAAAGCTTATGATTCCATGGTTGTGGCATCCAAGAAGCAGTTTCAGGCTAATCCATCGGGTTCCAACCACAAAAAAAAAAATGAGTTTGTGACAAAAAAAAACAAGTCAATATTTTGACGAACTGGATCAAATGGCATCAGAATTTAAGCAAAAAAAATCAGATGTCCCGGAAGAAGGCTAAGAAGGCAAATGTGTGTGTTTTGTTTGCAATAAGCTGGACATGTTATGGAGTTCTACCTGAATCGAAAAAAAAAACCCACAACTCAAGTCATTGAGATGCTAAGTAAAGAAAATCTAAAACTGAAAATTAATAAGGTTAATTGTGAGTGTGAATGTTCATTCATCAGTACTGCTTCATTCTTGCCTAATGAATTATTTTGCTTGAAAGGTACAATCAAAGGACCTGAAGTTAGTACATTGGTGGATAGTGGTTCAATGCATAATTTCATTAACTCTTGTCTTGCTCACCCATTGTTTCATGTAAGCCGATTAAAATTAAGTTTACATAAAGGTGATATAAAAAATTGAAGACCAACTACTAGTGGCTAGAGTGTACTATAGAGCGGCGTTATTAGGCGATCCCTGACCCAGCAGATTTCAAGTCTGGATCGACCAATCCTGGCTAATCGACATTCACAAGTCCTTCCTAACCCCCAAGGATGTGAAACGACTAGAATTCATGGAACAGGTCTCAAGCTATCTCATCCAACAACAAAGAGCAAAACGGGGGCTCTACTAAACACCATAGTGCCGAGGGACCGATACTACTTCAGGTCGGAGGCCCTGTTAGGGGGATTTCCATGTAAATAAATAAAATAGCCAGAAGTAGTGGAAATAAGTTGCGAGGGCCGTGGCTTCTTGTGTGTGTAAGCCCATAGCTCAATGAGCACTTGTAAATAATTTGTTTTTGAATAAACTAGACTTTGGGCCATGTACATTCACTAACAATGGCATCGATGGGTGGATTTTTGCTTGAAGCCAATGAGAGGCTCACATCCACTTACTATACCATTTGGAAAGTGAGAGTGGAGTCTTTGCTAGTACTCCATGATCTCTATGACATTGTCCTTGGTGAGGAAGAAGAACCTCAAGGTGGACAAGAACCGGTAAGATACAAGAAGAAATCTAGGTTGGCATTACATTGCTTGAAAATGAATGTAAGTAATGACCTATTGAAAGAAGTTTCATCTTGTATCTCTGCCAAAGTGGCATGGGATTCATTAAACTCTATTTATGAATCCAATAATACTTCAAGAATACTCATGTTAAGAAACCAAATCCTTTGAAGCATGAAAGGAAGTAATGAAAGTGCCCACAAAACATAGTGCTTCGTAGCTTGGATGTACTTCAGTACTCTTTGTAGAGCCTTTCAATGTTGTAAGCCTAGATTGAACATGTATTGAGACAATGTGCTTACTGCATATGCTAGATCAGGTCATGTGCAAATCACAGAATACATTATAGATCCTATGACGGACTGATAAGGGTATCTGCACATTTCTTGTTGTTTTGCATGAGTTATGAGGCACGTGTCTTTAGACAATTTGGATCCTGGATCCATGGGTGTGTCTATCGGCTTACAGTCCTCCATGCCATATTGTGAAAAATGCAAAAATAAGCTTGGTAGAGGCCAAAAATCTTGTATATAGATAAACACACATGTGTGGAGTCTATTCCCACGTGTGAAAATAGTGTACTTGTCATGTACCATAATCATATAGGTTGTACATATGATTTAATTCAAGTTCTAGTGGCTAAAAAGGCCAAAAACTAGTTTTCTAGACATATGACACATGGCATCAATCTATTGATTGCATGAGCCACATCCTTTGGTTAGGTGTCATATCCCATGTGTAGAGGATAGCTCACATGTGTGGAATAAGCTGAAGTAGGCGAATTTTGACTTCTAGAAGATTTCCAAGTAGATCTCCATATAGAAGAAAAATGGACCAAAAGTGCCCAAAATAGAAGGTTTTGTCCAAGTGTCAGTTTTGCATGATGAATCATCATATGACAAAGCACCTTCACACATGTGGGATCAGAGGAATGATCAGTACCACGAGCTCTCACTTATTGTATATATAGAGCCACATTTGGCCATAATCAATGTGAGACACCAATCTTGGTTTTGGAAGCAATTTTGAGTGATTCTCTCCATTTGTCTACATTTGTTTTGATTGTTTTGAGGTGCTATCAATGTGTACTTGATTTTCAGGTTGGAGTCTGTATTCAGACAGTGTTTCACACGTGTGAAACCATAAAGTACACTTACCTTCAATTAATATTGTTCTTGTTAGGATTTTGTGTCTAGAATTGATCTAGATTGATCTTAATCTGAAGTAGATTGATATATCAAGTAATCTGACAACCAATCCCTCTTGAGGATCAGATTAGGATCCACTCTTGGTCCTTTTGTACTTTTTACACACATATTTGTGAAGTGCATTGATCAAATAGGACTCTTGGATTATAGCGATCCTTCTTCTTGAACAATCTTTGGTGATCTCCATACCGAGTAGGTAATGAATTGGGCCTAAATCAGTCATCTCAAATTTTTTATGAAAGCAAAGATTTTGTTTCATGCAAACTGATTTGAATTGCTGATAATTACAGAATCATCAACATATAATGTTATTATGACATAGCTTGACCTTTATACTTGAGATATACATTTGAGATATACATAGCTTGACCCTTTATAGTTGAGATATACATTTGAGCCTGCGGAGCAAGAAGTAAAATTATGCTACAACAAGAAGTGACTGATTCTTTCATACTAGGCCTTAGGGGCTTGCTTGAGGCCATATAGTGCCTTATGCAATTTACATACCATATGCCCTTGGCCTTGAAGATCAGGTCGTTGGTGTTCCTTTGACAGGCGGGACACACTACCATTGTACTACAACCAGACAGTCGCTAGAGGCCATAGCAGACCTGTTACCAAGCAGATCTGTTGCTTAGCAGACTCTCTGTCAAAAGAATAGCAGCACACAAGGTCAAAATCGCTGCAAATAGAGGAAGAATAGGTGCTAGCAGATCAGTAGAGACAAATAGATTCTAGCACTTACATTAAAAAAGTAGAATCCAAGCACACATTCAACTGCTTTCTTTCTGATTGACCAACCAATGTAGGTGGTAGTTGGTCTTCGCAAGACACTATAATGATCTTTTAGCTGCCTCGGTAAGACTACCAGGGTTTGAAAAGAGATGAATGGTGAGATGGTGGAATTACAGAAAGATGTACGGTGGTGGTAGTATTCTGATGATGGAAGTTGTGGTGATATTGATATTGGTACATGATATGGATGATATAACAGACATGGAAGTAGATACAAATATTATGGCAAGAGAATTGGATGATGGAATGTGATGATGTGGATGTAGGAGTGGTTGAAGGAGAAGACTGATTTTCCAATACTCGTACTTTTTCCTCCTTAATCTTCATCTTTTCGGTGGTCGAAACCCGAGGTTTATGACTGGGGTGCTACTTGTAGTTGAATCTCATTGGATTGCCCGTCTGTCTTCTTAATCTTTGTCTTCTTGAGTGGGATCAACTACAAGTGTATCTTCTGCTTGTGTGGTTGCAGGTAGCTCTCTTTCTCCCTCCCCTGAATCTGTTGCCTATGGCGGCTGTTGGAATGCTACGATAGAATCAACTGTTTGTTGGATGCGAGGGGACGATGTCAGTAGTTGGAATGTCCCGGTTGGTGATGGTGACCTAGATTTGGTAGCAGCAGGTAATTGCACTTGTGGAGATTGTGGATGTTGAGTATTTATCAGCTGTAGCTATCGTGAGGAAGTGACAGGTGATGTTCGTCTGGTCATGCTGATCTGGTCTGCAATCTACGTTTCTCTTGATGAAGATTGTCTCACTACTGCAGATTTGGTGATATAGGCACATGTAGTTGGTAGTTGTGGATCGTCGATAGTATCCAAGTTGGAGTTGCATTGAATGAAGGACTCATTTGGCTGGTCTGTCAGTTGAGTCTTTAGTTAATTGCTTCGGCTAGAATCCCTTGGTTGAAAGATGTTGTTGAAACTTAATCAAGAGATTCGACAAAAGTCGAGGTGGTTGTAGCACTCTGTGAGAGCACTTGGTCGTGACACTCAAGTAGAATAGTTTGTCGAAGCACGTTGGACCAAATTTTCAAAATGTCTCTGTAGTTGACTCCAAGACCAATATCTCAATTATATGCAGGAATCAACTTTGAAATGACATGGATCTCTCAAAAACTTGGATATGCATAAATATCCTACACTCTCTACAAGGTGATCTGGAGATTGATAGATAAACAAAAAATTCATTCTTGAGCTATTCTACAATTATGACTTACTGTTTACAGATAGTCGATAAATGCAGAGTACTTGGCAAACAAAAATTTCATGTATCAAAGAGTGGATGCCAGAGGTGGAAAAACTCCAGCTAAACCTCTCGGTCGAGGAGACTCGGTTTGAGTTCCTTAGTAAAGATTCGGTTGAAGAGTTTTGTGGAAGAGAATTGGTCCAAAAACAGTCGGATGGAGTCTTGGCTAAAGAGCCTTGGTTTTGACGTTTAGGGTGTTCTGGTAGTATACTGACCATTGGATGTAAGATAGGAAAGTGGTCATCAGATGTATGGCAATCAATATGAATTAGTCAAACATCAAACACAAAATCGGATGTAACGAGAGATTAAGAAGTCAGATATAAAAAATGGTGACTCTCGGGTGTGCTGGTCGGATGTAACTCTAGTAACAGTTTAGAGGTTGGTCGGATCTTTTGTTGATTACAACCTCAGATATACTTGGTCATGAATGGAATTGTCTTAGACTGATTTGTCTTTGACGGAATCTTACACCAGAATCAGAATAGCAATATGGGATTCTGAATTGATTGTTTCTCAGATATGATTGAACAAATAGGATATGATTGATATATCAAATCAAGCATAAAAATCTGAACAATGGTGAGAAATTGAGATAGCCCATCGGATGTATTATGAAGCTTGGATGCCAACTGTGGAATGCAAAGGGAATACAGGGTCGGATGCAACAGAATGTATTGGCGGATGCAAATGTGTGGCGGATGCAATGGGCGTCAGATGGATGTTGGCGGATGCAAGTGAAGGTGGAGTGGGTCGGATGCAAACTGAGAAGGGCGTCAGATGCAAGATAGGTGTCGGATAGAAACGGACGGAAAATAACATGGGTAAAAAAGAAATGTGGGTCGAAAAAAAATATAACTGGCTCGAAAAAATGATACGGGATCGAAAGAATAAGGGATCGAAAAATAATGGACCGAAAAACAAAGTCAAAAAGTAAAACTCGAAAAATAAGAGATCGAAAAATAGAGTCTCGAAAAAATAAGGACTCGAAAAAATGAGGTATATTACAAAAAGGGGTCGAAAAAATCTAGGATTGAAAACCCTAAACCCTAAAACGAAAATCCAAAAATCCTCGAAAATCAAAACCCGAAATTTTGCGAAAAATCCAAAAAAAAAAACTTGATCAAAACACAAAAAATTTTCGAAAAAATTCGAAAGCCACGAAAAAAATCGCGAAAATTTTGTCAAAGAATAAAAAAAAATCGCGAAAAACCTCGAAAAAGACTGGAAAAAAACCCAAAAAAACGCGAAAATTCTCAAACGAAACTTGAAAATTTCCCGAAAGAACGAGAAAGAGCCCGAAAAAATACTGAAAAATCCGCAAAAAAAAAGCAAAAAGAACTCGAAAAAACCCAAACAAAACGCAAAAAATTCTCGAAAGAACACGAAAAGAGCACCAAAAAATCCAAATAAAACGTGAAAATGCCCGAAAGAATGCGAAAAGAAATGCAAAAAAATCCAAAAAAAATGCGAAACACCTCGAAAAACCCTAAACCCTAAACGCAAAACAACTCGAAAAACGTGAAACAACTCGAAAAATCGTGAAAAAATGCGAAAAACGCGAAACAACTCGAAAAAGCGTGAAACTCGAAAAAACGCGAAACAACTCGGAAATAATATAAAACTCGAAAAAACGTGAAAATCTAAAAAAATGCAAAAAATCTTGAAAGAACCCTAAAATGCGAAGATCTCGAAAACAAAAAAATCTCGAAATTGAAAAACATGAAATAACATCCTAAAAACTTGAGTCCAAAAATCTCGAAAATCGAAACTCGAAAAAATTCAGAATAAAACTCGAAAATGCACGAAAATTGTCGACTGAAAACCAAAAAATTTCGAAAATTGAAACTCGCAAAAAATTCAGACAAAACTCGAAAATCCATGAAAATTGTTGAATTTTTTTTTGAAAAACTCGAAAGTCCATGAAAAACAATTGAAAATGTTAAACAAGAAAAACGCGAAACAACAAAACTTGAAAAAACTCGAAAAAAGTCGAAGAACTTGAATAAAGCTCGAAAATCCACAAAAATCCTCGAAGAACCCATGGGGAAAAACTCGAAAAAAAATCCTCAAAAAAATTAGAAAAAACTCGAAAATTCTTGAAAAAACTGATTGCGAAAATATCGATAATACTCGAAAAAAATTCAGAACCACGCGAAAATCCTCGAAAAGCCTCAAAAATGCGGAAAACGTGAAAATCGTCGACAAATAGCCTCGAACAAACTCGAAAAATGAAACTCAAAAAAATCTAGAAAAACACGAAAAAAATCTCGAAAAAACTCTAAAACATGAAGATTTCGAAAACAAAAAATCTCAAAAATAACAAAAAGCCGAAAAAATCATCGAAAATCCTATTAGGAAAAAACTCGAAAAAGTTCGAAAATCCTCAAAAAAACTGATTGCAAAAAATTCGTAAATACTTGAAGAAAATTCAGAAACACGCCAAAAATTTCGAAAAATAGCCTCGAAAAAACTTGAAAAATGAAACTCGAATAAATCTAGAAAAACGCGAAAAAAATCTCGAAAAAACCCTAAAACGTGAAGATCTCGAAAATGAAAAATCTCGAAAGCGAAAACGAAAATCCTCGATGATGAAAATGACGAAAAAATTCACGAATAAACGACGAAAATGACGAGAAAATTCTCAAAAATGACAAAAATTCACGAAAAATTGAAAAAAAAACGTTACCAAATCGTGGGATTGAACTAGGAAGGCGTCAGATGCAAATTGAGATGGATGTCTGATGCAAAGTGGAATTGATTTGGTGGATGCAACAGTGATGTAGAGTGAAATGCTGGGATTTGTCAGATGTTGTGTGGAATGTAGTAAGAAATGTAGTGATGGATTCAAATGCAGATGAAACGTCGGATGCAAATGCAGATGAGGGTGGCGGATGCAAACTTAGATGAAAGGTGTCAGATGCAAATGCAGATGGGCGTCTGATGCACTGGGGATGCTATTTGGCAGATGCAACTGAGAGTTCTCTTGCAAATGGAATTTAAAAATTTTGTGGCGGATGCAATTTGGAAAGCACTGGCGGATGCATATGTCGGCTTCAGAGACAATAGCTCGAAAATTCGAGAAACTTGAAGAAACTCAAGAAATACGAATTGCGTCGGATGTACCTTGGAGTTTTGTGTCGGACGCAATTTTTAAGCTTATCCGTTGGGTGGAATGTTTGACTCGAAAACTCGAAATGTCGGATTCAGGAAACGTGAAATAGTGGTGCAGCTATGGGTTTCTAGAAAGCCTTGGGGTGAGATCGCACAGAACTGAATGAGCATTAGAGACGTTCTGAAGCGATTACAATCTGACAAAAAATATAGAATGCGTGCTTGTGGGGCCCTATGAATGTAGGACAACAAGCAACGCAAACAGATTAGTTTCAAGAAACGGAGGATAGTAGTGTGGTGGGTGTCTTCTTGAACGTTTTGTGATTGGTGAAGTGTGGTGATAGAACTCTGAGCCTAGAAACTCGAAAAAATCGTATGAGACTCAAAAATTTCAGATAAACACGAAAAATCCTAACAATTGTGAGAAACTCAAAAATTATGAAAAATTTGATTTTTGACTGTCGGTGTCCAAAAACGCAAAAAAGCGGTGTGGCAGTGGGTTTCCGGAATGTCTGGGGACAGTTCGCACATATATGAAGAATCTACAAGGATGTTTTAAAGCCATCACAATCTAACAAACAAGAATCTGAAATGCGTGCTTAGGAGAATGAGGAATGCAGGAAGCAATCATTAGCGAGCAAGAACTGAAAAATGGGCTTGTAAAAACGAGTTCTATAGATGAAAAACCAAGAAGATTGTCAATAGCAACCGGCGCCAATGTTAGCACAGGTATCTACTGGCTCTATGTTCACTGATTCACCAACTATGTGCGCTTGGATTCTACTTCTTCAATGTTAGCGCTAGAATCTCCTTGTCTCTACTGATCTGCTAGTGCCTCTTCTTCCTCTATTTGCAGCGATTCTGACCTTGTGTGCTGCTATTCTTCTGACAGAGAGCCTGCTAAGAGAACTAAACTAAATCTACTCCTACTGGAATCACAGAATCAACAAAACAACATCTAAACTGAAATCTCAGAACCTACAAAGTGCTTCCTACAACTGTCACTCAACAGTTGTAGCAAGAACTCCTCAGGGAGCCAATAAAAAGAAGCATTTGAGTTGAGTAGAATGATGGATCAGCCTCCAAGCCCTGCACATCTACCTGATACTAATCCCAAACCAATTCTTCAAAGAGAAATCAACAAGAAACACATTCATACATAAGTACTCAATCTATATGCATGAAGATGGAGCATGGAAAGAAATGCAAGTAGTAGAATCTTCAATTAACAAAACAACAACATTTCAATACAAAGTACATGCTATGGAACTTGTGGTGGAGGCCTCTATCTTTACCCACGAGCTGTAGAACCCAATTGTATCTTATTTTGGAGTCCACCTCTTGCAACTAAGTGAACTCCAATCTATAATAGGTTGAGTTCCATCTCTTACTAGATAATAGGAGGCCTCTTTATTAAAAACATAACTCAAGTTGAGATTAGTCTAAATTGCTAGCTCCCACGTGGCTATCCATCTTTTGGTACGTACCATGGGGCTCACAACTGTACATTTTAGCCTAGCACTAATAATTCTCATGGCTCAGACTCGGCTCTCAACTTCATCTCTGCTGGAAACCCTTTTTGGGTGATGAGACTTTGCATGGACACGTCAGGGGCATGACATCAGCTAACAGTCCGCATCTGACATTGACAGTGCTTCTACAACAATGGCAGGTTCATCATGACTGATGATGATGAATGCCCAAGGGACGAAACGATTAGGTTGCTGTTGTTGTCGGGTAGATCTTCGAATTGCAAGTGCTTGAGCAGATGTTTCTCCTGGGTAAATGATTGGGATTACTTCAGCTTGTGGTTGAACAGTCAGAGGTCTAGGCCTATTGATGGTAAATGGAGTTGTTGGAACAAACTCTTGCATATGTTGCTTATGTTTGAAATCATAAAACTTGTCGTCAAGGAAGACAACGTCGCGGCTGACTGAGATCCTGACTTGTTTTAGCATCATAAATGTGATATGTTTTATGTGATGTTGAATAGCCAATGAAAATATACTTACAATTAATTGGGTGTAGTCTCTTCCTCAAATCAGATGGTATTTGTGCATAACAAAGACATCCAAACACACGTAGGTGTTTCAAACTTGGTTTGTAGTTGTAGTAGGCTTCAAATGAAGTTTTGGAGTCATCTGCCTTCGTGCTGGAATAATTTTGTAGATAGCAGGCTTTAGATATTGCTTCAGCCCAAAATTTCTTGGGTAACTGAGCATTAGACATCATGGATCGTGCAACTTTCAACAAGGTTCGATTCTTTCATTCAGCTATGCCATTCTGTGTGGAGTGTAGCTGTTTGTAAATTGATGGTGCACACCACATGATGATAGATAGTCCGCAATTTCCTCAGACATGTACTTTCTCCCTGAATCAGACCGTAGGGTCTTGATTCTCTAACCCGTTTCAGTCTCAACAAACCGTTTGAATTCTCTGAAACTGTTGAATGCTTCAAACTTGTTCTTTATGAACATGATTCAGGTGAATCATGAGAAGTCATCCATAAATGTGATGAAATATAGAGCTTGACCCAAAGAGGGTACGCTCATAGGACCACATAAGTCACTATGAATTAGTGACAGAATGGACTTAGCTCTTTTGGCTGTTGTGAATCACCTGAATCAAGATACCATTCACAGGCATCTTTGTTTGGTTGATCTTGTACCATCAACACCTTCTCATCTTTTTGGTAATTTCTGATAGAGTCAGAACCTCTATCTTGGTGTTGCTACATCTCCTGCCTCACTTCGTTGTGCTTGAGAATATGACAATCTTTGATGTCGTGATTAGATCTCTTGCAGTATCTACGAAAGAATTTGGCTTGTTTCGATTGTGTTGTTGTTGTTGCATTGAATCTGGCTGCTCCACCTTCGTCTTCTTGCCCTTGAAGTTCTTCTTCTTGGATTGCTGCTTATTAGAGTACAATGCCATTGACTTGGTACTTGTTGTAGATAAGCTTTTTCTCCTAACTTCTTCTTGTAGTAGACTTGTTGTCAGTTTCTGGAGTGAAGGCGCAGGAGTATTGCTCAAGAGCAATACTAGGTTGTCATAGTAGGATGGAAGACTGGCGAGAAGAGACATTGTTGAGTCTTCTTTTGAAATAGAAAAATCTATTGCAGCTATTTGATTCAGTAACTGCTTGAACTCAATCAAATGATCACTAACTGAGGTGCCTTTGCTGATTTTGAGTGTAAGGACTTTCTTTCTCGAAAAAAGATGAGTCGATACATCTGAAGTCTCATAGATACTTGTTAAAATATCCCACGCTTCTTTGGAGGTGGTACTATTTGATATGTGAGTGGATTAGTTTTAGAAACTAGTAGTATGAGTGCTTGTGCTAAAGATCATTCATGATTGTGATAACATGATTAACAAAAACAAAACAAGCATTACAAAAATCACACACACAAAAAAAAGGAGAGCCTTCAACAAGCAAAGGATAGGAAGGAGAGCTGATATCCTTTGTATAATTATAATAAGTAGAATTTGTTAGAAAAACCTTCATGGAAATTTTCTAACAGATGATATAATCACCATTCCAAATTTTTTTACACTTTCTATCTAACCTAATGTTCTAGAGAGAAACAACTCTAAGATGTTGCCAATAACAATTAATAAAAGAGTCAACAAAAATAATATCATTATGCAGCAGATCGAGCTGATTGAATGTCTTAAATTTAACATGGAAATAAGCAATAAAGAGGTCAACAAAAGATCTTCATAGAGGCAAGTGCAAAAAAAAAAAAATTGAATCACATCTTCATCTAGAGTTTTGCATTTAGATGTGAGACGTTACCTCTGTATTTTGCACGGACAAGTAGAGGGATAGAAGAAGATTTTGAGTTTCGTAGGTCTAATCTTACTGGTGCAGAGAGACCTATCTTTCCAATAAGAGGGCAGATCAACAAAATTCTATAACACTCTTAGCAATAGTAAATCTGCTAGACTAGTGGTAAAAATGGGTAACAGTCTTCAATTAGGCTAACGATCTTGTTTGTATTTTGGAACTTTATCAGGCCTCAAATTTTCTTCTGATTGAGGAAGTTTCCCATTTTTGTCACTTCTCTGGATCTCTGCTTAGTACTCAAAAGTCTGACCCTCTTGTTCTTTTTCACAATGCTCCTGTCTCATGGTGTCCTAATTTAAAATTTAATGTTCTTCCTCATGATACTATCTTCAAATATCTTGGCTTTTCTTTGGTTGTCTCATTATACAATCATGATTGTTTTAATTGGATCCTCTTGTGTTAAGTCAAATTTTTTTAGTTAGAACTCTACATTTCTCTCCTTCCTTGGCTTATTGTCCTCAAGCATATCATTTTTTCTTCTTTTACTCATTTCCTCTTCATTTGGTCACTCCCCTTCTCCTATTTCCTTTTAGTTTTTAGAAAATTCTGTGGAATACGAAATATGCACTGCTCTCTCTAAATTGGTGGTTTCGGCCTAGCTCCTTCGATTTCTTCACTTAATCTTTTCTATACATGTATCACTTAGAATTTGCTTTGAACAGGAACACATATCATGCTACACAGTAACACAGACAAAAAAACACTCTCCACAGCAAGCTCACATAACAACCGTATTTCTCAAAATGAAATTACACTGTACATATAGTTGTTCACTCAGGCAACCCATGCATGATCCAGGTTGCCGTTGACAGGACGCGTGTCTCGTCGACTTGCCTCGTGGCGAGGCCAACTGATCCTTATCAACTGATAGGACCCACAGTACAATAACATAGTGATTCTACTTTAATTCTAACTCTCTCCCTTAAAGTAGAATCTACTTTTTATACAGTCATATACATAGCTTTAAAGTTAACAAACTTTAAGTACATAAAGCTTTGATCAAAAAATATCAAACTTTTCTCCAACAAGTGGCTTAGTGAAAATATCAGCTAGTTGTTCTTCCGTACTACAATGAACAACATGAATTTCACGACTCAGCAGCCTCTCACGTATAAAGTGATACTGAATCTCAATGTGTTTGGTTCTCGCATGGAACACTGGATTCTTTGCGAGCTGAATGACACTCTGATTGTCGCTATGTAAAGTTGTGGGATTTTTCTGCTTCATGCCAACTTCTTCCGAGATTTGTCTCAACCATATAGCTTCCTGTGCTGCACTACACATTGCCTTATACTCTGCTTCTGTGGTGGATAGAGCAATTGTACTTTGCTTCTTACTAGACCAGAAAAAGCAACTACCACAAAACTGGAATACATACCCTGTGGTGGATCTACGATCATCATAGTCACCTCCCCAATCTGCATCCACATAGCCACACAACTCAGGTAAACCCTCATGCTTTCTGTAAATCAAGCCATAATCTAAAGTGCCTCACATAACGCAAAATGCGTTTAGCTACCTTCCAATGCGTTTCTGTAGGTGCTGTCATAAACTGACTTACAATGCCAACAACATAGCATATATCTGGTCTAGACGTGGTAAGGTAAATCAAGCTCCCTACTAACTGCCTCTACAGTGTAACATCAAATGATTGTGACTCATCAAGCTTAGAAAGCTTTTTACCAGATTCAATAGGAGTATTCACTGGTTTGCAATCCTGCAACCTAAACCTATGCAACAACTCTTTGACATACTTCACTTGTGTTAAACCCACTTCGTGTCATTTTTGCCACACTTGTACTCCAAGACAATAATGCATCAGGCTGAGATCTGCCATCTCGAATTGCTCCATGAGGTCTTTCTTGATCATGTCTATCATCTCTTGATTATTTCTCGTAATAATCAAGTCATCAACATAAAGAGCAATCAAAGCAACCATACCATCAAAGCATAAGACATATAAATTTGCATCAGAATGTGTTCTCACCATCTCCTTTGAATGAAAGTAGGCATCAATCCTGTTATACCACGCACGTGGTGCCTGTTTAAGACCATAAAGCGCTTTCTTCAAGCGACATATTTTATTTTCTTGTCCCTTCGCTACAAAGCCTCAGGTTGATCCATGAACACCTCTTCTTCTAACTCACCATTTAGAAAAGTAGATTTCACATCCATCTGATGAAAAGGCCAACCAAAATGTGAAGCTAAAGCAACAAGTAGGTGTAGAGTATTCCACTTACATATTGGCGCAAAGGTCTCCTCATAGTCAATGCCTTTACTTTGTGCATACCCTTTGATCACCAATCTTGCCTTGTGCTTTGCTATACTTCCATCTGCATGGTACTTAGTCCTGTATACCCATTTGCAACCAATGGGTTTCTTGCCAACTGTGGTTCTACTAAGTCCCATGTGCTATGCTTAGCAATTGACTCCATCTCCTCTCCCATGGCCTTGACCCAAATGTCATCATCCTTCGCTTCACCATAAGTCGAAGGTTCTTTGCTTTGAATAATGCTAGATAAGAGAGCATAATTTGCTTCATACCTTTTAGGTTGTGTCTTCTGTCTTGTTGATCTTCGTAGCTCTCCCTGGCTAGATGATCCTGGAAAGTCATCCATCTCGCAGCTCTCCAACAATCTCTCAAACCACTTGGGGATCTTCCTGCCAGGTGATCGGCTTCTTGGTGAAAATGTAGCCCACGGTACATCCTTCTCCTTGCGTTTGTCACCTGCAACTTCAATCCTTCTTGCACCAAAAGGTTTGTCTCTACCTCTCCAACCTTTTTCTTGGGGTTGAGTAGTAGTAGCTTAAGATGTATCCTCATGTTCATCACTTGGAAGGTCAATGAATGGATCATCATCAGAAGGTATTCTCACTATACCATATTTTCCACTGGATGTGTCTATCTTCTCAGCATCCTCGTCTTCATACATCTTGAATTCATCAATGATAACATCATGACTTACATGGATTTTGTTTTCCACTGGATCAAAACATCTATAGCCCTTCACACATTCATCATATCCTAGGAATATACACTTGATAGCTTTCACATCAAGTTTACGTCTCTCTTCCTTAGGAAGGCCTTACATCCAAAGATCCGCAAGTGGTTCACCTTTGGCTTCTTCTTCGTGAATGCTTCCTCAGGTTTTATCTTTCGTATGGCAATGGTAGGACTTCTATTTTGAAGATAGACTGCCGTACTGCATGCTTTTGACCAAAAATCTTTTGTTAGTTTCATCTCAGCTAACATAGATCTGGCACTTTCCACAATCGTACGATTCTTGCGCTCAGCTACACCATTGAGAGCAGGAGTATGAGCTTGCATAAATTGTCTTTTAATCCCACATTGATCACAAAGATCATTGAAGTCATTAGACTTGTACTCGCCTCCACTATCTGATATTAGGACTTTGATCTTCCTACCTATCTGATTTTTGACCAATGCTTTGAAGCTCTTGAAATTGTCAAATGCATCTGATTTCTTCTTCAAGAAGTAGATCCACGTTTTACGTGACATATCATCAATAAATGTCATGAAATAGAAGGCTTTACTTAAGGACATGGTCCTCGTAGCCTCACATGAATCCGTGTGGATTAAATCTAGGATGTTCTTTGCTCTTGCAACACCACCTTTATTGAACTTCTCTCGATGCTGCTTCTCATATACACATGATTCGCACATCGATTTCAAGTGGTCTTCTATGGTAGGCAATCCTGTTACCATCTCCAATTTTCTCATCAAACTGAGGCTTTCCAAGTTCAAGTGACCAAGCCTCTTATGCCACAACTCAGTTTGCGATGGAATGGATGATATGAGTCCATGTTGCCCCTTGATTGTAGCATTCAACCTGTACAATTTTGTATTGGGCTCCCTTACTCCATCCGCAATAATTTTGAACTTTTGGTTCACATCCTTCACAAAGCAACGATCATGGACGAATTCTACTTCCAACTTTTGATCGGTAATGACTCCAACAGAAAGTAGATTTTTCTTCAAACCTGGTACGTAAAGTACCTCCCTGATCATCCTGCTTTTGCCATTAGGTAGTTGGATTTAAACGGTGCCTATCCCCTTGATCTTGCACACATCGCCATTTGCTTGTGAAACGGACGTTCCATTATCCAACACTTTCAAGCTACTGAACCAATTCTTGTTACCCGTCATGTGTCTTGTGGCTCCCGTGTCAATATACCACGCTTGATCATCTTGATTAGATGACAATGCAAATATGAAAATGCTAGAGTCTTCAATCTCACCCTCATCGACAAGGTTACTTGCTTGTTTTGGTTTCCCCTTGCCTTGCTCCGCCAAAAATTTGCGACATTCACTCTTCCAATGGCCCTTTTTACCATTCTACAATGCCGCACAATGCATTGTGCACCAGCTCCACATCACGTATGCGCTCACCAATAGAAAGTTCATCCCTCATTGTTTTGATTCTGCTCATATACGTTTGAATGTGCTCTCCTTGCTCCATTCGGGCACTATTCAGCTTTGACTTCAGAAACATGATTCTTGACGTATTTGACGTCTCGAACTGCTCCTTTAGCACATCCCATGCCTGTCTGGGTGTAACAACATCAGAAATGTGGGTAATGATTTGATCCTTCACTGACAAGTTAATGTAGGTCAAAGCTTTCCTCATCTTTTTGTCGAACACTTTGATATCAGCTTCATTTGGCTGTCTTCTCTCATCAGTTGTGACGACTTCCCACACATCTTTCTCCATCAGTATGTTTTTCATCTTGAATTTCCACATTGCATAGTTGGAAATCCCGTCCAATTTGCTACTTTCACTCAAAATGGACTCTCCCATGTTTGCCATTGCAAAACTGCTTGAAACTTCTGTCGTAGGCTGAAAGCAGTATGCCGAGGCCAACTGTGATGTCAGAAGTTGAAAATAATGACTAGCACTTTTTCCCTTACTAGGCCACTCGCCGTTTTTCCCCCAATTTGAAAGCCAAATCGGCGTCGCCTTCCAAAATGCACTCAGTCGTTAACTCCCAACTACATACCCAATGGAATGGTGAAATCACTTTTGGCGCACGAGTTTAAAATCTCCTATTGATATAAAAGTTATCAATAAGGCAATGATGAAGAGGAAAAGAAAGAGAGTACCAATGAAGAATAATGATAACTAACATAGCGGCAACCAGAAAAAAAAAAATTTGGGCATTCAAGTATATTGTCATATAAATTGTTTATTTGATTTGTATATGTCATTTAAGTTTGATTTGCACTTAATAACATGGATTATTTATTTATTAAACATAATTTGAGTTTCATATGTTTGTTGCAGATCATGTTTGGTGGCAAAGAACTATTTAACAGATCGTTCATGCATTGGATCATCTTTAAGTCATGTTTTACCAAGAAAGTCAGCAAAGGAAATGATAAAAAAATGCTCGGTTTGAAAAAATGAAAAATGAAATTGTAGAGACTGTTTTGACTAAGGTTCAATCATACTTGGATGCAAATGTGATACAAGGTGCATGTGATGTATCTGGAATTATCAAAAATGCTTATTCTACTTTTTTTAGAATAGTTAAAAAAGCTTTTTTCCAAGTGATGGTGAAGAAAATTTATCTTCCACGTCCATATCGGGTAAGATTAGCAAGAAATTATTATAATGACGGAATGTTCAAATAGTTGGCCAACCACTTCATATAACTGAATTATACAAATCTAAATATGGTGAGCTCAATTACAACGATTGCAATAATATTATCCTTGATATTGAAAATGTTCTAAAATACATTATTCGATTCTATAAACTAGACGAACATCAGGTAAATGGAAAGATCATTATTGTAATAAAATTGGATGAATATGAAATCATCAAGGGTCAAAAGTTGGAACAAGTGAGTGTCACTTTGATGAACAAAATTTCAGATACAAATGATCGAATGTTCAATGTTCAATCAAAAAATCACATATGGTGGTTGGCGGCATTCCAGGTATACATTTCAATTTTCATTTAAAATATCGTTATTAACAATTCATACCTTGTTAGTTTTTATTGACATGTCATGCATTACTTGCTTCTCTACAGGTCTTGAAAGAGGACCATAAATTACTTTCATGGATATTTTCAAGAACAAATTATGGCAAGATTATAAAGAGACATTTGGAGGGTGAGAAATTGACAATAAAAAACCATGGAAGTTTTCAAATTTAATGGCACCTTGCAGGAGATTTGAAAACATTAAAACGTATGTATAATGTCTCTCATGGGGCAACATCAAAGCATCCATGTCTTTATTGCATGAAGGATTGCTACAATATGAATTTGGGACGATCAACAAACACTGGCCCAACACGAGAAGCTGAAGATCCAAATATGAAAAGTGTTATGCCAATTCCATTAAAAAATGTTCACATATGCACATTGCATGTTGAGGTTCGTATTATTGAAAAACTTATTTACCTGCATATGCTACTAGTATGGAATCATAAACTGGAGTCTGTGGCTAAAGCAGCAATTAGGAGGTTGCAAATAGTTCTATCAAATGCAGGACTACATAAAGGGAATGTCACGATGCAACCACTTACTAATCTGATTTTTGTAAATAGCATCACTTTATGAGCACCATCTCTACTTTCTAGCGATGGAATGCCAAAAGTTTTATGGTAGAGATTGTCTAAACAAAAAGCCATATGATGTTTCTATGTCTCTGATCATTAAGAGCTCGTTACAGAAGTAGGAGTGTTGATAAGACTTGTTATTATCTCTGTCTCTTACAGTTTAGCAGCATAGTAACACGAAGTTTATAATTATACCATTCAAATTCTAGTAGACAACAAGAATAAGGAATGTGTGGCACTCTCAATATTTCTACTCCATGTTATACAAGAACTACGTTCTGCTACATAACGATAATTCCCTTTGGGTTACATACCGTACCAATAATGCTTCTCTCGTGTGTATGACTATGCAATGACTATACATAGAAATGGATACGAAAGGTAACGTTTCTCAAGTACAAGCAAATGCAAATATGATCACCTCACAAGAATCTGTAACGTCTACAATTCAGGTTGGTGACTCACGTATACTTCAGTCTTCTTTGATAAAAGCATAAAGTGCATGGTGAGGGCGTAAGAAACTGCTATTCTTGGCAAAAAAAAATTAAAAAGGCAAAATGATTCTTAACTATCGTGTTATAAATGTTGACCCTTTTCCAGCAAACAATGCCATAGCAATGCTTACCATAGGAAAAATGATAACCCTCTCTCTTCCTTTGCTCTTATAATGATATTCTTAGCATATCACGTGAATGGGTTAAGCTCTTGGGGAACGGGCTCTAACCTGTCGGCTGAGTTGGATGGCTTGCTTGGGTGGAAGTTACATGTTTATGGCTGTCCAGTCTGGCGTGGCGCCAGGTTGGCTTCAGCGCTCGTGACAAAGCTTTCAGTTGGTTAAGTCTGATGTAAGTCAGACCACTTGCTTGGAATGGATGTTACTCGTTTGTAACGAAGCTTCGAGTTGTTTAAGTTTGATGTATGTCGAGCAACTTGCTTGGAGGGAAGTCACCCACATCGGGACCCCCGATCTGGCATGGCACCAGGTTGGATCTCAATGTTGGTTTCTGAACTTCCAGTTGGTTAAGTTTGATCGTTGTTGGCGAGGTGGCTGCTTTTATGTCAAGTGGGTTTGGACGGCAAGAGTTGAAGGCTGGGAAGCTAATCATGGTTCCCGGCTCTCTTTGGGATGCCTGCGCTACACAAGAGCTCCTTGGTATGGTCTCAAGGGTCGACTCAGGTGGGGATGGGGAAGTGATGGCTAGGGAACAGGGCATGTGGATACAAAGATTTCAAAAAACTCCAACATTGAAAAGTTGGCAGTTTTGTAGTTAGGTAGAGTGCTGAGAGACTCCCAGATGTGGCTTAGGTCCCTTTCCCATCCAATCCCATACTACCATCCAATTGGTATGCTAATCCGTCATGTCTTGCAGCATCGCCATCTCCATACTTATCCCTTGGCCTTTGTTTAGAATTTCATGCTTGGGCCTTGCACGAAGTGTTCCATAGCTGGTTCATTTTAGCCAAGATCTTTTGCAGGTCCTTCGTCATCTTTTCCAACTACTCCTGAGACTCTTCAATGATTTTTTCTTGTTTTTCGATGACTCGCTTGAAATTTATTTTGTCAGCCTCCCTCTCTTGGATAAGTCTCACGTACTTCTCCATTTTTATTGCCAGGGCTTGAGGGGGCTGTATTTGAATGTCTTTCGGCTCCATTGGAGGGATATCAACCATCATTGCTCCAAATGACCCAACACAAACTTGGTCGATCGGTTGCTTAAGTTGATCTTGGACTTCATTTAGCTCTTTGGCTTGCTGGCCCATGGTGGCTCATAGCTCTTCTACTTGTATTTTTTCCTCCTCAGCCTCGTCTTCTTTCTTTTTTATTCGTCTTTTCTACTCCGCTATGATTTGCTCTTGCTGCTTGACTTTATTTTTTTACTCTTTGTGTTGGCTCACCAACAATGTAGGTGATAGCTGGTTTCGGATGGACTTAGTATGGATCTCTTGGCTACCTCTGAGAGTTCCTCAAGATGGCCAAGGATGGGATATTTGTCGGAGGTGTGGTGGGGTGGCGTTAGTCCAAAGAAAAGTGCTTGAGAGGGTGAAGGTGGTAATGGCAATGATGGGGGGATAGAAACGGTGGTAGTGGATGCAAGGGTGATGGATGGAGTGGAAAGTTGGGTGGAGGCGGCAATGGTATCTGGTAAGGGTTGGCTTCCCCCAAGCTGACCTTCCTTCCTTTCGTCAGTGTCGACATCCTCTTCTAACAGGTCTTCGGCGTCAAAAATAGGTCGACATATCTGTAATGATGTGGACTAGCTTTGTTTGCTCTTGAGCTTTTTTGCTTGTCAGTGTTGTCTCTTTGGGCATGTCGCTCCCATCTTCCTCCCCCCTCAAAAAAAAATAATGTTGCTTGTTGGGATTGTGGTAGCGGCTGCACCTCTGCTTCTGTTGACGTTGTGCTTGTGGTGTGCTGGTTTGCTATGGTTGTCAATTTGTCAGCTTGTACTGCCTGTGGCTATTCTAAACGTGGAGGTGTAGTGGCATCGTCTAGCAGTGGTGGAGTTGAAACTGAATCCAATGGAATAAGTTGGAAATCAACAAGTGATTTGTCAACAATGGTTGTAACTGCAACATCTACGGCATGAGTTGGTGAGGACTGTTGTTGTGATGCGGTATCTGTTGAGGAGCTTGTGGTTTATGAATCTTCTAATATATTAAAAAAAACTTGCATGTCGCTGAGGTGCAAATGAGTTCGACCAGGGCTAGGTTATAGTCGTTGAAGCCCTAAGTTGAAGATTTGTTTAAGGTAGACTCGGCTTGGTCAAGACTGATGCAGCTCTCGGCTCGGTCGAGAGTCAACCAAAGGCTCAGTCGAGATTCAGCACTCAGTTCAGTCAAGACTCAACCAAAAGGACTCGATTGAGATTCGGTCAGGAACACTCGGTTGCACTCGAATCGGTCAAGATATTAAGTGGAGACTCGGTTGAGTGATCATACAAATTGACTTGGTTTGAGAACTTAGTAACTAAAGTAGAAATGACAAGTGTTTAAGTATGATGAAGTTCTCAGTTGAACATGTGGTCTGCATTGCTAGATTTATCTGTTGATGAAAAAATGAAGTCTCCGAATGTTAGAAGGAGTACGGACCCTAGGTTTGAAAATCTATCATTTGAAGCTATACCATGTGATGTTGACTTGAAACACACAAAATAAAACAAGGGAGGATAATTAACACTATAAGAGATTCATCACTAAAAATGAGAACATAAAACATGAAAAATCATAAAAAATCATAAATTAGAAATAAATGAGTTATTTTTTTGAAATGATTAAATAGGTTCAGCAAAAAATAACTCTTCATACTACCGTCATAGACAATCGCCATCTATGACATTGTCTAGGAGTACTCCATCAAGCGTCTCTGAATGTACGGATCCATTAGAGAAGATTTTATTAATGACATATGGTCCTTCACTTCTGAATTTCAATTTCCTAGGGTGCTTCTTGGACGTGTATAGAAGCACCTTATCAGCTTTATGTAAATCTTTATTGTGCATGTGTCTATCATGCAAGGCTTTTTGGTGTCGTTTGTTAACAAGTTGATAAGAGATTAGTCGAGTCTCGCACAATTGAGCTAACATAGATAGCCTGTTTGGACCTCTTGTTCTATCGCAACTTTCTCACATAGATCAATAGAGAAGCTTTGCATGACTCGCAAAGAAGGTACTAAAAATTCAACAAGCATTACTACCTCTTGACCATAAACGAGATGGAAGGGTGTGACCCATCCAGTGACTTTCTTTAGAGTAGTACGATATCCCCAGATAGCCAAGAACAACTTGGTTTCCCAATCTGATCTACTTGTCTCGACTATCTTTATCAGAATCTTGCAGCTTGTTTTGTTAGTGGATTTTGCTTGGCCATTACACCAAGGGTAGTACGGAGTACTTTTTCGATGGACAACAAGGTAAAGGTGTAAAAGATTATCAACCACTTCATTTAAAAAGTGAGGTCCTCTATCATTAACAAGCTCGATAGGATAGCCAAAACGAGTAATGATATTTTCATAAAGAAAACGCGTGATGGTTTTCACATTAACATCCTTTGTTGCTCTAGCCTAAACCCATTTTGTAGCATAATCAGTAGCAATAAGAATATAATGGGATTGAGTGTTTTTTGCTGCTGAGCTGATGGGCCCAACAAAGTCTATACATCATTTATAGAAAGCTTCACCTTCTATAATGGGAGTAAGTGTGAAAGATTTCAGATCCTTAAGATCCAATCTATTTGAATGATCTTTGGTTAGAAAGAGAAATACACTACCAATTTCACCAATGTAGAAAAATCAGCATCTACACACAATTTGAGATGCAAACACTAATAGAACTTGATCAAACTTGAATGAAATGATTATGTACTATTGCTGTCCGTACAAAACCAGCAAGCTACTGTATTTCACACGTGTGGATCCAAAAATAGCAAATATAGATCATTCTACACATAGAATTGCAAGCAATCACCAAGATAGTGCACCAATGGATAGTAGAACCCAAGAGAACCATGTATAAGCATGAAATGAGATAGAGAAGAGAGAAGATGACTCTCTCCATGATTCACATCCTTTTATAGCAGGTCCAAACCCTACTTGGCCACTTGGCTTTCCCACCAAAATGCTAACCCTACCAATTTTGGGCCTAGATTCAATGTACCCAACTTATTCAAATTGAATCTACTCAAACTCGCATTCTATCTTTCCCACACTTTCAAAAAGTGTTTATTCAAATGAAATTTAGACTAATGAACTTTGAAAAGTCAACCTCTAAGTCTAAAACAAGTTTTGGCCTCAATATGCCAAATATGGAAATATTGCCAAATGTGATGAAACTAGTTGAATCTTTCACACTCCCTCTTCAACTAGTTTTAGCATAGACTTTGATAATACTCCAAGTGAAGTCCTATGCTTCATAAACAAGTCTTTTCCCAATGCTTTGGTGAAGATATCAGCTACACATTCCCTTGAAGATACATGTTGAAGCTCCACCTCCTTTGCAATGACTCGCTCCCTCACAAAATGATATTGTATCTCAATATGCTTGCTCCTAGCATGAAAGATAGGATTGGATGCCATTCTTTGGGCTGATTGATTGTCACAAAAGATGATTGGGCTCTCTGAAAAATCTAGCAAGTGAAGATCCTTGATCATCCTCTTGATCCACACCATCTCCTTTGTGCAATGTGTAAGAGCTTTGTACTCGCTCTCACTAGATGACAATGAGATAGTGGCTTGTTTCTTTGACATCCATGATATAGCTCCATCACCTATGAAAATACAATAAGAACTAATGGATTTCCTATCCATTATATCTCCAGCATAGTCCAAATCTGAAAATCCAAAAAGATTAGGTGATGATCCCTCATACAATATGCCAAAATCTCGAGTTCCAATGATGTACCTCAAAACTCGCTTTCCTAGCTTCCAATGCTCCTAGCATAGTTTTTGCCAAAAGAACTTTGATCCATCATAAGAATGATATTTTTCCTAAGAATAGATCTCCTTTCAATGATCATGTAGTGCTCAAAATAGAAACAACCATAATTGATATAGAGAATAGTGTCCACTTGGGATGCTTCACTATTTCTTACATCAATTTTACATGTAAAAATGTGACTAGAACATGAAGAATCAAATAGAATGTAAATGAAATGATTCCACCATGCTTACAACTCTGAACTCTCTGGAAAAATACAGCAAACAAACAATAAATGTGAGTGATCAACTTTTTCTTGCATGTCTCCTCCTCCTTTGTCCTTTGTTGCCTTGTATCCACCATGATACTCCATGAATGAGCCTCCATCTTCATCTTGCCTCAAGATACCATCATACCTTGATGACTTGACCATGAATGAGTGACATAATGAACCTGCAATAGCTTCATTTTCATCAGCAAAATCAGCCAAGAATGCTAGTACAAATCCAACATCAAAACAATGCTCACCAATGTAGCTAGTTTTACCATATCTTGACAATTTGTACACATCCACATGAAATTGCTCAAACATGAGATAGAAAAAGTAAAGTAAACTTGAACAACACTTCCTTGCTGCTCCTTTGACCTTATTTGAGTCTTCAATATGCTGCAAAAACAGATCCATAACACCTTTGCCAATTACCTCTCCTTTGAAGCTCTTGACTAGCTCCAAATTGCCAACTTCCCTTTTGACTAGTTGAAGCGCTTTGAGATCAACTTCTTGATCTTCAACTTGATCACCAAAGTCATTGAACAAACTTGGTTTTCCAGATCCATTACTTGATTTTACAGCAATATAACATCCATCCACTTGCATAGCTCCATGTACACAAGAAGATCTTCCAAAAGATGTTCCACTCTTCATAAGAGATTGATACTCAAGATCCATTGCTTGGATCCACTCCTCTTATTTCCTTGCTTGATCTACACTTGTAGGCTCATCCAAAGAGGTTAGGAAAGCAACATAATTTTCAGAAACTACTTGCTTACCCTTTTGATCATATGTGAGCCTTGAAGGTACTTGTCTTTCTCTTGATGTTCTCCTTGGCTTTTGACTTGATGAAGGTCCATCATCACCACCATCCAAAGTAGGATCCTTCTCATCAACATCAAGAATGTTAGATCCATCTAATTTACCATCAATCATGCTTGAAGACACCTTTGGAATGTTTCCCTCATAAAAAATGACATCTCTACCAACAGTCACTTTGTTAGTAGAAGGAATGTAAACCTTGTAGGCTTTACTCAAGATTGCAAAATGAATTTTGCAATATCTTCAATTAGCGAGGGATTATGGCTTGTGTTATTGTCGTGGTGCAGGTCTCAAGATACTTTCCTACAATGATGCTAGCTGGGCATCTCTCAAGGACGACTGTAAAAGCATCTCAGGAGGATGCACCATCGCATCAGAAGCAGCAGTTCTTTGGGTCAGCAAGAAGCAGACCATTGTAGCCCAGTTGTCTTGTGAAGCAGAATACATAGCACAACAAAGATGGCCAACAAAATAATTTGGCTAAGGTAGTTCCTGGACGAATTGGGCAAAACAAGGAACGATCCATTGGTCTTGCAGATGGACAACACCTCTGCGATACACGTGACGAAAGATCCTATGTTCCACTCAAGAACGAAGCACATTGCGATCAAGTATCACTTGATCAGGGATCTGATTGAAAGGAAGATGATGCAGACCAACTTCATAGGAACGAAAGATATGGTTGTTGACATCTTCACTAAAGCTTTGGACAAAGGGCTCTTTGAGAGGCAAACGAGCAGTCTTGGGATCATAAAGCTACCATGCTTTGAGAGGGAGCTGAAAAAACAAAGTGTTTCTGATTACAAAGCCTTGCTAGCTTTCAGATTTTTACTTGACGAAGATGTTTGCGAACTCGAACATCTGGAGACATAAGACACGAAGAGTTTTGCGAACACGAAAGTCAACGAAGACGAAGATGAACAGTTCGCGAACACAAAGGATCCACGAATGAGATTCCTTTGCGGTCCAGCAAGAGAGAAAGGTAGACGCGGTAACTGAAACCAATGGTGGAAACGAAACTCGTTCTGTCCTCACGCTGCAAGGAGTACCACCAGAGATCATGCAAGTGCCCAAAAGTACAAAGATCTGACATGATGGCATGACGTCAACAGTGCCACTCTTGTAATTCCATGATTAGTTGTAGATGTATAATCACTCTAATCTTAGGTTTACATAGAGAGACCGTACTTACTGGATAATACTTGACACATATCAGAACAAAATACACAGAGTGTAACTAAGAGAAGAGACATTGAAAAATTCTGATGCTAGTAAGCAATCAAGATGAACACAGACAAAAGCACTGCCTGCGTGTGAGAAGATAATTCTGTCTAGGATTAGAAGATCCAATTGTCCGCTAGTGAAGCAAGACTACTACTCGTGAGAGAACCGTGCTTCTCTCAGGCCAACGCACTGCGTGGATTCGCATGCAGTGCCCTGAAAAAATTGGAGAAAATCAATATAGATTATTTTTCTGGTTGTGTCTGATCTTGGATGTCGAATGCTTATGCTGTTTATTTTTCATATGTCTGAGTTTTCTTGTTCCCTTTGAATTTCGCACCTTGGTTGAAATTAAGTCAAATGCTATATTAATTTTATGAACGTAGATCAGTAGTAACTGACTACTATCTGGAAGATTGTAGGAGTGTTTCAGCTGGCAGTGCCCAGTGAACGCATCTGAACTCCATCCGAATCTCGAAAGAGAGTCGTGAATGTTTCATGAATTTTTTTCTCATGATTCTCATCAGTTGTATCGGAGCAACGCACGATTCTCAGCACTTAATCAACCAGAGTGTAGCACTGCTATACTACCATAATAACATCTCATCTATAGAACACATTTCATTCGATTTGATAGAGGCCAGATTGTTGTTCTAAAATTATTGACATTACATTCCCCAAACAAAGTAATCCTGGTTACTTTCTAATGTCTGTCGAAAACCAGAATAACACTTGAAACCATTTGTCATAAACTATACCAAATACATAACTTTATAACGTTGTCCTTTGTGGGAACAACACTATTTACTACAAAATCTATATTAACCTTATTGGTATAGTACAACATATACCAATTTTTGGCGCCGTTGTCGGGGATAGTTTAGGAAAGTTATAAGAAATTTGACACATTCATCTCCATCTCTAGTGTATGTCTAATAGAGAATCCCGATTAGAACGATATCGTAAGCTTAGAGAGGAATTTTTACGAAGACAGAGTGAGAGTACTAGTCAAAGAAATCTAGACGAAATCACTGTTCAGTTACTTGAACTCCTAATTAGCTTCGGTATGGAGGGTCCTGCTGCACGTTTCACTTCTATCTCAAAAATTAAGTACAATTATTGAAAAGGGACTTCTTATGATGATGTAGATAGCTATGTCTCACAATTTGAGTCAATCGCTAATGCAAATAACGAAGGAATCGATGTAGATAAACTATGAATCTCCCTTGTTCTGCTAAGAAAACAGACGTGCATATGGTACAATCAAGTTGAACCATGTCGTGTAGGAACCTGGTACCTGTTAAAAGATGCATTTCTGAACCAGTTTAGAGAAATCGGTTATAAATCTAGAATTCTTGGACGTTTGAACAATGTTCAGAAGAAGAGTAAAGAATCCCTTCGCAAATATACACGAAAGGTTAAAAATCTTATAGGGAAACTAACCGGTGTATATCCTCTTGATATGCAGATCCAGAGAAATGTTTTTTCGGTATGAAAGAAGGAATATTACTCGGACTCAAAATATCTAACAGAGGAATAGAAGTCGACAAAGATAAAGACGAGCTTATAAAGAATCTTCAGATACCAACTAATCTACGTGAACTAAGAGTTTTCTTAGGACATGTTGGCTATTATCGAAGATTTATTTAAAATCATGCTTCTATTGCTGTCTCTCTTACTCATCTACTCAAGAAACAAGTGGAATACTTGTGGACAAATGAACAGCAGAAAGCATTCGAAGAACTTAAGAAAAGGTTGATCAATGCTCCTATTTTGAGACCACCCAACTGGGCTATTTTATTTCATAGTTATGTTGATGTTTCTGCATTTGCTATTGGCGTCTGTCTGAGCCAGAAGGACGATCAAAAGAAAGATAATCCCATCTACTATGATAGTCGACAGCCCAGTGCATCGGAGATGAATTATTCGGCTACAGAAAGGGAAGCACTTGGCATGATTTTCACTATTAAGAAATTTCGACATTATTTGCTGGGATATGCATTTATTTTTCACGTTGATCACTATGCTCTTAAGTGTCTTGTGAATAAACTAGATTTATGAAGACGAATTGCTCGATGGGTTCTACTTCTGCAGGAATTCACTTATCAAGTAGAACTTTGCCAAGGAAAGTATCATACAAATGCTGACTATCTATTACAACGCAGCACTGGAAAAATTGAAGAACCAATTAATGATGATTTTTCAGATGAACATTTGTTTGAAATTTCATCCACAAATTCGTTATATTCTGATATCATTACTTATCTCAAGGATCAGATATATCCAAATGGTTATGATTTGGAGCAAAAGACAGTTTTTCAATATAAGATAGCACCTTATACGATCATTAACAATGTTCTATACAAGCTTGGTGCTGATCATCAACTACAAAGATGTCTCGAAACTGAAGACATTAAAAAGGTTGTTAAAGCTTTACACTTAGAAGATGCTAGCAGACACTTTGCCTTAAAGAATACTATTAATAAGATATTGACCGCCAAGTACTAGTGGCCAACAATGTTCAAGGAGGTATCAAACTTTATTCGTTCGTGTGATCCATGCCAGAGATCTAGTAAGCCTACAAAAGCAATGAATTGGTCGTTGACACCTATCCTGTCTCTTGCTCCATTCGAGAAGTGGGGGATTGACTTTGTCGGTCCAATCAAACCTGTGACCCAACATACGAAATGTCGTTATACTTTTGTTGCAACAGATTATGCTACAAAGAACGTTGAAGCAGAAACGACGAAATGAAACGATGCGAAAATTGTCGCGGTGTTCTTATCCAAAAGTATAATCACAAGATATGGTTGTCCAGTTGAATTAGTAAGTGACCGAGGTACACATTTTCTAAATGACACTATACGATTGTTGACAACATATTTTCTGATCAAACATAGAAAAACTACACCGTATAATCCAAAAGCAAACGGGTTGACAGAACGAGCTAATGGAATTTTATGTAAGATCCTGAACAAAATTACTATTGCACATGCAACGGTTTGGGATCAGAAACTACCATCAGTTCTTTGGGCTTATTGTAACATAGGAAAAATTATGACGAAACAGACACCATATTTTCTTACGTATGGTATGCATCCTATTTTGTCTATTGAATTTGAGATGAAAACTTTTCGTATTCAAGCTCAACGAACAGATGAAGAATGTATTAACAAAAGGTTGACCAATATTGAAGAACTAGCTGAAGCTCGTGTGAATTCACACAAATTAATGGAGGAAGTCTTGGAACAAAGGAAGAAGAACTATGATAGCCGTATCAGAAAATGTGATCTTAAAGTTGATGACTTTGAATTGATTTATGACAGTCGACATCAAAAGTTTTTCGAAAAACTCCGTATGAGAGGGCTTGGACCTTATAAAGTCATAGAAGTGTCTGAGAATGGTTCTGTACAACTTCAATCACTTGAAGGTGAACTGTTACCTACACGTATTAATGGGTCCATACTCAAGAAATACTACCTTTGACCAGAATTTTTTTTCTGGTATTTTTCTGGAATTGATCGCAAATTTTGTTTTATATTTTCTCGTATTTTTTGCAACTTTTCTTTTATCTTTTTTAGAAATTTTCGTGAAATTTTCTACCACCCTCCAACATTATTCAAAATGTTTTTGAGAAATTTTTGAGAAATCTTCTAGACTTCTCTCAATCTTTCAAGATGTTGTCAAAGTATTTTCGAGAACTTTTCGTGACACTCAATTTGTAAATCAAAATGTGTTTTAATTTTCGCAGACCGTTTTGGAGAATTTTTCTAGAATCTTTTCTAGCACTTTTCTCCACTATTTTGGAAAAATTTTCTAGTATCTTACTAAAATTTTCGAGAAATTTTTGTGAGTTTCTGTATCATTTTTTAGGATCCTCCGAGAAGGTTTCGTGAAACTTTCTAGAATCTTTCTATCATATTTTCGAGAATCTCTCGACCTGCTTTTTGTATTCTTATATTAAAGATGATGGCCAATGAACATTATTCACACGTGTGTAAGATCACATATCAAAATGGATATTGTTTCTTCTTAATTTATTTCTTTTATTTTCACAAACGGTCTTTCGTCATTAAGATTGATCTGTCAAATCATAGTTTGAAACTCTGAGCCATGCACGTCCTCCATAAATGGAAATGACAAATGTCATGTCACCATGCCACATCATCATCCCTACCACATCGCTACTCCTTATCATCGTTATTTTCCATTTTTCTTTCTTACACTTTCTTCCTGCGATTACATGCTTTCCTGCGCTCACCCTCTTTGCGATCAAAGCGATCTTTTACGCCCTATTGTGATCTGCGGAGCTGTCGTCAATCATTCGACACAATGGCTTCTGGATCGAGCTCTAGCTCTACTATTGTTGTATCTTTAGCATCCACATCGGCTATGGCTCCAACTAGCATGACTATGGCAGTCTCAAGTCTACGCTATGGCTTCTCCAACTAGCTTGGATATGGATGCAAGAAAGACAATAATGAACATGGTGGTGAGTATTCTCATGGGTAAGATCCACTCTTCTCTCTTTTCTCTCCTTAATAACTACAAATGATAGCTTAACCTAAATGATAAAACCCTAATATAAATCTCCTTCTCTAAGGCTTATCCTACTAGAGAATGGAGGGCCTAGATTAACTTAACTTGTTGCCAGATAAATAATGTACAATACAATGTGAAGTAACACAATATATGAAACTGCACATGGGAGAACACTCAGAGTGAAAGACAGGCATGCATTGCAAATGAGGTTCTTCTTGAAAATGGACTCTTCCACTCCTATTTATACTTGGGAGCGGTGGTCACTTACAGAAATGCACTGTGGGACAAGTAAGCCACATAGACTAACTTAACTTTGAATCACACTGGTGCCATGGGACAAACCCGCAATGGACAGAAACAATGAAACAAAATCTACACTCTCTAATAAATCAATTTCACTACTTGCCACAAATGTCTTTGTGACTAACTTTTACATAACTTGGAATAACTCGAAACTACATATCTATGTGCAGTGCCCATGGCAGTTTAAACTTAGAACTGAATATCTTAAGCCATTGTGGATAAAGTAAAAGCCTAAACTTGATGGGCAAGTTCTACGTTTAAATCCTATCCTGCTTGTATTTTTAAAGATGTTTCGCACAAGATTGCTAGAATATTCCTTGGAATATCAACCTACATTATCCCCTCCGTTAAGAACTTGGCAGTCCCACGACAAGTGCAATGTTAAGACCCCACTCCTTATGGTGCTGGAGGAGTCAAAGTCGGTGCATCCCTTGGAGCTTTTAGACAACATTGGTAGTCTGCTACAGATGTCGTAGAGTTGTTTGCTTTACAAAGCGTTTCAATTCATAACCCAGAGCAAGTTCAAATCGATCCATCGGGTGGAAATGAGGTCTTGAAACAAGGATGAGAGAAGTGAGATGAAGTTTCAAGATTGACCATATGGTGGAATATGAGGGAATGAATGGATGGAAAAAAGGAATGAGATAAGTATTGTGTGGTTTTCCATATCTCTCCATAATATAACCAATGCTCTTTGTACAATTATCCACGGAATCATCATTGCTTGCCTTTGAAAATAGCTTTGTCATTGAGGTTGTGCGCTCATAACTTCAATCTCTGATTGACTTGAGAGTCCTTCAGTTTAAATAGGCCTACATGATTTCACTCAGTGATGACTTATGCTTATTGCGGCCTCCGCAGATGATCGAATGGATGATGTACAACAACGGTAGTATGGTCTTGAGACACGATTACCACTGCTCAATGTACATTTTGCCAATGAAGCATAGTTGTTGGCATTGGTAGGAACACTTGTCGTCTGCGTTGGTTTGCACATAAATTTTGCCTTTGATGTGACTTGAGAGCCCTTCACTGGTACAAGCTGCCATTTTATTGACGATTTGATGGTCATGGTGAGGCAATTGGAAAAGTGTGGATATTGTAGCATTTACGTAAAACCAACTGCTTATTGCGAATGGCGGTGTTGGTGTTGTCGCGAATATTCCATCTTGTTGGGAAGATGGATCTTTTGCTAGATCATGGTTGCAGTCTGATAAGATGCTCGTTTTGTTGCCAAACTGAGCATTTGTTGTTGAAGTCCTTGACTGCTCTTTTTGTTCATATTGAAAGTTGTTGAAATCATTGGTAAAGATGTAGAGATATATCTTAATGAAAATTCGTGTGATACTGTAACTGTAGAGCTAGAATAAAATTGCTGATGAAATATCACCTATAGTGCTGCTGCAAAAGAAAACACACCAAACCATACGACAATAGAACAAACAAATAGGTAGCAACAAACGACATAGTTGACAGGACAAAACTTGAAATAAGAGAAACAATGAAAAATTGTAGCAGATAACTCTATAGAAGGATTTGCATGACACTCTTAGACCAAACTCTTGCAATCCAGTATCGAACTTGGCACAAGGCCATAGCTACAGTGTTATAAAAGAAAAAAAAGTGATAACATATAACATTTACGTAGCATATAATAAGACAATTATGTCTTAGATTACTTTCACTCAGATAAAACATACGGGTTATCATCTAGACACAAAACTCATGATTCATCAGGCGGTAGCTCAAAACTTGGCTCTAGGGTATGATGTCAATTGCTTGGTCACAGAGACGTAATGAAGACACAGATCCGAGGTGGTACATTCTCGGTCTTATCTATGAATGATGTTTGAGATAGACCTTACGTGATTGCTAAATAGGATGTAACTGTATTTGGATCAGAAGCAACTATGTATCTATAGATGACAAAAGAATCAGTCAGCCTAGATGAGCCTGGGCACATCTAATACTACTAATTTTAGTAAGGTGCAAATGGATCAACTTGATGGGCAGGCACATTGGTATCTTCTATAGAGTACATCACTGGCTCTATGTAGTCGGAATCAACTTGTATGATAGACGATGTAGCAATATGTTGACTCTCTACAAAAGATTGTTTTGTTGGATGGGGAGCGATCGGTCGTGGATAAGAAGACTCTGGTTGAGAATGTAAAAGTGGTGTAGGATGGTTTATGGAACCAGAGGATCGAGATTGATGAAAAATTGGGCCTATTGGCCTTGGTTGGCCTATGTTGATGAGGAGCTGAGGCCGCCGTGAGTGCAATCCACATGGCTGTGTCTGACTTTTCACTATTCACATACCATTCCTTTGTGTCGCCAAGTAGGATCATGGGGAATAGTCTGAGCTTTTTAGCTTCAGAAGTATCACCGTAGAACGTACAAGTGTTTTTGAAGTCTTGAAGAAATCGTACGAGGCTGAGGGGCTGGATATCAGGGAATGACTCGCACAATTGTAATTCTCAATGTAATTTGGGGATTCCAAAAGGTTTGCAGCTTGAGCAAAATGGCAGAGTGGGTGATTGTAATAGGAAAGCACTTGGTGTGACTTTTGCAAAGACTCAGGCTTGGGTAGAGTATTCGCACAACTAGTAAAGTATTCGTTGGGTGTCGTGTTGTGCGATTACATATCTTAGTAGGAATTGGCTGAAAAAGCCGTTCTTCATTGATAACTCACCAAGGGTTGCCTGTAGCAATTCGTACAACAGATAGTAGATGCAACTTGTCAACAAGCACATGATGGTGTGTCTGTGCGAATTTTGATAGTGCTCAAAGGCGCAGAACACACACAAGGCCTTCTGATGCAGAATAGGTCGCGCAAATGAAGGAACTTGGACCTTAATGATGTCAAACAACAAGCCAAAGGACTTGTATAGGGCTGAATGATGACTCGCACAGGGTTGAAAGGTTTCCAAAAGAATTAGAAAATGACTCGCACAGGGGAAAAAAATGACTCGCACAGGTTTGAAAGGTTTCTAAAAGAACTAGAAAATGACTCACACAGGGGAACAAAATGACTCGTACAAACCTGGAAATGACTCGCACAGGTTTGAAAGAAAATGACTCGCACAACAGACAATTGTAGAGATAATGATTCAAAATTGACAAAAATGACTTGTTGAAAATTGTCACTTCTCACTTGACATTGGTTCATGTAAAATGCTAGAGGTTTGATCTCTATTGTTGATCATGATGGACACTGATCTGACGATCCGCACACTATCTTTACTCCTTGCAGCCGCTGGCCCACCTTAGAACACTAAGAGGGGACTCCTCTTCCACGTGCAAACAGACCCGCGAGATCTCCTCTTCTTTCCATCTCCTTGCAAGCTATGGCTGCAGGCTATAAACTGGTCTAATTCCTTAGCTGATCCATGGTGCTTCACGGACTCTGAGGACTTGCTACTTTGCACTAGGGCGCCCTTCTACAGGCTTTTACAGCTTAGAAAATGGATCAGTATAGAGAGAAAACTTCACTTTTATGCTTCCAAACCCTAGGCCATGGTTTTTCTCACAACTTTGATCTTGGCTTGCTTTTCACAGCTCTCTGGCTGGCCAAATCAACTGCTTTGAGGTTGCCCTACTACTGGAAAGCTGATGCTTCAATCCATTTGTCAAACAGTGTCCGTTCAAATGCAGACTGATTGCAAACACCGAGCAACTCCTCTACAAAATTTTTCAGAATTCTGCTTCGTAGATTCTACTGACCAATCCTGTCACTGAATCCTCACATAGTCTCAAGCTTACCAAGCTTCTCTGTGCTAGAATCTATGCACCAGTGCTTCACTTTCCGTCAGACCCCGAACACTCAGAAGACACTTCTCTCGAAGCTCTCTTCAACGATGATGCTGTATTGTGTACACTCCTTGTACGGCTCTGATACCAACTTAGAATTTGCTTCGAACAAGGACACAGATCATGCTACACAGTAGCACAGACAAAAAACACTCTCCACAGCAAGCTCACATAGCAACTATATTTCTCAAAATGAAATTACACTATACATATAGTTGTTCACTCAGGCAACCCATGCATGACACAGGTTGCCGTTGACGGGACGCGTGTCCCGTCGACTTAGCTCATGGCGAGGCCAACTGGTCCTTATCAACTAATAGGACCCACAGTACAGTAACACAGTGATTCTACTTTAATTCTAATTGTATCCACTCTGGTTTTTTTTATCCCCAATCTTGGGAACTTATTATGACTACGATTCTCTCACTTATTTTTTATTCTCTTAGTCTTGCCAGACATTTTTTTCTTCTTGAGTTCACTCACTCCTATATCTCTCTTAAATATTTTTCTCCTCCTTTTAATGACATCTACATAATCCTCATTTATATGCGTGATATTATTGACGGGCTGATAGAAATTCCATTTCTCCCTTTGAACCTCTTTGGTTCTCCAAGATTATTACAATTAACTCTAGACCCCTAAAGATAATTGAGAAAAGACTGCACTGAAACCTTTTTCGAAAAGGCTCAAACTCTTGGGAGCACATCATGAACTATGTTTACTTGTTCAAATTTATTTCGTCTCAAAAAAGATCTGGTCTCTTCTGATGGAGACGATGGAGACGGAAGAGAGAGAGGAATTGGGTGCAGAACAAAGTGCTCTCCCGCTTATGGGCTGCTACAAGCAAGAACAGTCTAAAAAACTGTAAATACAAAAATAGAATCACAACACATGCGTTCTCACTGACAGGACCATGTAATAGTTCATACTCAAACAAACATGAGTATAGTCTACCAAAGAGATTAGATTAGGTGTGGAATTACTGTAAATTGGTTTCAGTATAAAGTTCAGTGTAAAATTTTAAAGGTGATAGTGTAGTATGATAATGCGCTGCTCCTCAGGCATCAAAGACAACCGTCGTCTGATCAGAGTCTAAGGAGTTGTAGATGTCCATGATCTGATCAAATTGAGTGAACGAGCATGAACTAGCAATAAGAAAAGTGTAATCATTACACAGAAATCTTGAACAAAACAGATTGTTATAGCCAGAATGGAGGCGTAACTTGGATGCTGAATATCTTATGCTCTGACGAATTAGTTTGCATCATGGAGCATCAAAGATTGATGCAAGCTGGAGATGCATTTATAACCAGTGTTCTTGTAATTACAAGAAATGGTTGACCAATTGTTAATTACAAGACTAGTTTAACTATGTACTTCATTGTATTTGAGAGATATTTTAAGTAGAACGCCATCTGTAATAGGTGTACATGAGTCTAGTGACTCAAAATTGTTGTCGTGGACGAGTTTGTCGCATACTTCACATTTTTTGCATTTTTGAAAAAAGCGAAGAAGATGAGCCTGATGTCGAAATAGTCACATGTTGCATTTTTTGCATTTTGGAAAAATGTGAACTGTGCGACAATTAGTTCATTTCTGTAGACTGTTGCAAAAAAAGTGTAAAATTTGCAGACTGATAGAGAAGACTAATTTGTTGATGGCCAGGTCTTCAATGTTCTACAAATTCTTGAACTTGACATTCGAATGTGAAAAGGACATGAATGGTTACCCTTTTAATTTGGAAAAAAAAAATTGAGCCAGAAGGTCGCAATAGTTGGCCTTTGAGTTGTTGGTTGGTTCATCTCTGTGTTGTAGGTGTCACTACTGCAGAAACTCATGTATTTTCCCAGACATTGTTCTGCACACAAAATGAATGTAGTTTTGCAGGTGTTGCAGTCTGTGTTAAGAAACATGACTAAACATGCAGGATAGCAAAATAGAAAGCTGTAATTCTTGCATGTATCAGATGAGCAAACATAAAACCTAAAGATGTTGCATTTGACCCTAGATCAGTGATAAAAAAATGTGTAGAAAAAATCTTGAAATTGAAATAGTATCACCAAGGAAAAAACTGTGAACTTAATTTCCAACAGTCCCCCCCCCCCCCCCCATTAAGATCACGGTTGGTGCCTTGAGAGTCTTTGTCAGGTTTAGCATGTTGAAAAATTTTTGATGCTTGATCTTGTCTACAACCATTTCTGTTGTGGAGCAATGTTGGAGAATCACTTGTCCCGAGAAAATTTTTTCTCGAATAAAATGGTATTGGATTTCAATGTGCTTTGACTTGCCATGAAATCTGGGATTCAACAACAGTGAAATACAGCTCAAATTATCACACAGAATGGTAGTAGGCTGAAATTGAGTGTGATGTAAGTCATGGAGTAATAATTTGATCCATATAGCAGCTTTTGAAGTTTGACATGCTGCGGTGATGTACCCTGCAATTGAAGAAAGTGCAACTGATTTTTGCTTTTTTGAGTTCCACGAGATTGTTCCCCCTGTAAAAAAGAAATAGAACCTGGAAGTGGATTTTCTGTTTGAGGCATTTCCTCTCCAATCCGAGTCGGAGGAGCCTTGAAGAACCATTGGGTCGATATCATTTCCATCATAGCATATATTTCATCATTCTCTTTAATGCTTTCCAATGCAAGATCCTACGATTATACATGTATGGACTTAATGTGCTTACAGTGTATACGAAATCTGGTTTAGTGGTTTGGTGCATAGCATGGCATACATTAAAGATCCTATAAGTGAATGATAAAGGTACTTCGCTAAGTCGAGTACTTCATTGCGGTATCCGCACAAGAAGGTTTAATCAAATGCATACTTGGATCCATTGGTGTATCAATCGGTTTGTAATTTGACATATGAAATTTTTCTAGAACATTCTCTAGATATTTATGCTGGCTAAGATATATGACAGATTATGCACCGATCATGGCTATTGTCATTGTCAAGTCAGTTGCACAGTACTATAACTAGTTTAAGTAGATAACTAGCTCTATTAAGAGTGATATTATGCTAATTAGATAGTCGACAATTTTTTCAATTTAGAGTTGAAGTAGCTAGAGTTGAGTTTGACAAAAGTTCGAATGTTTGATTCGATAGTTTTTCAAATTAAACATTTGGGCTTTTGTTGATAATCGACACTCGATACCCCTTCGACAGTTTGACTATCGAGACTCCCTCAATTGTTTGACTATCAAGACTTTTTCGATAGTTTGATTGTAGCATAGATAATTGTTTGTGATTTTCATGTATTTCTGCAGACTATGCGACAATGTGAATAAATATGCAACAATGTGAATGAATCTAGTGGGCTAAAAAAAAAGGGGAGGATGTCCTTGAATGATCTCATTCCCAAAGTCAGATTCAGGTTCCCTAGTAAATTGTCAATCTATGAGAGAATATTAAAAAGGGAGGGAACTCATCTCCGTCAAGGTCACTGCTCAAGGAAGTAGCCAAAATGATTACGAACAAAGTTTTTGAATAAGAAACAACAATAGTCAAAGTTGGAGTGTTATCAATATTTGGAACTGGCATAGCTTCATAAACGACAATGTTTTTATTGCAGACCAAATCGTTAGACATGAGGTTATTCCTTATGTCCGAAAGTATAAGATAGGATTTTTAAGTGGTTCCAACTCCAATCCCAATGATATGGAATCATCGTAGCAATTTTTAGAGAATAAACTAAACACTTTCATGACAAAATGCAAACTCTTCAAGCAACATGTGCTTCAAACACACAACTTCATAAATCATTCTTATACATTATATAACATAAAATATCATTTCAGAAATTTAATGAAAAGCACCAACCATTGCTATGATCTTGAGGTACTTATCAAATTCATCAATATGAGTTCATTCTTTTATTTTCCATCATTATCTAATTTAATTAACGTCATTGTGTACAGTATGTACACTTCACATCACATGGTAAGGCCAAGATAAGAAGGAAAACAAAGCTCCAAACATCCACTTGAGCAGTAACTAAGATTCAAGCATGCACGTACATGGGTGTAATCACAATTGCATTCATTACAATATGTGTGAAAATATTTGTAAGACTTCAGATTTCCTACCCATGCAACCTTGAGTTGAGGAAAGAAGATGCCCATCACTATGCCACATACACTTTTAGGATAATTCTAACTTACAAAATGACAAATTACATCGAATCAAATATTATTCAACAATGATTTTTTCTTTTTAATCATTGAAAAAACACTAAAAATATATATATCATCATGGCAAGCAAACCACAAAGTCAATATGTAATTTTAAGCTGAACATCATGATTTGGCTTGAACTTGTTAAATCGAACTATTCAAGGGCCTTCATTTTACTATACCACAACCATGCCTTTATATTATGATGAACTATTGATACTTGTAATTGAAAGTCTTTGATGCTATTCAGTAGATTTTTTTCCTAGAGATTTAACACAAGGTAATTTAGATGTGTTCTCCTTACTTATGGTATGTCTAGTCACTATATTCTTGGCTTCAAAGCATTCTAACAAAAGGTCACTAGCATTTTCATATCATTGTGACAAAAACTATCCATTCGATTGTCCCTTTCATTCATACATATATTCTTGAAAAGCAAAATGTTAAAACATATCAATGTCTTTTTCATACCCACCTCCACTAGCCAACACTCACTTCCTTTTATGTGGGGTCCAATCTAAATTGAGAAAGTTACCTCTCTGACTTGTTGGTGACTTTAGTTCAAAATACTCAAAAGAAAGATACAAGTGGTTTTGAAATCTTACTTATTGGGTATATTGAAAATATAATATTAAATAATGAGCTATTTCATCTTCCTAGAAATATCTCTAGCATTAAAGTGTTTTTACTATAGATAGTCCCTTGATAACCAATTTCACAATGGAAGTAGCTAAAAATGAGTCCTTTTGCTATATAAGCTCAAGACATGTGCTTGGAAATACTCAACTATCATTTGACCAATCTCTTAGAAGATTTTAATGGTGCAAGCTATTCATATTTTTTATTAGATTCATTATGTACTAATACTAGTAGATTTGTCTAAGAAGGCAAATCAACACTCATAGCTAGATAAATTGTTTAGAACCTTAGCTTATGTACAAGAAATCTACAATGCGACATTTGGATATAAATTTTGATTCATGAACAAATCATTCCTTCACTTTATTTATCATCATTAAAGTCACATCTCCCATTTGAATATACTCATACATTATCTTCTATTTTTTTGATTGTTACAATGGATTGCTTGGATGCTATAGGGCCCCTCATGTCTTCATAATATGAAGCAATGTCTTTCCAATGAGCCTTCTACATTGGGCTATAGGTGTGTGTGTGTGTGTGTGTGTGTGTGTGTGAGAGAGAGAGAGAGAGAGAGAGAGAGAGAGAGAGAGAGAGAGAGAGAGAGAGAGAGAGAGAGAGAGAGAGAGAGAGAGAGAGAGAGAGAGAGAGAGAGAGAGAGAGAGAGAGATTCCTTCGTTAGGACCGAATAGTTTGGGGAAGGTGCTCGAGCCTCCCAAACCTTTTTTAATTAACCAAGGCTTTCTCTCTCTTCCTCTCTGTATCCTCTCTTCTCTCTTCTCTCTTTGTGCTATGCAGGTGAGGCGAGGTTGTTGCTCCCAGTGTTCGGACCCCTATACTACAAAGACGACACAATAGTGGCACCGTTGCTGGGGAGCGCCACACACTCGTCTTGCCACATAGAACCTCTCTCTCTCTCTCTCTCTCTCTCTCTCTCTCTCTCTCTCTCTCTCTCTCTCTCTCTCTCTCTCTCTACGCTTTCCTTTTTTCACCAAAAAAATTGAATTAGCTTATTGTGGTTTAGAGTTATATTTCTTCCGTGATTTTTGCTTGTATGTACCGCTTGTATGTATGTACGTCCATAAACCTATAAAACCAATAAAAAATAATAAAAAAAAAAACATGAATACAAAAGTAAGGTATGCTAGATCTAATCATATTGATTTACTGTAGTTTGATGCATTTACATGATTGTAGCTTTTAACATTGGCAATGTTCCTTTTGCATGTTGCTCTTCCGATGGAATGCACTCCAATTATTAAAAAAAATGCAAAAGTTGTAGAGAATGCTGCTGCAATAGATAGAGAATTGAGAATGAGTAATCATATGGTGGATGGATCAATTTATCCTAATGATCCGGCTACCAATTTGTGTCTAGATTTGAAGTCCGTAACTCATCATCTCATATATGTATGTGAAGGATATAGAATGCTACAGTCACTACTCTTCGGGGATCAAACCAAGAAATGTTAGAATCCATGGAAAAGTTGCGGTCCGAGAGTTTAAAATCTCCTATTGATATAAAAGTTATCAATAAGGCAATGATGAAGAGGAAAAGAAAGAGAGTACCAATGAAGAATAATGATGACTAATACACATAGCGGCAATCAGAAAAAAAGAATTTGAGCATTCAAGTATGTTGTCATATAAATTGTTTATTTGATTTGTATATGTCATTTAAGTTTGATTTGCACTTGGTAACACGGATTATTTATTTATTAAACATAATTTGAGTTTCATATGTTTGTTGCAGATCATGTTTGGTGGCAAAGAACTATTTAACAGAACGTTCATGCATTAAATCATCTTTAAGTCATGTTTTACCAAGAAAGTCAGCAAAGGAAATGATAAAAAAAATGCTCGGTTTGAAAAAATGAAAAATGAAATTGTAGAGACTGTTTTGACTAAGGTTCAATCATACTTGGATGCAAATGTGATACAAGGTGCATGTGATGTATTTGGAATTAGAAAAAATGCTTATTCTACTTTTTTTAGAATAGTTAAAAAAGCTTTTTCCCAAGTGATGGTGAAGAAAATTTATCTTCTGCGTCCATATCGGGTAAGATTAGCAAGAAATTATTATAATGACGGAATGTTCAAAGTAGTTGGCCAACCACTTCATATAACTGAATAATACAAATCAGAATATGGTGAGCTCAATTACAACGATTGCAATAATATTTTCCTTGATATTGAAAATGTTCTCAAATACATTATTCGATTCTATAAACTAGACGAACATCAAGTAAATGGAAAGATCATTATTGTAATAAAATTGGATGAATCTGAAATCATCAAGGGTCAAAAGTTGGAACGAGTGAGTGTCACTTTGATGAACAAAATTTCAGATACAAATGATCGAATGTTTGGTGTTCAATCGAAAAATCACATATGGTGGTTGGCGGCATTCCAGGTATACATTTCAATTTTCATTTAAAATATCGTTATTAACAATTCATACCTTGCCAGTTTTTATTGACATGTTATCAATTACTTGCTTCTCTACAGGTCTTGAAAGAGGACGATAAAATACTTTCATGGATATTTTCAAGAACAAATTATGGCGAGATTATAAAGAGACATTTGGAGGGTGAGAAATTTACGATAAAAAACCATGGAAGTTTTCAAATTCAATGGCACCTTGCAGGGGATTTGAAAACATTAAAATGTATGTATAATGTCTCTCATGGGGCAACATCAAAGCATCCATGTCTTTATTGCATGAAGGATTGCTAACAATATGAATTTGGGACGATCAACAAACACTGACCCAACACGAGAAGCTGAAGATTCAAATATGAAAAGTGTTCTGCCAATTCCATTAAAAAATATTCACATATGCACATTGCATGCTGAGGTTCATATTATTGAAAAACTTATTTACCTGCATATGCTACTAGCATGGAATCATAAACTGGAGTCTGTGGCTAAAGCAGCAATGAGGAGGTTGGAAATAGTTCTATCAAATGTAGGACTACATAACGGGAATGTCATGATGCAACCACTTACTAATCTGATTTTTGTATATAGCATAACTTTATGAGCACCATCTCTACTTTCCAGCGATGCAATGCCAAAAGTTTTATGGTAGAGATTGTCTAAACAAAAAGCCCTATGATGTTTCTATGTCTCTAATCATTAAGAGCTCGTTACAGAAGTAGGAGTGTTGATAAGACTTGTTATTATCTCTGTCTCTTACAGTTTAGCAACATAGTAACACGAAGTTTATAATCATACCATTCAAATTCTAGTAGACAACAAGAATAAGGTACGTATGGCACTCTCAATATTTCTGCTCCATGCTATACAAGAACTACGTTCTGCTACATAACGGTAATTCCCTTTGGGTTACATACCGTACCAATAATGCTTCTCTCGTGTGTATGACTATGCAATGACTATACATAGAAATGGATATGAAAGGTAACGTTTCTCAAGTACAAGCAAATGCAAATATGATCACCTCACAAGAATCTATAACGTCTACTATTCAGGTTGGTGACTCACGTATACTTCAGTCTTCTTTGATAAAAGCATAAAGTGCATGGTGACGGCGTAAGAAACTGCTATTCTTGGCAAAAAAAATTTAAAAGGCAAAATGATTCTTAACTATCTTGTTATAAATGTTGACCCTTTTCCAGCAAACAATGCCATAGCAATGCTGCTACTTCGACTGCTGGTGCAGCATCTGATGTAACCAGAATAGGCATGGTCAGGAGGCTGAAAAGATTAATTGGCTTTGGAGCCAATATCCTTCCCGTCAGCATGGCTTTCTCTTGCTCAATCAAAATTTCAAAATGAGTGCACAATCGAGAAACATGTGCTCCGACTCCAGAAAACTTTTGGTGTTTGATCCACCGCAAAACAGCCTTGTATGTAATAACACCGAAGCAAACTGAATTTCTCACTAATGCATCCAATATATAACCAAAATTTTGGACTGAGATTGTCGCATCCACATCCGTTAAAAATATTGCTTGATTGGCATATTCACAGAACAGCTTAAATGTGGTATCTCTGATCATCGAAATTTTGTACCCCTTCATGGATACGAAACAATTGCTTCGAAAGTGGCCGCTTCATCCACAGAATCTTTGTTCGTAGAAACAATCTTCCCATCCAATGGTAATCCGAGGGCTGTGCAGAACAGGTCTTTAGAAATGGTGAAAAATTTGCCTTGCACATGTACTTTGAAGTCCGCCTCAGAGATTGAGTGGATGGAGTTCAAAAATTCAGTACTAACTTCAAATAGGATGATGGAAGGATCCACTTTCAGATCACCCAACCTACATCAATTAAAAAAGGACTGGATGGATGCCATGTAGATGCACGTGCTTTCTAGATAATAGTTGTAGGAATATTCTAGCCATCCTGTGCGGAATATCTTTAAAAATACAAGCATGATAGGATTTAAACGTAGAACTTGCCCATCAAGTTTAGGCTTTTACTTTATCCGTAATGGCTTAAGATATTCAGTTCTAAGTTTAAACTGCCATGGGCACTACACATAGATATGTAGTTTCCAGTTATTTCAAGTCATGTAAAAGTTAGTCACAAAGGTCCATTGGGGGTTTGTCCCATGGCACCAGTGTGATTCAAAGTTAAGTTAGTCTATGTGGCTTACTTGTCCCACAATGTATTTCTGTAAGTGACCACCGCTCCCAAGTATAAATAGGAGTGGAAGAGTCCATTTTTGAGAAGAACCTCATTTGCAATACATGCCCGTCTTTCTCTCTGAGTGTTCTCCCTTGTGTAGTTTCATATAATGTGTTACTTCACATTGTATTGTACTTTATTTATCTGGCAACAGGTTAAGTTAATCTAGGCCCTCCATTCTCTAGTAAAATAAGCCTTAGAGGAGGAGATTTAGATTAGGGTTTTATCATTTAGGTTAAGCTGTCATTTGTAGCTGTTAAGGAGAGAAAAGAGAGAAGAGTGGATCTTACCCATCAGAATACTCACCACGCATCCATATCCAAGCTAGTTGGAGAAGCCATAGCGTAGACTAGTTGGGAGACTGCCATAGTCATGCTAGTTGGAGCCATAGTCGGTGTGGATGCTGAAGATACAACAATAGTAGAGCTAGAGCTCGATCCAGAAGCCATTGCATCAAATGATTGACGACATCTCCACAGATCGCAATAGGGCGGAAAACATCGCTTTGATCGCAATAGGGCGGAAAAGGTCGCTTTGATCGCAAAGAGGGTGAGCGCAGGAAAGCATGTAATCGCAGGAAGAAAGTGTAAGGAAGAAAAATGGAAAATAACGATGATAAGGAGTAGCGATGTGGTAGGGATGATGATGTGGCATGGTGACATGACATTAGTCATTTCCATTTATGGAGGACGTGCATGGCTCAGAGTTTTAAACTATGATTTGACAGATCAATCTTAATGATGAAAGACCGTTTGTGAAAAGAAAAGAAATAAATTAAGAAGAAACAATATTCGTTTTGATATGTGATAACACACGTGTGAATAATGTTCATGTGGCCATCATCTTTAATATAAGAATACAAAAAGTAGGTCGAGAGATTCTCGAAAATATGATAGAAAGATTCTAGAAAGTTTCGCGAAACCTTTTCGGAGGATCCTAGAAAATGATACAGAAACTCACATAAATTTCTCGAAAAAGTGGAGAAAAGTGCTAGAAAAGATTCTAGAAAAATTCTCGAAAATACTTTGACAACATCTTGAAAGATTGAGAGAAGTCTAGAAGAGTTCTCAAAAATCTCTCAAAAACACTTTGAATAATGTTGGAAGGTGGTAGAAAATTTCACGAAAATTTCTAGAAAAGATAAAAGAAAAGTCACGAAAAATCTGAGAAAAGATAAAACAAAATTCGCGATCAATTCCTGAAAAATACTAGAAATTTTTTTTAAAAAATTTTGGTCAAAGGTAGTATTTCTTGAGTCTGGACCCATTAATACGTGTAGGTAACAGTTCACCTTCAAGTGATTGAAGTTGTACAGAACCATTCTCAAACACTTCTATGACTTTATAACGTCCAAGCCATCTCATATGGAGTTTTCCGGGGAACTTTTGATGTCGATTGTCATAAATCAGTGCAAAGTCATCAGCTTTAAGATCACATTTTCTGATACGACTGTCATAGTTCTTCTTCCTTTGTTCTTGGATTTTCTCCATTGATTTGTGTAAATTCACATGAGCTTCAGCTAGTTCTTTAATATTGGTCAACCTTTCGTTAATACATTCTTCATTTGTTCGTTGAGCTTGAATACGAGAAGTTTTCACCTCAAATTCAATAGGCAAAATAGGATGCATACCATACGTAAGAAAATATGGTGTCTATTTCGTCGTAATTTTTCCTGTGTTACGATAAGCCTAGGGAACTGATGGTAGTTTCTGATCCCAATCCTTTGCATGTGCAATAGTAATTTTGCTCAGGATCTTACATAAAATTCCATTAGCTCATTCTGTCAACCCGTTTGCTTTTGGATTATACGGTGTAGTTTTTCTGTGTTTGATCAGAAATATGTTGTCAGGAACTGTATAGTGTCATTTGAAAAATGTGTACCGCGGTCACTTACTAATTCAAGTGGATAACCATATCTTGTGATTATACTTTTGAATAAGAACGTCGCGACAGTTTCATTTTGTTTCGTCGCCTCTACTTCAACGTTCTTTGTAGCATAATCCGTTGCAACAAGAATATAACAACATTTCGTATGTTGGGTCACAGGTTTGATTGGACCGACAAAGTCAATTTCCCACTTCTCGAATGGTGCAAGAGGCAGGATAGTGTCAACGGCCAATTCATTGCTTTCGTAGGCTTACCAGATCTTTGGCATGGATCACACGAACGAATAAAGTTTGATACATCCTTGAACATTGTTGGCCACCAGTACTTGGCGATCAATATCTTATTAATAGTATTCTTTAAGACAAAGTGTCCACCAACATCTTCTGAGTGTAAAGCTTTAACGACCTTTTGAATGTCTTCAGTTTCGAGACATCTTCGTAGTTGATGATCAACACCAAGCTTGTACTGAACATTGTTAATAATAGTATAAGGTGCTACCTTATATTAAAAAACTGTCTTTTGCTCCAGATCATAACCATCTGGATATCTGATCCTTGAGATAAGTAATGATATCAAAATATAACGAATTTGTGGATGAAATTTCAAATAGATGTTCGTCTGGAAAATCATCGTTAATTGGTTCTTCAATTTTTCCAGTGCTGAGTCGTGATAGATAATCAGCATTTGTATGATACTTTCCTTGGCGAAGTTCTACTTGATAAGTGAATTCTTGCAGAAGTAGAACCCATCGAGCAATTTGTCTTGAGAAATCTGGTTTATTCACAAGACACTTAAGAGCATAGTGATCAATGTGAAAAATAAATGCATATCCCAGCAAATAATGTCGAAATTTCTTAACAGTGAAAATCATGCCAAGTGCTTTCCATTCTGTAGTCGAATAATTCTTCTCTGATGCACTGAGTTGTCGACTGGCATAGTAGATGGGATGATCTTTCTTCTGATCGTCCTTCTAGTTCAGACAGACGCCAATAGCAAATGCAGAAACATCAACATAACTATGAAATAAAATAGCCCAGTTGGGTGGTCTCAGAATAGGAGCATTGATCAACCTTTGCTTAAGTTCTTTGAATGATTTTTGCTGTTCATTCGTCCACAAGTATTCCACTTGTTTCTTGAGTAGATGAGTAAGAGAGGCAGCAATAGAAGCATGATTTTGAATAAATCTCCGATAATAGCCAACATGTCCTAAGAAAGCTCTTAGTTCATGTAGATTAGTTGATATCTGAAGATTCTTTATAAGCACAACTTTATCTTTGTCGACTTCTATTCCTTTGTTAGATATTTTGTGTCCTAGTAATATTCCTTCTTTCATACCAAAAAAACATTTCTCTGGATGAAGGGATAAACAAATATCTCGACACCGTTGCAATGTTAATTTCAGCTTCTGTAGGTGTGTCTTTATATCACTATATACACAGAAATCATTAATAAATATTTCGAGAAAAGTTCTTAGGAAGGCAGCGAAAATTAACATCATGATTCGCTGAAAAGTTGCTGGTGCGTTGCAAAGACCAAAGGGCATTTTGTTGTAGCCATAAGTGCTCCAATCCGTAGTGAATGTGGTCTTTGAACGATCCTCTTCTTGCACTCCAACCTGATTATAACCAGAAAATCCGTCACAGAAACTGTAACGCACTTGACCAGCAACCTGATCTAAGATGGAATCAATGAAAGGCAGAGAATGATGATCCTTCCTTGTGGCAGCATTGAGTTTGCGAAAATCCTGGCATATTCGTATTTTGCCAGTCTTCTTTTTTGGAACAACAACAATGGGTGAGACCCATTCACTGCTTAAGACGAGATAGATAATACATGTCTTAAGGTGCTTGTTGAGTTCGTCCTTAACCATGAGAGAGTACTTTGGATTACATGCAAATTTTTTTTTTTATATATATTTCTAGCAACCTGTTCTGGCAATCTTTGTGCATACCAGCTCACTTATGGCGATCTTTCGTTCATTATGACCGCGTTTGATCACTCCTTTGCATCCTTGGACACTATCTACAGACATCCACCACGGATCCAGAGCATCATCATCATCCATTTTCAAAAATCCTAAGCTGCCAAGAGTTGCTACATTACACAACAATCGTCACATCTAGCACGAGCCAAACCATTGAGGGGTAGCGTTGTTGGAGCATGCCAAAAGCAACACCTTCAACACTGATTTGGGTTGAAAGCTCACTACTAGTATGCTACTGAGAAGAAACATCATTGTTTTCACATCCTATCCAAGCGACATTGTTTCAGCCTGTTAACCAACAATTCTACTACGACCACTAGTGCATACCGATCAACCAAGTCCTATACAATTATCAAGTTTCACTTTCGAACAAACACTTCTCACCGAGCCAAGCCTCCATACTCTGCATTCACTATGGACCAAACCGAGCCTCCATACTCTTCATTGATTGTGGACCGAGCCGAGTGCATCTATGATTGGGCCCAATTTGCTTCCAACTGCCTCCATGACTGTATCAAGAACAAACAAACCTCCATGTTATTGGGTTATCTTCTGACTGACTTCACCTTGCAGCAGTTGAGCCACCGACCTCGAGTTCGAGACCAGTTGATGCTAGTAGATAAAGCTTGGGAGACTCCCTCAGAACTAGCCAAGAAGAGCAAGTCTACTTCTAGGCCTACTACAACAGATTCCACACAAGCAGCTTCTCAAAAGAGAAAGAGTTTCTCCTCTCAACATGGGCCAACTACAAAGCACCAAAAGGCCGGCCTAGTGAAGCTTCCACCGAGAAAGACACCCACGTCCTCTCTGAGTCATAGACGAAGGATCTTTCTGTTGAAGAGTCTTCTGTTTAACCTGAAGACACCATCACCACATTGGTCCAATTACCATCGACATAACAATCCAACAAGTAAAAGACCAAGATGCAAGCGAAACGACATGCTTCCTCAGATGAGACAGAGTTTGACAATATGGAGTCCGAAGGAGAAAAGCTCGTACACAAACCCAGAGCAAAGAAAGTAGTCACACAATCTCCACAGAATACACCTAGGTCAGAAGATTCATAAACCACAAGCTCCTCAACAGATACCACATCACAATAGCAGTCCTCACCAACTCATGTTGTAGATGTTGCAGTTACAACCATTGTTGACAAATCACCTGTTGATTTCCAACTTATTCCATTGGATTCAGTTTCAACTCCACCACTGCTAGATGATGCCACTACACCTCCATGTTTAGAACAGCCAAGCAGTACAAGCTGACAAGCTGACAACCATAGCAGACCAGCACACCGCAAGCACAACATCAACAGAAGCAGAGGTGCAGCCGCTACCACAATTCCAACAAGCAACATTTTTTTTTTTTGGGGGAGGAAGATGGGAGTGACATGCCCAAAGAGACAACAACAAGCAAAAAAGCTCAAGAGCAAACAAAGTTGGTCCACATCATTACAAATATGTCGACCTATTTTTGACGCCAAAGACCTGTTAGAAGAGGATGTTGACACTGACGAAAGGAAGGAAGGTCAGCTTGGGGGAAGCCAACCCTTACTAGATACCATTGCCGCCTCCACCCAACTTTCCACTTCATCCATCACCCTTGCATCCACTACCACCATTTCTATTATAAAGAAGAAATCAGAAGCCTTCAACTGCTTCAGAATCTTCAAGGAGCATACAGAGAAGGAGACTGGAAGGACGATCAAGGCCCTCAGTTCAGACAATGGTGGAGAATATATCTCTATTGAGTTTAAGGAGTATTGCCAAAGCCAAGGCATTGAGCAGCAATTCATCACTCCTTACTATCCTCAGTCTAATGGCTTAGCCGAGAGGAAGAGCCGTACTCTGGTCGAATCTGCCAAATGTATGCTATTGCATGCATCATTGCCTAAGAGATTCTGGGTTGAAGCTGTCTCCATTGCAGCCTACGTCCAGAACAGATGTTCGACCAAGGCCCTCTCAAACAAGACACCCCACAAGGTGTGGACAGGCTCTAAGCCTTCTTTGAAGAACCTAAGAGTGTTTGGGTGCATTGCCTATGCGCAGATCCCAAAAGACACGAGGAAGAAATTGGACTTCCAAGGTCTCAAGACCATCCTGATCGGATATACTTCATCTGATAATACTTATAAGCTGTATGATCCTGATACCCAGCAAATCTTGTATAGATGGGATACAATCTTCATCGAGGATCAGTTCGTCGACCTTGAGACTTTTAGTCTAGTCATCAAACATTCGCCAATCCGAATGCTCCTTTCTTATGCTGCAGCTACTGACCTCGAAGTACATCAACTTGATGTACAAACAGCCTATCTAAATGGAGTGATACAAGAAGATATCTACATGATCCAGCCCGAAGGATACATTTTGGAAGGTATGAAAAATCATATCTGTAAATTCCACAAAGCACTGTACGGCTTGAAACAGTCTTCCAGAGCTTGGTTTCAGAGGATCAACACATTCCTCATTGAACAAGGATTCAAACCAAGCATTGTTGATTGCAACATCTATTCCAAGTCAGTACAACAATCCTTCATTATCATCACCTTGTACGTGGATGACATGTTGCTCTTCAACAACAATACCAATATGGTCAAGGATTCAAAGTAGATGCTATTTTCAGAGTTTGACATGACTGATATGGGTGAAGCGCACTTCTGTCTGGGAATTCAAATCCACAGAGACAAAGAAAATCGACTGATTTACATCACTCAACAAAGGTATCTTCACAATGTTCTTAACAGATACAATTTGATGAATTGTAAATTAGCTCACTCACCAATGGATCCAGGCCTGCATCTGTCAAGGGACCAATGTCCCCAGACCAAGCAGGAAGTGGAGCAAATGAGAGAATACCCTTATCGATCGATATTGGAATCTCTCATGTACGCAATGGTCTGTACAAGACCTGATATCTCTTTTGTTGTAAGCTCACTCAGCCAATACATGGCTAATCCTGGCATTACCTATTGGAAGGCTCTCATACGAGTCATGAGATATATTCGAGCTACCATGGACCAGTACATCTGCTATGGAGATGTCAGCAATGACAATCTTCATCAGCTCAGTGGTTATTCTGATGCAAGCTGGGGAGGAGATGTAGACAATCATTAATTCACATCTAGATTTACATTCTTCTTCAACAACAATCCTATCTCATGGAATAGTCGTTAGCAAACTTCTGTTGCACTTTCTTCTATAGAAGCAGAATACATTGCTGCTTCTCAATCTATCAAGGAAGCGTTTTGGTTGAGAAATTTACTATCAGATGTTAATTTGAATCAAAATAGCCCTACAATTTTATTTTGTGATAATCAAAGTGCTATTGCCTTATCGGCCAACCCTAGATTTCACTCTAGGAGCACAATAATCTATATATTAACTTGATGAAAATGCCAGAGTGACTACATGAGATAATAGAGAAAACATACACATTGAAATCATATATCACTACATCAGGGGCAAGGTTCTCAACAAGGAAGTAAAATTAACTTACTGCAGAACCTAGGACATGGTTGCAGACATATTCACGAAAGCACTTAGTGTTAATGCACACAACAAATTTTGTGCATTGCTTAGTCTGAAGATCAAGGTATTCACGGATCCAGATTAAGAGGGGGTGTTGGATTTATATCCTCTAGCACCTAAATCCCATTTTTAATCTGCCTCCATTCATGCTGCATATTTACTCGCGTTGTCGCACAATCTGCATATTCACATATAAATTCTCACAGGCAATGAGACGAAAAGCAAAGGCTGACGTCACACCCTCTTCACGCTCATGCAGCTACACTAACAAATTGGATGATGACTGCAGCCACCCATGATCTCCTACAGATAGCACATCCACCCTGTACTTTTTTCATCTGCACACCTGTAACATTATGTATATATTGAATACCATTTGCATATTCATCAACTGAGAAAAACAAAGATCAAACGATCAAGAAGTTAGTAAGCGAGAGAGAACGAAGAAGAGAAGCTTATCAGAGATAGTCAAAAGTAGATGCTCTGTATTGATTCTTTAATTTGTCAACAATAAGGTTTCATTCCTTTTTGCAGTTTGAATAAGCTTTATAGGGCACGCGGTTTCGTCCGCTACTGTCTTGTGCTCTACCACATTATTGACATGTATATTTGATATACTTAATCTGATACAGTTCTTTGTTCTACGTTCAGATTTGTGTATATATTGCTATACTTGTTATTAATTCTGTTTGATCTTTCTAGTTGCTCTTTCTGGTAACAGACAACTAACATTTAGTCTCGTCTTTCGCGAATGTTTCACGACTAATTATCAGTCGAGCACTGTCTAGCTCTTCATGAATCATTCGCGACACATAATTTGTCTAGCTATTCGTGACAAATTATTCTTCTAACGCTTCGTTCATCAATGTTCGGCTACGTAATCAAGAACGACCGTGATTTCCATCACTAACGTTCTGTTCGTTCTGATAGGCGTAGTCATGCTTTCGGAGAGAGTCGCATAGCTCGTTCCGCTGTGCACGAACAATTTTTGTTCGAGTTTGTTTCTTGTTCGAGTTCGTTGCTCGTTCGTGTTTCGTGTCTTGTTCGTGTTCATCTTACCTCTCTAAGCTAAATTTTTTATTTATTTTTATACGACACCTTTCTCAACTGTCGCTACTCTCCCTCTCTCTCCAACAACTACATCTACACAGCCAAAGCAAACACGTCGCAATCAGTCGAAGCTATGTGTTGACAGATTCCGTGCATTTGTTGAACGCTTCTGGAAACGGTGTCCACATGCATTTAATATTGAATTGCAATGCATGTGGATTACATGATGCTACCAGGCATAATAGGCCTTCGACGAGTGGAAGCGACCTTGGGACAAGGATGACTTTCTCTGGATATGGGCCCAGCTCTCTATCGAGCAGAAAGGATGTCTCTGTTGGGTCATAATCCAAGGAAAATTCCAGGTCGTGCCTTTCGGATCAGCAGAGTTATACGTAGGCTCTTCAATGTATGCTCTTGAATATATGTGAATCAAAGAATTTCAATTTTTAAAGAACGAAGACAATAAGCGACATTTTTGGAAGCGAAAGTCGCAGTTTCAACTGTATGAACCACAAGCTGCTGCGGATCTAGGTGCTTTCGACGATGCAAGGTCACTGATTCATGTAAATATGGCCTATCCCGAATTATTTAGTCTTTATGTGGATTCGGAGCGAAATCTTGCAAAATATTTTGCGGAGATTTGACATAATCTACAAGACAGAAGGAAGTTATTCCATTACAAGCAGTTCTATACATATTCATTTTGGCAGTTTGGTACCTTTGCGACAAAGACATTATTTTTCTTTCAAAATCTTTATGTTAAAAGCTCTTTTATTAGATTTTTAGCTCGTTACTGTAAAGAAATCACACTTCGTAGTGATTTAGATGCAGATAGAAAGTTAACTCAGGAGCTATTCGATGGCACATTGCTCCCGGTTAAGCTAGAAGAATTCTTCAACACCCAGTTGGCCGTTATATGAAATCAAAAGAAGACTTGCTGTTGATTGAGGCTCAACAAAACTTGGAGTTTGTTTAAAAATTACAAGAAGAATTGAATCATTCCGGAATATTCATTCGCGCCTTTGTCGTGGTGATGTTTCTATATGTGATGCTGAATCCAGATCTTTGAAGTTTGATGATGTTTTGAAGATTGATTCTAGTTTTTATCAACAATTCAAAGATCAAATCAAATCAACCTATTTAACGAAACACCAAAGACACATATTCTCTAAGACGAAGAAATATCTAAAGGAAGAATCATACGAAGAAATATCTTTTCGTCTTAACAAAAATCTGAAGAACAAGAATGCTTCAAGAATAATCCTCGAAATGAAGATGATATGTTCACGAGGACGTTTCACATTTGAGGAAGGGGATATGTGATGCCACTTTATTGTAAAGTTTGAATATCAACATAAATATGGCATGATATACTTGAAAATGAAGATATGAGCTGGATAAGTATAAATCATGAAGAGGCCTAAGTCATTTTTCGGGAATATATCTCCTAAGTATTTGCCTTGTAATTAAGGGCAAGACCTTTAAAAGGAAAGACATTGCCTTGAATAAAGTATAAATAGCCGCTAAGGCTCCTCATTTGGTAGCTTGTTATTTTGGAGATCTCTCCTACTATTGCTCATGTAGAGCTTTAGCCTCAAATATTTGTGATATTCAAATTATGTTCTCGGGTATAAAGCCTCATGTGTTGTCATTAATGTCTATTGTTTATGATTTGATGCCATATCTATGATATATATTATGTTCATGAAAACTCACCCGCCAAATTTCAAGGCCTCATGAACAAGATCTTTAAACCCAATATGTACTTAATATTTGGATTGGCGTTTTGTAATGGCATTTTGATATACAATAGAAACATGGAAGAGCATGTAAAACATTTGGACATAGTCTTGAGGATTCTACGGGAATACAAACTATATGAAAAACTAGCCAAAGGTGAAGTTGCATGGGAGAGGTGGAATACTTTGGACACATTATTTTCAAGGAAGTAACTAAGGTGGATAAGAGGAAAATCGAAATAATACAAAATTGGAAAGCGTCTGACAATGTAAGAGGATTGAGAGTTTCTAGGATTGGCATCTTATTATAGAAAATTCATTTGAAACTTCTCAAAAGTTGTAGCACCACTAACTTAACTCTTGAGAAAAGATACTCATTGTTGGATTGTCTTTGTGTTACAATAATATGAGTTGAATGTTTTATTCTTGATAGTTGTAAGCCTTGTAATGTTTTCAGTTTGCATGTATTGCTGCTCTTTTACACAAATTAAGTCAATATGTACAATTGTAATAGTTAACATCCACCAACTATAGTTAAGTCTATATGTGCGAATCTAATAGTCAACATCCACTAACTATAACAAGGTGATTAATATTTCACAAGAAGCGTTGCCTTACATAGGGCATTCAAATGGCTGAAACAAAATAAAAATAAAAATGCATTTTAGAAGAATAAAAAAAAAGAAAAACAAAACTCATTTTTAATGTCCAACTGACCTAAGATTGACACCTCAACTTTTAGCAAATTATCTCAATAGATAGTTACAACTCGAAAACACTAAAAATCATGAATCAATGACAAAATTGAGAGAATTTATGATGTTATGGAAAAAAATGGATTCTTGTATTCTCATTGGGCCATGTGTGCCCTAAATTTTATTTTACCTTTATCTATTAGTTATGTTTGTGGGAGTAGACTGACAAAGTCGATTCCTTGCATGGGTTTGTAGAAAGAGAATGAACTTTCTAGAAAGAGAAAAATAGAGAAGATTCGAGAGCACCGTATCTATTCTAGGAATGGTAAACTAGTTGATTGGAGAGAGAGAGAGAGAGAGAGAGAGAGAGAGAGAGAGAGAGAGAGAGAGAGAGAGAGAGAGAGAGAGAGAGAGAGAGAGCACATAACGAAAGGTATTGGGGAATGTTGTTTACTCTGATCTCCTATTGCTTCCATAAGCAAACTTACCGATACAACAAAGTTAAGAGGTATGAAAAGTCAAATTTTTAAAATTTAGCCACAAGAGCTAACCAAGAGATGCCATATATGTGTCAAATCAAATTTTGGAGGTAGGTTGCTTCCTACATGTTGCTTATATGGAGGTTGCTTTTAGAGGCAACATGCAATAATATGTTGCAACATGTGGCTTTGGGGCGCGGGTGGAGATAAAAGTTTCACCATCAACTTAAGATTTGAGTGAGACACCTAAAATTTTTCACCATCAATGCAAAATTTGGATGGGAGCGACTTAAAATTTGGATTTGCAAGCCTTGAGGTTCGAGCTTGGAGCCACGTGGCCTCCCAGGGGCAGGTCGTACAGGCTGCAATTATGTCTACTTGTTGCAAACCATGTTGCCCTAAAAATTTTCACCACCAACTTGGAATTTGGATGGGTGCGAGACACCTAAAAGTTTTCACCATCGACTTAAACATTTGGACGGGAGCGACTTAAAATTTGGACCGATGCGAGACACGTGGGCTGCAAGCTCTTAGGCTCGAGCTTCGAGCGACATGACCTTCCATGGCCAGCACAAGGTGGGTCATGCAGCACAAGGTGTGTGTGTGTCTGTTAGGTGCTTACCATGTGAGAAGTCACTCTTTCTTTGTTGACTAGTTTTTTTTTTTTGAAGTTATAATAAATACATGCAGATAAGATTCACGTGACGTGTACACCCTGCAATTAAAGTGCCATGCCATTTGGGCTGTGAAAGGTGCCCTTCAGGACTGGCGGCAGAGAGAGAGAGAGAGAGAGAGAGAGAGAGAGAGAGGAAGGAGAGATGGTGATGGTGTAAGTATGCTGCCAAAAGCCATGGCTAGCGATAAAATCAAGCAGTTCAACGATTCTTTGCACGATTCAGGACGGCATGCCCGACGCAGGACCAGGTCGGCAGTGTTATTATAAGGGAGTAAGTCATAAATCTCTTCATTTGTAGTGCAATATAAAACTAAAAAGAATTTTTTTCTAGTTTGGAGGAATGAAGTAGTATGGCATGGACAAGGTTTTTAATGCTTCAGAATATGTTATCTTTTAGGGCATTAGCAAAGTTCTACAAAATTTTCATCATGGGTCAATATTGTGGGATTAGGTATGGAGGACAAGCCTTAGAAAGCTTCATTATAGGTAATCTTAGATTCTTATGCATTAGCAAGTTTTAGAAATTTATCATAGGTAATATAATGGCATTAGGTATGGAGGACAAGCTTTAGAGTGCTTCATTATAGGTAATGTTATGCCTTGTGGTTTATGTGGTGGCGTATTGAAGCCATGACCTAGCGTTGGAAAGCTTCCGGCTATATAGCCTAATTCCCTAGTATCCATTGACTTTATAGCTAATATCATGGCATTAGCATGTCATAAAATGCCTAAGTATAGGTAATATGATGACATTATAGGGAGAAACAAGGTGATTAATATAATCTCAAGATGCTTTGTCTTACGAATGGCATTCAAATCGTTGAAAAGTAATAAAACAAAGATCCCTCCTTGAAAAGAAAACTCATTTACATCTTCAAACAGAGTGACATCTCATCTTTTGGCAAATGATCACAAGAGCTTACCCGTATAGTATAAAATCCAAAAAAAAATATGGCATTAAACATGGAAGATAAGCTAGGAATGCTTTATTATAAGTATTAAGAATTAGCAAGTATTAGAGTGCGTCATTATAGGTGATAAAATGGCATTAGCAAGTATTCTAGTCCCTCATCTATGACGCTGGTAAGTTTTTAGAATGCTCCTTGTGGCATTAGATATGGAAATGCTTGATGTGGCAAGATTATGGCATTAGATAATATGGAAGACAAAAGTTTAGAATGCATCATTATAGGCAATGTTATGGCAGGAGCAATGGATGACAAGTTTTAGAAGGCTGCATCATAAGTATTATTCCGGAATATTAGCAGGTTTTGTAATGTTTCACTATGAGTAATCTATGGCATTAGTGCTTCTGAATTATAGGTAATCAATCTTCTGGCATAAGTATTAGAATGCTTCATATTGTGGCATTAGACATGGAAGGCAACAATTGGTAAAATGCTTCATTATAGGTGATATTAGGGCGTTTGAGATGGAAGGTAATTGCTGGAATGCCTAGGTAATGTTAGGGCATTAGACATGGAGGTTAAGTTTTACAAAGCTTCACTGCGGGTAATGACATAGAATTAGATAAAAGATTACAGTGTTGTGGCTCCCACACGGACATATATGCTTGCTTACTACACGTAGGTTGAGCATCCATGACTCTATGTCACTTATTCCTGTCCCAAGGTACCCCAGGTTTCCCGAGTCTCTCCATTGCCGAGTTAAAAAAATCTTTCTGTATGTTACTTTTCCTCATGTCAAGATTCTGAATAATTTATTGGAAAATTTTGGATCATATCCCTGAAGACAGGCTCTTGCCGAGTTCTCTTGATCAAAGAAGATCTAAGGATTGAAATTTTCTTCTTAAAGGTTGAGGTCTGCACCTTCCTCTCGTCTGCTCTGCAGGTTTGGAGCTAGACCGGGAACATCATAGAATCGGGTGGTTTGCCGAGAAAAATTGTCTCAGATTGTTCAGGTTGGGGAATATATTCTTCCAGACGATCCTTTTCGGTGAATACTATTCAATTTGATCATTTTCTCGATAGTAGCAACAGCCGTCATCGAAGCCATTTCGCATCGAGGGAGTTTTTCTGAACCACCTAGAAACTTATTTTATTGAATCCAGAACGTTATGAAGAGAGACATCAGTGCAATCGATCTGGAACAGGAACGAGAAAGACCGACGTGATATATCTTGTATCACATCATTGTAGTCCACAACAGAAAAACGTCATCTAAATACAAAATTCGACGATCGAGCACGCTTTGCTTGATAAGTTGACATAACTAATATGCTGTACACATTAGTGGAAGTTGCCGAACCTGAGGTGCCCAAAAACTTTGCCTTCGAGCTCATAGAATAAAAGATCATCGCTCGTAATATCCCTTAAGTAGTAGATATCAAGCCTCGCAGTAATGGTGGCCCCTGGACCTGCCAGTACATCATCGTATGGGCCAGTTGGAGCTTCGGTAGGACACTGGTCCTCTATGTACAGATGGATTCCAATCGTTGGGGCATTCGTTGCGTTTTTCTTCGCATGCGCAGGAGGTGCAAACGATGTTGCTGCCTCGGTATGTTGTCTTAACCTTTACATGCTTGCTTTTCTTTCACGTTTTTCGGCCAATCTAACGTTTATAAGTTATATAATGTAGACTGAACCAAGATCCACGTTATAAAATGGCGAAGTATAGCTGGTTCGGAATGCCATGTATTATGCTATACAATTGAGACTGATGAAGGATGAACTAAGAAAAAGTTTCATCCATTGACAAAGCTATGTACAGTATCCTAGAATAATTTTTTCCACAGTGTGTATCAATTGATTTGCTTATTATGCATTGTAGAAGCTGGGTGCAGTTTTTATGAATATATTTTCCCCATGTATCAATCGATTGGTTTATTTACTATGCAGTTTGGAACGTCTGTTGGATCAGGAGCCCTAACACTTCTCCAAGCAGTGCTGATAGCCTGCATCATGGAGCTATCAGGGGCTGTTTTCGCGGGAGATCGTGTTGTGGATAGCTTGCAGTTTTCATCGGTAATTTATATTAATAGTCAAGCTTAAATCGAAGAACACCAGTTGAATGAGAAGTTGAAATGCCAACCTTCAATGAGAACACCAACCTTAACCTTCGGAATATCAAATATAGTTTCCGTTTTGGTATTAACATCACCCAACTCTTGCTAGCTGTTAATGTTATAAAAATTGAAGACAATTATTGCAACAAACAAAAATTTGATAATTAATGTCTCTCTCAAATTCTATCTTGCGAAAGGGCTCCTAGGAAGAAAACAGCTGATGGAAGGCAGCCTTGTTGAGCATTTCCCTACTCCACCAAGTTTCTTGATGGTTCTTGTGAATGCTGCTTTGATTCTATGTAGTTGATATTCTAACTGTATGTGCTCCTATCTTTTTCCTTTCCTAGATAATCAAGAAAGAGCCTCCAGATGCAGGTCTCTTGATGTGGGGATTCTTCATCGTGCTAATTGCAGCAAGTACTTTCCCAAAAGCTTTATTAGAGAAATCTCTATTAGAACTTGAATACTAGTAGATTTGTTTATTTCTACGCTACTGCAGTCGATGTGATTTTAAAAATTTTAGGTTTAGGTCGTTAATTTCATGTTATGTTACAACTTTGCCAATTCAGACAAAATTGCACATTGAAGGGATATCTGCTGTTTTGTAGCTCTGTGGCTTGCATTTGCCACCTATTTGGAGATGCCAGTTTCCTCTTATGCTGCTATTGTGGGGGGCGTTGTAGGGATATCTCTCAGTACTGGTGGCTTTGACTCAGTATTTTGGAATGAGGTGATGCTCTGCAAAGTCACTCTACCAAGCTCATAACTTTCTGCAAATTTCTCTTCATTGAAGTACTTAGAGAGACTTTTTCTGCCCTAGCTGGAAGACATTGGACATCCAGCTTACACCAGAATTTCCTTCTGTTAAGGCTACCGGTCCTGCCTTCTTTTCTGTTTATCTAATGCAAACATTCTTTTTATGTATCTTTCATTGGCCAGACTCGTTCAGACTCTGTACTGCATGTGGGGGGCATTTTGGCAGTTGTTATATCATGGTTTCTTGCTCCTATAATAGCAACATTAGCCTCCTTCCTTTTCTTCAGTACAACAAAACTTTTCTTATTGCGACAGCAGAAAGCGGAAGAACGAACAGTGCAAGTCATACCAATCTATTATGGAGTCACTGTAGTGGTCATCATGTTTTTTATCATTTATAAGGTACAACCATGTTGTTATCTTTCCACACTGAGAATTGATGCGTTTTAAGTAGAAGGGTCGTGATTAAAGTCCCTTAATAAACTTGAATCTGGAAAGTTTTATTGCTTGAATCTTTTAAGCAAGTGTTTTCTTCACAGGGAGTTCCGAGGTCAGATTTGGATGAACTAAGTTTTGGAAAAGCGGTAGCCATAGCTGGTTCTTCAGGGGTACTTGCAACTATTCTTGCTTATGTAAGTTGTCCCAAGGTCTTTCTTTCCTTTTCTTAGAGATGTGAAGTTTTGAATGGCAAATCAATTTGTGCAAGACTTTCATGTTGTACAGTGCACCTATATGCAAAGTACTGCATAAAGAGCTTATAGCTTCATTTGCATGTTTTTCTGTTATAGCTATATTGTGGTTGATACCACTACCTTTGGCTTGTTGCAGCTTGTAGTGGTACCTTTGGCTCGAAAGCGTCTTACACGAATTGATGCTGTTACGGATCAGCAGCATGTGCCACAGAATCTTTTAAAACAGGAAAAGGTTGAATTTGACACTGAACAACAACCCCAAGAAGTGACAGCTGACGATCTTATCAAACAATTCAATGAGCGGAAAGTGTTAGACACAGTGTATGAAGCTGAAGAAGAAGAGATAGGTGATCAAAGTCCTGCAATGAAGCGGCTACCTTCTGTGGGAGCTGTTAGAATATCTTTTGGGCAGCTCTTGGCGTGCACTCCTCACAAACTCAGTTTTAGGCGTTTGAGATCTCCTCGTCGACTAACAAATCGTCAAAAAGTTGACAAATTTTTTCAAAAGTTTAAAGCTTCAACATTTGGACATGTATGTGACAAGATTTGAACTTTCTTGCATGATAAACTTTATTGCATTGTAAGAAGGGTTGGACCAGTTTAGCATAGTTTGGAGATGCTGGAATATATTGTTTTGAAAGATACCAGGTTAACCACTGTGTGCTTGTAAGGCTTTACCCTGTAGTGTGAGCTTATTTCTGCATAGTTATCATTTACACAAGCTTGCATTTGCTGGTAGTCACCTTTTGATTTTCTAGGCATTCCTGGAGGACTATTGCTTAGGTCTTTGTTCTAGTTGGATTTGCCATTTGACAGACGAATTGGAATTGGATCACCTTGCAGAAAATTGGGTACAGTTATGAAGTAGCTGTCTGGCATACATTGGCAGAAAAGTTTGACAAAAAAGCAGAAGAGCTTTTTGGTTTTTTACAGGTCCTTACATCATGCGCTGCAGCGTAAGTGAGCTTTCATGTCCTGTGGACTCATGTTTCAGTTACATCGAAGTGATTCTCATGTTTCACTTACATCAAAGTGATTCTATTTTTGTCACCTAGGTCCATAATAAAAGTGTATTATTTGGTTTGAGTGATGTGCAAGAGATTCATTACTGTAGCTTGAGAAATTGAGAAAGTTAGATTTAAACCTAGCTGCCTTTACGATGTCTTTCCAACAGGTTTTCCCATGGGGCAAATGACATACCCACTGCAATGGGCCCGTATGCGGCAATTGTTCAGATTTACAAGAATCCTTTGGAATTACCCCACAAGAAGGTGGAGGTAAGCAGGTCTCTCTCAGTCTAATTGTTTATATGGCTAGTAGAACTCAGGTCTTGTTCATGAAGTGTTCTAAATCATTCGAGGAACATTCAAAAACTGTTTTGGCAGATCTGGATTTCTGCATTGGCAGCTATTGGCTTTTGTTTAGGCTTTGCTTTCTGTGGATGGAAACTGGCTCGCTGTCTGGGAGGCCGTATCACCTATTTATCACCTTCAAGGGGGTTTAGTGCTCAGTTGTGTGCTTTAGCTACAATATTAATGGCGTCCAAGGCCAGGTTGCCCGTCTCAAACACTCACATAGTTGTGGGAGCTATTGTCGGAGTTGGGCTAGCCGATAATGTTAAGGTAATTATAAGACTTGATTCCAGCCGGGTTGCGGTGAGTCTGAAACTTGTGTGTCCATCATTTTTTGAATATGTTATCATGGTTTGTTCTGCTGAATATCATAGCAACTTATAGTATGTACTATGTAATATCTAGGGTACATAGTATACAGGATATTTATCTTCAAATGAAATTTTTGCATTTGTGAGGTTCATGACGTCTATATGTGGGCTTACTTTTTCAGAATGTAAATTGGAGGTTGCTGTTGGCATTCGTAGCAGCATGGGCAATGACCATAGTGAGCACATGTGCACTAAGTGCTGGTTTTTTCTCCTTTACGATATATTCACCAGCATATTCTGTTGTTGAGTGAGGTCCTGTCAAGAAAGCTGACACGTGAATTTCACTAGCCACAGGCTGAGACCCAACAACTTTTGCATCCATTCATATTGTTAGCAAGCTTGTGCCATATGTATTCCGACAGTTACAATGCAAAAGAGTGCAGATACTTGCCAAAAATTGAGTGCATACATGGCTTTAGTGACTTTTCTTTCAAAAAGAGGGTGAAAATTGCCAAGAGGGGTTAACAGCATGAAATGCCAAAGACTGCAGTGATACATCACATTCATATAGAGCTTCTCTCTGATGAAGTTCATGAATTAACAAGGATTTGAAGGTTTTGAATTGGGGCGTTCAAGCCTTACTGCTTGCTCAATTGACCAGTGTTGGTGTTTGAGCTGTTTCTGCTTGCTCATTGGACTAGGGATACGGGCCTATAACACACTGAGCAGTGTTTGTGAGCCAGAACGATTTGAGTGGGAAAGTCGAGGAGTCTTTGTTACAATTTGTAAGGCTTTCATTTGTGAGGATGTGTCAATCCAACATTCTTTTTCATAAGTAGGCATTTGATATTTATGTAGATGTGCAGAAGAGCAGATTCTTTGTGAACTTCTCGTGCTCCCATGTTTTCATCTGTGGTGTAGGAGCCATCACATCAAACGATCAAAGATCCCTTTCCCCAAACACATTCCTGGAAATATTTTCAAGTACTTACAGCAGTATGTTGTGAAGTGTTCTGACTACAAAATTCGAGGGGTCTTTTGACGAATACTGCTAGCTTGAGATTGTAGGAAAATGTGTACAAAAGTGTGCTTTATGGCTATGCTTGACATCTAACTACCACGACAAGCGTTTTCTTTTGATACATGTGGTATTCATTTATATATTTTACCAATTTAAAAGGAGCCATTTTTAGGGTAATGCAATTCAAGAAACTTGTGATGTGGCAAATATATGAGAGGTATTTACAAAAGTTAATTCTTTGGGTGTGGAAGATTATAAAAAGTTGTTGCTATTGACTATTAAAATCCTATATAGCAATAGCAACATGTCCATTTGATTATCTTTAGTTGTGAACATTACTGTTCAAAATTACGATGTCAATTATTGAAATCATTCTTGTAGCCCATCGTAGCCGATATGGATTAGAGTGCCACTTGTGGCCATGGAGACCCAAGCTAGACCCAGCCCACACATGGCATACATAAACCCAGCCCACATGTGGCATGCGCGGGCTTCTATATTGGCTTGACCATAAACTTGGATTTTTAGTGTAAATGTTTTACATTACGATGCTAGTGCTTCATAATGCCATTGCAAAGGAAAGAAGAAAAGGATTTAGTGCATGGCCCCCATTAAGGACTTTCTTATCAACTTTTTCTACCATATTAATAATTACCAAAGATACAAGCAAATGTTTCATCGACAAGTTTTAACAGCAAGGAGATGTCCTTGAATTGTGATCTATTGGTTGACATGTTTTTGACATCAAGGTCTTGAGTTTTAAGAATGACGCTACATTGGGAATGAATGAAAATGGGTTGGATAAGGACAACAAATTGAATGAGCTGGAGATGATGGTGATTTGTGTAATGTGGTAGCATAACATCATAATAAGAACGAACGATGCTTTTTGTCGAATGAGACAGAATCAAATTATCACATTATACACTGGGGGCTCATGTCCCAATTCATGCATTCGTACGGTCATATGTGTTATTAATTACTCACAAATCCAAGAGTAGAAGGTGCACCACTATTGGGTGCTTATGTCATTTAGTCCATCTATAGAGTCTAGGATGTTTTTTTGGGAGCTTTGTGTTGAACGATTGTTGTCTTTTGCACTCTTGGGTGCTTATGTCATTTAGTCCATCTATAGAGTCTAGGACGTTTTTTTGGAGCTTCGTGTTGAATGATTGTTGTCTTTTGCACTATTTTTTGGAGCTTTGTGTTGAATGATTGTTGTCTTTTGCCCTTTCTTTGAGGCAAAGCTCCATTGTTTGCTTGCAAAACTTTTACAGTTCAGTGCCTCCTTTTCTAGCATTTACTTAGGGGTAGAATTTCATCCCATTCAGTAGATTTTAGCCCCCTACTTTTGTGCAAGTTTATAATGATTTCCTTTCTTGCTATTGGTTATGGCAATGCCAAGTTGACGCGAGATCAACACAAAGCAATATTCCAACTTGAGAGTAAGATTGTTGTTGGGGGCCATGCTGATGGCACAATCCTTGGCAACAACCATTTGCTCTAAAGCTATAATCTCTTCGGTTGATTTTGTATACTTGGCATGAAGATTTGTGATTTCTAGTTCATTCTGCTGGAGTGCTGACTCATAGTTTTCTATTAAGGCCACAACGTTTGATTTTAATTTGTTATATTGTGCCTTGTAATGCTCTCTCTTTCGAAGAAATTTTGGGCAGAAGATGTTTCTACAGCCGCCTACCTACAAAATGTTTCTACAGCCGCCTACCTACAAAATCGATCCATCACCAAAGCCCTGAATGGCAAGACACCTTATGAGGTGTGGATAGGATCAAAACCATCACTCAAGAATATCAAAGTGTTTGGTTGCATTACTTATGCTCACCATGAAGATCTCAAGAAGACTGGATGACAAAAGCACAAAATCGATTTTCGTTGGCTACTCCCCAAACCACAAGGCATACAAGCTCTACAATATGGAAACAAAAAAATAATTCACGAGCAGAGAGGTCATTTTGTGGAAGATTGAATTATCAACCACAAGGGGAAAGCTCAGGAAATTTTCGATACAGGTATCGAAGAAATTTCCGATCCATGTATCAAAAAAGACTCCAGGATTAAAAATCAAGAAATCGATACAAACTCGAAAAATGAGCCTGAACAAAAGGGGGTCAAAATTCAGCCAAGAAGATTAAATCGACCAAGACAGCCTCCATCCAGATTTTTGTGCAAGAATCAAATACGGTTTCGGAGGCGATGTCTATACCTAATGCTGATCAATGGAAAGCAGCGATGGACACTGAATTCGATTCTCTGATAATGAGGAAGCATCACAGAGAGACATTCAAGAAAGGTGGATCTACAAGAGCCAAGAAACCACTTGAACTTGTTCATAGTGATTTGTGCGGCCCAATGTACATACAGGACTTTAGAGAGTAGCTTAGATTGATCATTTGCAAAGCTCAATCTCACAGTACCTTCACCTTTAATAGCTTGTGTGTTATTATCGCCAAGGTGAACATATTTATTAGAACTGTAGGGTGTATAAGACCCAAATATAGTGATGATGTTTTCATAGAGGAAGCGTGCTATAGACTTTGCATAAACTTTGTGTGTTGCTAAAACCATGTCGATAGGGAGAGCTTACTATTTTATGACATTCATAGATGATTACTCCAGGAGGACATGGATATATTTATTAAAGAAGAAACCAAATGCTTGTGCTCGCTTCACAGAATTCAAGGCTTTGGTGGAGAACCAGTTGGATGCATGAATCAAAGTGCTTAGATCAAATAGAGGGGGATACTTAGAATTTGCTTCAAACAGGAACACAGATCATGCTACATAGTAACACAGACAGAAAACACTCTCCATAGCAAGCTCACATAGCCACTGTATTTCTCAAAATGAAATTACACTGTACATATAGTTATTCACTCAAGCAACCCATGCATGACCCAGGTTGCCATTGGCGGGACGTGTGTCCCGTCGACTTGCCTCGTGGCGAGGCCAACTGATCCTTATCAATTGATAGGACCCACATTACAGTACAGTGATTCTACTTTAATTCTAACTCTCTCCCTTAAAGTAGAGTCTACTTTTTATACAGTTTTATACATTGCTTTAAAGTCAACAAACTTTAAGTACAAAAAGCTTTGATCTAAACTTATCAAACTTTTCTCCAACAAGTGGCTTAGTGAAAATATCAGCTAGTTGTTTTTCCGTACTACAATGAACAACATGAATTTCACGACTCAGCAGCCTCTCACATATAAAGTGATACTGAATCTCAATGTGTTTGGTTCTCGCATGGAACACTGGATTCTTTGCTAGCTGAATGCCACTCTAACTGTCGCTATGTAACGTCGTGGGATCATTAGAGGAGTTCTAAATCCAAAAAAGACCCTTTGTAAAGATTCTTTTTATATTTTTTCTCTATTTTTTCTTACACATGGACCAATCAAAACACTCAAATTTGAAATCTACGTAACGTAACTTTTTGAGTCCACATTTTGATTCCGCACTAAAAATGGCATAACTTTCTAGTAGTAAGTCCGAATTTAGTGGAGTTTGGTTCATTGAAAAGCGCTTGACAAGGGCTTTCCAATGATATGTTATATTGCATACTTTTGAGCTACGATTAAAAAGTTATGGCTAGTCAAAAATATTAGTGCTGTAATATTTTAATAATATAAACTACATCTTGCACGAATTTTTAAAGGGTTCTTTTTGAGCTCAAAGCTCCTCTAATGTTTTCTGCTTCATGCCAACTTCTTCCAAGATTTGTCTCAACCATATAGCTTCATGTGCTGCACTACACATTGCCTTATACTCTGTTTCCGTAGTGGATAGAGCAATTGTTCTTTGCTTCTTACTAGACCAAGAAAAGCAACTACCACAAAACTAGAATGCATACCCTGTGGTGGATCTACGATCATCATAGTCACCTCCCCAATTCGCATCCACATAGCCACACAACTCAGGTAAACCCTCATGCGTCCTGTAAATCAAACCATAATCTGAAGTGCCTTTTACATAACACAGAATGCGCTTAGCTGCCTTCCAATGTGTTTCTGTAGGTGCTGCCATAAACTGACTTACAATACCAACAACATAGCATATATCTGGTCTAGTCATGGTAAGGTAAATCAAGCTCCCTACTAATTGCCTATACAACGTAGCATCAAATGATTGTGACTCATCACGCTTAGAAAGCTTTTTACCTAGTTCAATAGGAGTATTCATTGGTTTGCAATCCTGCAACCTAAACCTGTACAACAACTCTTTGACAAACTTTTCTGTTAAACCCACTTCGTGTCCTTTTTGCCACACCTCTATGTAGGGTCAAAGATCTTGCATAGTATAGCCCTCCCGCTTGTCAACAAGGGTTAGTTCACTGGATAGGTGCATAGATGCTACTTTTAGTTAGTTTTCTACTTTTGTCTAACTCTACCTCCCCTAACACTACTCACACTAACTCTACTCCCCTAACTAACTTCATCATGATTGTTGGTGAAGAGAAAGGATAGAATAAAAGAGAAAGAAGAAGGAGATGAGAGAAAGAGAGAGAGGTGAGATGGAGGTTAGCTCAAATGCTTGATTTCATTGCTTATGGAAAAACCTTAACTAGCATAAACAAAAAGCATGAGAAATGGAAATAACAAGCAACCACAACAATAGCATAAGCAAAAGTGATTAGCAAATGAGGATGCTTGAGCTCTCAAAATGGTAGAGTCTCCTCCTCTCTATTAAGCATGAAAATAGAGTACAAATGGTGCCTTTTTATAAAGTGGGAAAGGCCCCTGCCCCAAAATCCTATTGGCTAATATTTACATTGATCCTATCCATTCATCTTGGACCCAACTTGATCCAAAGGGGTCCACAAAAAGTACATTGAAATTCACAAGATTCATGTGAGTCCCAATTTGGACCCAACTCTAAAAAGTAATCTTCTGAGTTTAAAAATGACTTTGGGCCTCTAGTTTTATTTCAAAGGCCCAAGTTTATTTTATTTTATTTACAACTTAGGCTTGCGTGCTCATTGGGCCATGGGCTTACGCGCGCAGAATGCCATGCCCTCGCAACACATTTTATTGGTCGATTTTATTTATTTGCAATTCGTTGGGAATACCCCCAACAGGGACCCACGACCTGAAGTAGTGCCGGTCCCTCGGCACTCTGCCGGTTCAGTAAAGGGTCTTCTTGGCCCACCTTTGTTGGATCAGGTGGCCCGTGACGTCTTCCAAAAAGTTGAGGCGGTCCAGTTTCTTCAAGTCCTTGGACATGTGAAGGGACTTGTGGATGCCTATCAGCCAGTCTTGGTTGACCCACGCTTGGAATCTGCGTGTCCACCACCTAGGAAGCACCGAAAGCACGCTTCCACTTCCTGTACCAAGGTACCACGTACAAGGTCAGGATTAACACAAACTTGATGGTCATCGTTGGCATTATGTTCGGCGACCGTCAGTCCTCTCGCACCGTCAGACAAAAGCCCTGATTAAACCTTTCATTGCCAAACCTGCACCAAAGATCCCCATCCAAACTAACAACGGTTACCTAATAGATGCTATCACGGAACCAATCATGCAGGCGGCTGCACATTTGTTGAACAACTTTCTAGTTGTTTCAACATTTCTCAAGGACAAAATCCAGTCCATGAGTCAGATAGTGGAATCCTTTCTGGAATTCTCTGGCCCCTCTGTTGTGCCATATGACTGGCATAGCTTCCTTATTTGTGAACTAACCATCTCCATCAAGCCCAGCAACCGTGATCATATTGCCGCAGACCCCCTTCTGTGTAACTTTACCTGCGTACTTCTCGAGGCAAAAGTGTGCGGTTTCCACTGTTCCAGCCTTCTTTCTTCCACCGTGCCGCACACTAACCTCTATCCGCCATCTCAAGCATCCACCTCCTCCCAACCTGCAATTACTGACACAACGGCCAGCAAACGAATGTGTGGTGTTGCCTCTTCATCTTCATCTCCACCTACTACCCAAAGACGCACAACCACCACCACACTAACCACTCCATCAACCACCGCCACTTCTTCTTTCGTGCAACCTTCCACTCCTATCTCTGTTGTCACTACCCCTCTTTCTGTTCCATCCACGACTGTTTCTGTTCCCATCCTCGTTTTTTCTGTCGATATCACTCCCAATTTTGTTTAAGTATCCACTACTCCATCCATCACCATCACATCCTTCATCGCTCCTGCCACCACCGTTGCTCCCCTCATGTTTAATCCATCTGATTCTCAATTGTCTCCTGACACTCTGGCGTGGATGCAAGTCATTAATTTTTCACCCCCATGCCAGACCATTTCTGCTCCATCCTCGCCTTCCATACTCCACACCACACTTCAATTCCCATCTGTTCCTCCCATCCTCTCGTTTGGACAAACCGTCCTCACCCCCGTTTTCACTATTGCTTCTAGCACCACCAAAGGTTGCCGAGGGCAACCAACCGTTGCCTAATGCTGCATTTGTTCAAACCATTTTCATACCATCACCAGATCGGGCTGATCCCACCGCCCCAGATGATCACAGGTCTCCTGAGAACCTGATTGAAGACAATGACGACGGCACTCCACAAGTTGTCGGGGCCGATACCACACAAGCCCCTATCAGTGCTAGTGTACCGGCTGCTCTCACCAACTTAACGACGGCATACCAGACTCTGGGCAAATACATCCTGGAGGCGGTAGTAGCCAAGGCTATTTTGAAAAGCAGGGTACTACACCTGGCAACAAGCAATACACAGCTGCGAGCGAAACTCACAAGGCTGCAGCATGAGCTGCTTCTAGCTCAACAACATGAACAAGAAGGGCACCGGGAGATTGCCAAGTTGCAGCAGCAGGAGGGCCTCAATCTATACATCCAAAGCCTCTCCAAAGCACTGATAGAGGCCTCCACGAAGGTGCGGGACTTCAATCCGAAGCATCCCAATGGCTTGCTCCCCTCCAGGCACAACTACAAATTTATGAAGCAAAGAATACGCGCCTGGGGGCGGAAGTCAAAGCCCTACAAAATGAAAAGCTCGTCTGGTTAGCTCAACCTGCACCAGACTCAAGGCTGATATCTGAATCAGAGATTAATCTCTTTTAGGCATCAGGTGCAGGTCTATTGCCAAACATTAAACAGCTACTAGGCAGAGTTCGATAAATATCGGACAAGCGCAACTCACGAGCTCGCCCAGGCCAAACAAGCCCTCAAGGCTTGCCAATAGTTCATGGAGAAGAAGGCCCAGCCCACCCTCGTGGTAATTCCACCACCACCCATTTTTTATGCTGCACAGGCCAGTATGAGCCAAGACCAAAGCTAACAAGCAGTCGGGGGGGGTTAGTCAAGATCAAGGGTCCGAAGCCCAAGACCAAGGACCAACAGATACGGGTGTTGAGACGTGAGACCAAGGCCAAGGTGCAGGTACCAGCCAAAGCCAAGAGGAAAGACAGGCAACATCATCCAGAGGTTCGCGCACCATATATGCCAATCGGGCCTTCCAAAGACCAAAGTCCGTGGAGGAGAAAATAAATGAATTCCTATCAAAATATCCCCACGAGTCATCAAGAGGCGGCTGGCAGATATCATTTTCAGCTCAGAAAATAAAGGGCAAGGAGCTGCAAGCATTACCCGCCCTCCAACCACAACCAGAGTGGCGTCAGCAGCTGTTTGAAAGAGACTCTACGGCCATCAGGGCCTATGTGACAAGTCCGCAACAATTATGGTGAACACGCACTTCCTGCCATGCACACGACAATCCAAATGGGCGGAATGCGGCACCCCTCTGGACAAGATCACAATTCAAACTTTCAATTGGCCGATCATTCCATCAGAGTACGGTTGGGCTACGGATGTAGATGCCAGAAGGGCTCTCACCCTATTTGCCAATAACTACTTCAACTGTCCTGATCCAAGAAGTGGGTCGATTGTCTGTAGCTAGGGTTGGATCAGAGCATTAGAGGGTAAGGGCCAAATCTGTGTGGCCTCGGGGATTTCACGTTGGATCACCTGCTTGGTGCCAGAGTCTTCAAAGGATGAGGAGGCCACGTTAGCAATGATAGTTAAAGGGCAAAAAAATGGAAAGAATGGTGAAAAAGATAAAAAGGTGTGGAAACGACAAAAAACTGTGAATAACGAGTGTTGGATGGCAAAAACTGTAGTTCAGAACACAAATATGTATTTAGTATGAGCAGATGATAGCTGGTAGGAAGTTTGGTCGCAAACAGAGAACTTAGAAATTTCAGTGAAAGTTTGAACAGAGCTTCGCTAGTAAAAGTGACAAATGACTCGAAATCAGCCCTTATATAGCGGAATTTAGAGTGCGTATTAGGTAGAATCCACTTTCCCTTGCTCAGTTCCATCCAAATTTTGGCAGGGAACTTCTTCACAAAATTCTAAGACCTTAGGGAAGTTTGCGAGAGTTCAGAAGGTGATTTGACTGCCCTACGAAGGTTTTGCGAGGGTTCAGACTGTTTGCAAGGGTTCAACTCTCGCAGGAAGTGATCTCTCGCAAAACATGTTCCTGTGATTGAATTTACAAGATAAGACCATGTAGGCAGGCTAATTTCACTGCTCTGGCCACTCGCCACTTTTCCACCAAATTTAAAGCCAAATCGGCGTCGCCTTCAGAAATGCACTCAGTCGTCAACTCCCAACTACGTGCCCAATGGAATGGTGAAATCACTTTTGGCGCACTCCGAACAATTTCTCCGCTACAATCACTCTGTTTTGTTGTACTGTACTTGTAGGTACAGTTCAGATGCCCTTCATTTGGAGGTTATAGCCTTTCGTTTGCATCAAAATGGACAAAGGACCCAAAAATAGGGACTTTTCTCATTTTTGAACTGTTTCTTCAGAGTGAAGAAAGTTCACTTTTCATGAACTTGGGACCCAACTCAACTTTCACTTTGAAATTTTTTAATGAAGTTGCAATGTGAATTGCACTTCAACCCCCTTCCATTGAAATTCAAGAGGATTTAAGGAGATCCAATGATCAGTTTTGATCCGATGGTGCTCCTTTTTTTAGATCACCACCGTTGATCTACACAGGAGCTTCTTCTGTGGTCACCAGCCTGCCCGTGTGTCGAACTCTTTTCTTGGAGGCACCAGCTCCCTCGAGACACTACAACTTCAGCTTGGTTCGACGTGCGCGAGCCACGCTCTCTCTCTGTCTGCGGCCGCGCCTACCCTGCCCATTTTTAGCTTGATCAAACTCTATTTTAGATAAAATTGAGCGCGATCTAAGGCCTAGAACAGGGTCATCCTATTGATTCTAAGTCTCCAGAGTGTTCAATCATGAAATTCCATGGAGAAACGATGATTTTAGCTCAACTTGACAAAGTGGCTTTTTTCACCTTTTACCGCAAATCTGCTAGGTTAATTGTCTGCAGACAAATTTCTGACATAAACCTCAGAATCTCTCCATGCCTGGTTGACAATATAATTACCTTCCTTCATGTCCTTATAGCATCCAAAACGGTGCATAAACAGCGAAGAAATTACTAGTTATGTGTAGAAAATCGTAACCCCAAACCCAGTTTCAATTTTCAACTGGCTTCAAAATTGTCAATTTTTCACCAAATTTTTCCCTGTCTGATGCTATGCACAGGCTAATAATCCCTCTGCTGAGCTTCGCAAGCCTCTATAAACTCGAAACCGTGCACAGGTGCTTCTCTTTCCATCTTCAACCCGCTGTAAACCCCGAACTTTCCACAGGATGTTGCACATGAGGATCAGGCTTGAGAAGATGAACATGAGAAAACTCCACCCATTTATGAGCCTAGGAGAAGTTATATACCAATAGGTGCAATGAAGGAAAAGCCTGTTGGAAGTAAGAGATGATATTTGGACACTCCTTGGGATATGTACTCACTGAGAAGTGTATCACCAGAATTGAAGATACCCAAGTGGTATGAGAAAATTATGAAGGATGCGAAGATGAACGTGCCAAAGTCTACAAAATGCTTCTTGGTTTCCAAGGGGAGGCTCGAACCTGGGACCAAAGAAACTTTGGATGCCAAGCCAACCAACTGAGCCAACCCCATTGGTAAGTCTACAAAATGAGGTGAGGAGATCAACATAGGAGAGAAAATCCTGATCATTATCATGTAAATGAAGCCCTAATGAGTGACATGTTGAGGTGTCAAGTCTTTAAAAAAATAACTCAACCAGCACTTGCTCCCATCCCTCAAGATATGGGACTATCTGAGTGGAAAAATATGCAATCCCTTATCAAGATGTTGTTGTGAGCATCTTTTCAAGAGTTGCAAAAGGACTCTTTAGCCTTGCATAAATGGAAAAAAAAAATTCAAAAGTGATTTTTATTTTCATATGTTTTTAGTTTCTACCATCTCTGAATATAGTGAATTTTAATATTATTTTTTTTCAAACACAAACTTTGTATGAAAGTGCAAGAGACAATGGTCAAAAGCCTCAATTGTCAAGATTGTAAGCGAGTAATCATTGATGTGAAAGAATTGTCTATGCTAAGCATGAGCATTTACCTTCAGGGGTTTCATTTTTATTTATTATAAGTAATTTTCTTTCTTCCACTGTTTTAGCCATGCTCAGCATAAGCTCTTTGTACAAGTTGTTAATTTGATGATTCTGAATTACAGTAACCATGTTGAGCATAGGTGCACTTAACATTTGCGATTTTGTATTTCTCATAGATTCTGAAGATAAGAAGAGTGGGCAACATCTTGAGCAATTTAGAACCCACCTTCAAAAAGCAAAAGCTGAGAGAGAGTCATCAGGCTGGGGACTCTAGCATTGACGATGATTTAAAAGAGACATTTGTCCCCAAGTTTGTTGCTGATCCCCCTTGTTTTTATATGATTCAACAAGGTGATGCAAGAGAAATCACAAAATTTGTAAGAGAAAGACTCTACATCCTTTGCATCCCAAATATTCCATACGGATTTAAACTGGCGGGCGCTCGTTGAATGAATCGCCCTCTCAAATACGCGAAGGTGAAAGAAGTAGTTGCTAGCGAGGTCTGCAATGCAGGAATCGAGAATGCCATTTGGTAAGTTTTGATTTTGTCTAAACAAATTTACAAGTCATCTCTATTTTAAACATTATTGGTTGTTTGATTTTTACCTATTTATCCTGGATAATTCAAGCCAAATGTGAAAAATTCCGATGGTGCTCACCTTTGCAACAAGATTGAATGGAAAGAGGTCAATGCTGCACTACAGCACTGTAGGAAACTTTGACTTTGGAAATCACTTCAACTTTCAACACTATTGCGAATTGAATGGATAATATTTCATCCTTAGGAGAAACATATGGAATATTCCTTATTATTTCATTAAAAAATGGCTTTTTTAATATTAGTTTAAAATATGTTGTGTGCACGTATAAAGCAATTCTCAAAACAACATGAAAATATGAACTTTTGAAAATTTTAAGGCTCATGAACTTCTATAAAGCTAGATGGCTAGTCATGGTGTGGAAAAGCTATTAGGCAATCTTCGTGTATCAACCTTGTCTAACGATCAGTCGTGATTATGTTTCTCTAGTGAGTGTTGGATTTATTCCCTCTACTCTCCTTAAATCCCATTTTAATCTGCCTCCATTCATGTTGCATATTTACTAACGTTGTTGCGCAATCTGCATATTTACACGCAAATTAGCACAGACGAAAAAAAGACGAAAGTGTCGCGGAAGCTTTTTCATTTCGTGTTCATTGTCTCTCTCCTAATTCGCGAACAATTTTCTATCTTTGAATTTTCTTTTCGTGCGGAAGCTCTTACGGGATCCCAGACACTCGACTACGCATCACAGAACATATTTTATTCTAGCAATCAAGAGGCACAGCACAAGGCCAAGAGATCATCAGTGTCTCGCTTGTTGGCGGATTGACTCTCTGCACTTTCGCTGTGTTCTGCTCGTTGGCAGACTTTCATGCACAACTATGGTATTTTGCTTTCTTACTCTATTCGCTACGTTTCTCTCTGTTTCTTATCTCTGTATTCACTATCTCTCTTCTTGGTTATGATCCAGAGAGGATCGTTTATACCTCCACTGTGTGGAGTTTACAAGATAGCTAAACGTAGAATCACAAGACTAGTTAGCGCTAATCAACTAGTTAGTTAGTCTTCGTCGTTGTTATTCGTTTCAGTTGGGCATGAAGCCCGTTGAGCTGCCAGTTGGCAGCGCGAAAGATTTCTTTTCGTGTATTTTTGTTCTTTTTGTTTCTTTTCGTAGTTTTTGTTTTGCGTCCATTTTTACTTTGTGGTCCTGGAGGTGTGTTTACAATTCGCAATTGATTCGAGAATCGTTCGTGCTTCGAGTCAAAGACACGTTGACTGTTGCGAATTGTTCTCGTTCGACCTTCATGTCTTGTTCGTGCTGCGACAAAGGTGCAGGAGTTCACCATTTTTGACACTCTTGAACCTTGCAGCTTTGTTCGTTCAATGCAATTGTCTCTCTTTGCTTGGTAAAGAGTGGCTTGTCGAATGGTTTCGTGAGGAGATCTGCAATCATACTTTCTGATTTTATGAACTAGACCTGGAGCTCTCCTTTCGAGATCAAATCTTGAATGTAATGGTACTTCAAAGGAATGTGCTTCGTCTTTGAATGGAAGACAGGATCCTGAGACAGATAGGTGGCACTCTGGGAGTCCATCATCATCGTGCTTGGCCCCTCTTGTGGTATCTGGATTGCCTCCTACATCATCCGCAGCCACACTACCTCATTCACCACTTTCGAGACTGCGACATACTCAGCTTCGCGAGAGGATTGAGCTACCAGGGTTTGCTTTTTGCATATCCAGCTGATTATAGCTCCGCACGCTATTGTACATCCTCCAGTAATGGACTTGTTGTCATCCTTGCAGCTCGCCCAGCTCGCATCACTGTAGTGATGCAGCTCGAATCCTTTCTCCTCGTTTCTAGCTCTGTAAGTTAATCCAATATTTTGGGTACCCTTTAGATACTGTAGGATTCGTTTGGCCATTTGCCAATGTGCTAGACCAGGATTGGAACAGAATTGGCTCAATGCATAAATAGAAAAGGCCAGATCCTGTCTGGTACAAATTGTCAAGTACATCAGACTCCCGATTAATTTTTGGTAAGGTATACCTGCCATCTTCTGTTCTTCCTCTTTTGTTTTTGGGAAATCATGTTTCGTGAGTTTGGCTTCAGCTATCATTGGTGTGGCTTTCTCTTTGCAGTCCATCATGTGGTACTGCTTCAGCACTTTTCTGGCGTATTCTAATTGACTCAAGTGCATTTCGCCATTTATTCGATCTCTTCTGATCTCCAGCCCTAGGCATTTTGTTGTTTCTCCAAGATCTGTAATTTTGTAGCTTTCAGAAATCTGACTCTTCGTGTCTTTGATCAGCATCAAGGAATTTCCTATCATCAGCGAATCATCCACAAAAATGGTCAGTATCACAAAATCCTTTCCTACTCTTTTGATGTAGACATTACAGTCTGGTTGAGTAGGGTTGAAGTTTAGAGACTTCAGAAGACCATCTATTAGGGGAACTCTTGAATCCAAAACGGCCTTCTGTAAAGATTTTTTTTTTTACTTTTCAAAGGTTTTATGTCCACATGGCCCAATGTGTGTTTCCATGTGTGCTAGACCGTAACGGTGGCGGCCCAACTTCAATTTCAGATAGCCACTTGTGAGATAAACCAATCACACCAAAACTCAAAATAAAGTGGGTGGAAAACCCGAGGCCATGTCCTCATGCATATGTCGTCGCGTCACGTCGTGCCTCACCATCGGAAGGCAGGTGGAGTGAGCACATGTGGAGGAGGAAAATAGAATGCCTCTAGTAAAAGAAGTGTAGCATCTCTTTACACCATTATGTAGATTATGAAAAATTGCACACTTTTTCTTTTTGGATCACTTCAATCTGATGCACGGTTAAAAAGTTATGGCAGTTTGAAAATTCATACCCTACTTGATATCGGAGCCGAGCGACCAATGACCTGTTCACACTTAACATAATGCTCTGGTCACATGGCTGAGATATTGTAGCATCTATTTAATCATTGTGTAGATCATGAAAAATTGCACACTTTTTCTTTCTGGATCACTTTAGTTTGACACACGGTTAAAAAGTTATGGCCATCTGAAGATTCATACCCTCCTTGATTGGAGCCGAGCGACCCATGGCCTCTTCTCACTGAACATAATGCTCTGGTCGCGCAGCTCTAATATCACAGCCACGCGACCAGAGCATTATGTTCAGTGAGAAAAGGCCATGGGTCGCGTGGCTGCGATATTGGAGCTGCGCGACGCGACCAGAGCATTATGCTTAGTGAGAAGAGGCCATGGGTCGCTCGGCTCCGATATCAAGGAGGGTATGAATCTTCAGATGGCCATAACTTTTTAAGTGTGTGTCGGATTGAAGTGATCCAAAAAGAAAAAGCGTGCAGTTTTTTATTATCTACGCAATCGTGTGGAAAAATGCTACAATATCTCAGCCACACGACCAGAGCATTATGCTCAGTGTGAACAGGTCATTGGTCGCTCGGCTCCGATATCAAGTAGGGTATGAATCTTCGAACTGCCATAACTTTTTAACTGTGCGTCGGATTGAAGTGATCCAAAAAGAAAAAGTGTGTACTTTTTCATGATCTACATAATGGTGTAAAGAGATAATACACTTTTTTTTTACTAGAAGCAATCTATTTTCCTCCTCCACATGTGCTCACTCCACCTGCCTTCCGCATGTGGCGAGGCACGACGCGACGCGATGACATATGCGCGAGGACACGGTCTCGAGTTTGCCACCCTTTTCATTTTGAATTTCAGTGTCATTGGTTTATCTCAAAAGTGGATGTCTGAAATTGAAGTTGGGCAGTCTAATGATGTTCTCTCTCTACATTCTTATAGGGCCCATATTGAGTCCGAAGTTTCCCTTATGAAGCTTTTTGTACCAGGCGCGTGATGCTTGTTTTAGACCGTAGATGCATCTCTACAATCGACAGACATATTGTCTATTGTCGGGGACTTCATAGCCTTCAGGTTGCTTCATGAAGATTTTCTCCTCCAGATCTCCGTGGAGAAAGGTTGTTTTCACGTCAATCTGGTGAATTTCCAGACTGTACTGTGTGGCGTATGCGTTATGTTTCTTCTTTCTGCCACACCGTTGTATTTTGGTGTGTATGCAAGACTGAACTGGTGTTCGATCCCCTGTTCTTCGTAGAATCTTGAGAATTTTGTGCTTTTGTATTCACCTCCATTGTCAGATCTAAGGATCTGTATCTTTTTTGAGATGTGTCGCTCTGCGAATGTCACGAACTTCTTGAAAGAATCAAATACTTCGGATTTCTTCTTCAAGTAGTAGATCGTGGTCATTCGAATGTAATTATCTATGAACGTTAGAATATATCTCGAACTTGAGAGCGAATTTGTTTTCATCAGTCCACACACATCAGAGTGGACGAGCTCAAGAACTTCTTTGGCTCTTCTTCTCTCGTGTGTGAATGGATTCCGATGTTGCTTGCCTTTCTGAACCTCTGAGAGCTCAGTCACCAACCAGATGCCTTCGCCCTTGTAATTGGCACCATCAAGACTGATTGCTACTCTGGCCTGGATTGTCGTAGTCATATTGTGTTGTCTGAAAGAATCACTGTTGGGATATTAGTAGTGATAACATGTAGGCTCCGATACCATGTCGCGGAAGCTTTTTTGTTTTGTGTTCGTCCTCTCTCTTCTGATTCGCGAACAATTTTCTATCTTTGAATTTTCTTTTCGTGCGGAAGCTCTTACGGAACACGATTTCATCCGCTATTGTCTTGTGCTCTACCGCATTATTGACATGTATACATGTCATACTTAATCTGATACAGTTCTTTGTTCTGCGTTCAGATCTATGTTAATATTGCTATGCTTATCATTCATTCTGTCTTATCTTTCTAGTTGTTCTTTCTGGTAATAGACGACTAACATTTAGTCTTGTCTTTCGTGAATCATTCGCGACTAATTATCAGTCGAGCATCGTCTAGCCCTTTGCGAATCATTCGCGACGAATAGTTTGTCTTACTATTTGCGACAAATAGAATAATTGTTTTCTTGTTCTATATTTTTCAGTATCAGATTTTCATACTTAAGTCATTGATAGTTTCTCCTATCACTCAGACTAACTCTTTCACATGGATTCCCAAGCCAGTCCTATCATGGACAAGCTTGATGGAGCCAATTACCATATGTGAAAATTTAAGATGAAAACTGTACTAATGGCAAAAGAATTGTACGACGTTGTTACAGGTGCAGAAGGGAAACCTGAAGCGGACGACATGGCAATCGCCAGATGGAAGCTGAAGGATGGAAAAGCTTTCGTGCTGATCATCCTCAACATCACGGATACCCAGATCGGCCATGTATTTGAGGCTCAGACATCGAAAGAAGTCTGGGACATCTTGAGCACACTATACGAAGTGCGAGATATAGCTTCCAAGCTACATCTCAGGAAGATATTCTACTCCCTCAAGATGACGAATGGTGATTCTCTATAGAATCACATTAATCAATTCAAGAACCTGCCAAGACAAATGGCCGCTGTCGGATCTGTCATAGACGATCAAGACGCAGTGATGCATCTGCTTACAAGCTTGCCAAGTTCTTACAACAGTTGGGTGATGATCATCACGACTCATCCAGAATTGACTCTTTCGAGAGTCATTACTATGTTGTTGCAAGAAGACGCGCGAAGGAACGAAACCTCGAGTTCCTCAGCTGATTCTCACGCCTTGTACACCAACAAGAGCACGACAAATCATAAGAAGAAGAAAGACCCAAAGCAATCAAAGCCAGACCAGAAACCAGCTCAGCACTAGGAAAGTCGAATCCGTAGACAAAGAAGGAGCTGTTCTGCAGATACTGCAAACGAAACAACCACGAAATACAAGACTGTCGAATACTTCAAGCGAAGAACAACAGCAAAGGGCAGTCGAATCAAGTGGCAAATGCAGCTGCAGAAGCTCCATAGCCTATTCAAGAAGCGGATCATGATGACTTCATGACCAATCATCAAGGAGCATTTGGCGACAGTTCTTGGTTCCTGGATTCCGGAGCCACTCAGCACATGACTAGCCTCATTGGCTGTTTCGAGTCCTATACACCTTACAATACTCAAAAATTTGTTCACCTTGGCAACAATAGCACACAAGCTATTAAAGGCAAAGGCATTGTAAGATTATGCTTTGTAAATGATCAGTCTAAGCTACTCTCTAAAGTCCTGTATGTACCAAAGTTATCTACGAATATGCTCTCTATAAGCAGAATCACAGATCTAGGACATAGAGTTAGAGTTCGAATGTGATCAGTGTAAAGTAGTTGATAGGACAGGCAAGATCCTAGCACTCGGAAAGAGGCATGGATACTTGCATAAGTTGAGTCATTGTTTTTCTACCTCTAGTTAGGCTCTCAGTACTTCAATTCATTCAAATAAAGGTTTACTTTGGCATTATAGACTTGGTCATTTAAATCATGCTATTGTACAACAAATGTTTAGACAATCTATTGTTCTTGATCTCGACTATCCTCGCGAAAAGGTCGAGTTACCTGTCTGTCAAGACTGTCTAGTTGGTAAACAGACTAGGAAACCATTTAAGTCAAGCCATCAACATGTTGCTAGAGGATTGCTAGATGTTGTACATTCAGATATTTGTGGCCTGATAAAAAATCCTTCGCTGAAGGACGCCCAGTATTTTATAACCTTTATTGATGAATTCTCCAGAAGGACTATGGTGTACTTCATAAAGAAGAAATCAAAAGCCTTCAACGGCTTCAAAATCTTCAAGGAGCGTGCATAAAAGGAGACTGGAAGGATGATCAAGGCCCTAAGGTCAGACAATGGTGGAGAATATATCTCTGTCGAGTTTAAGGAGTACTGCCAAAGCCAAGGCATTGAGCAGCAATTCATCACTCCCTACAGTCCTCAGTCTAATGGCTTAGCTGAGAGGAAGAACCGTACTCTGGTCGAATCTGCTAAATGTATGCTAACGCATGCATCGTTGCCCAAGAGTTTCTGGGCTGAAGCTGTCTCCACTGCAGCTTACGTCTAGAATAGACGTTCGACCAAGGCCCTCTCAAACAAGACGTCTCTAAGCCTTCTTTGAAGAACCTAAGAGTGTTTGGGTGCATTGCCTACGCACAGATCCCAAAGGACACAAGGAAGAAATTGGATATTGCCATCTTGATTGGATATACTTCGTCTGATAACACTTACAAGCTGTACGATCCCAATACCCAGCAGATCTTGTATAGTCGGGATACAGTCTTTATCGAGGATCAATTCGTCGACCTCAAAGGCAAGGATATTGCTCAAGAAGAACCTTCATCACCTGCCATTGACACGACAGTCCGAGCTTCTGGCTCAGGCGTATATATTGTCGACCCACTTCGAGATAACGAATCAGAAAAAGATGTTGCTGCTACCTAGCAACAAGTCCCAGGAGCGGTTCATCAGTCGAATCCTCCCAGAAGATCAAGCCGAGTGCACACACAGCCCACAGGATATACTCATGAGTCTGCCTGTCTGTTAATGCAAAAATCGATGATAGTTGAAGAGGCACTTAGCCAACCAGACTCTGATCTCTGGAGTGAAGCCATGGACAGAGAGTATTCCTCTCTGATCAAGAATCAGACATGGTCATTAGTCGAAGCTCCTATTGGCTGCAATATCATTGATTGCAAATGGATCTTTACGATCAAATATAATGTCAACGGAGCAATTGATCGAAGGAAGGCCAGACTGGTAGCACGAGGATTCACCCAGATCCCGAATCTCGATTACAGTGAGACTTTTAGTCCAGTCGTCAAACATTCGTCGATCCGAATGCTCTTGTCTTATGCTGCAGTTACCAACCTCGAAGTACATCAAATTGATGTACAAACAGCCTATCTGAATGGAGTTATACAAGAAGATTTCTACATGATCCAGCGTGAAGGATACGTTTTGGAAGGCATGATGAATCGTGTCTGTAAACTCCACAAAGCACTGTATGGCTTGAAACAGTCTGCCAGGGCTTGGTTTCAAAGGATCAACACATTCCTCATTGAACAAGGATTCAAACCAAGCACTGTTGATTGCAACGTTTATTCGAAGTCAGTGTAGCAATTTTTCATTATCATCACCTTGTACGTGGATGATATGTTGCTCTTCAGCAACGATACCAATATGGTTAAGGATTCGAAACAGATGTTGTTCTCAAAATTCAACATGACTGATCTGGACGAAGCTCACTTCTGTCTGGGAATTCAAATCCACAGAGACAGAGCAAATCGACTGATTTACATCACTCAACAAAGGTATCTTCATAATATTCTTAACAGATACAATTTGATGAATTGTAAATTAGCTCACTCACCAATAGATCTAGGCCTACATTTGTCAAAGGACCAATGTCCCCAGACCAAGCAATAAGAGGAGCAAATGAGAGAGTATCTGTATCAATCGATACTAGGATCTCTCCTGTGTGCAATGATCTGTACAAGACCAAATATCTCTTTTGTTGTTAGCTCACTCAGCCAATACATGGCTAATCCTGGCATTACCCACTGGAAGGCTCTTATTCAAGTCATGAGGTATACTCGAGCTACCATGGACGAGTGCATCTGCTATGGAGATGTCAACAACAACAATCTTCATCAGCTCAGTGGTTTTTCTGATGCAAGCTGGGGAGGAGATGCAGACAATCGTAAGTCCACATCTGAATTTACATTCTTCTTCAACGGCGGTCCTATTTCGTGGAACAGTCGTAAGCAAACCTCTATCGCACTTTCTTCTACTGAAGCAAAATACATTGCTGCTTCTCAAACTATTAAGGAAGCATTTTGGTTGAGAAATTTGCTGTCAGACATCAATCTGTATCAGTACAGGCCTGCAATTTTGTTTTGTGATAACCAAAGTGCTATTGCCTTATCGGCCAATATTAGAATTCATTCTAGGAGTAAGCACATTGAGGTCAGATATCACTACATCAGGGGCAAGGTTCTCGATAGAGAGATAAGCTTAACAACCTGCAGAACACAGGACATGGTTGCAGACATCTTCACGAAAGCACTCAGTGCTAATGCACACAACAAATTTTGTGCATTGCTTAGTCTGAAGATCAAGGCATTCACGAATCCAGATTAAGGGAGGCTGTTGGATTTATTCCCTCTACTCTCCTTAAATCCCATTTTAGTCTGTCTCCATTCATGCTGCATATTTACTAACGTTTTCGCGCAGTCTGCATATTTACACGCAAATTCGCACAGACGAAGAAAAGGCGAAAGAATTGCGACACTGTGTTTTTACACACGTCATTCATTTATTAAAGTTTGGCTACATAATCAAGAACGACTGTGATTCCCATCACTACCGTTTTGTTCATTCTGATAGGCGTAGTCATACTTACAGAGAGAGTTGTATAGCTCGTTCTGCTACGCACAAACATTTTCTGTTCGAGTTCATTTCTCGTTCGTGTTCGTCTTACCTCTTCGAGCTTATTTTTCGTTTCTAACATACGACACCTTTTCTTAACTCGTTCATCTCCCTCTCTCCAACAGTGAGTAGTGGCTTCAAAGGGCCCTTCTACACCCTCTGAATCCACTCTTGACCATAATAGCTAACGGGGTAAGATTGGAATCTAGATTCCATGATAACATGCTCTAAGCCATGAGGAACCACTGCTTAAGCCATGAAAGAATTGAGAGACAAGTTGAATACGCCTATTGAAAAGTGAAGATAAGAGACATTCTTGGTAAGTACTAGCGTCGTTGTGAAGAATTGCAAAACTAATCACTAAATATTTTTCATTTTGCTTTAGGTTTGAACGAGGTCAAAATTGTCATGAAAAGAGAACATTTCATACATAAATGTATGTCATTCACTTCTATGAAATTTTAAAACTAGCCTTCAAACATTTAGGTAAAACCAAAAGAACCTTTATTCTTAAGGACTTGTCCACTTTGAATCTATCAAAACCAAAAAATAAAGAGCTAATTTGGTCTTCTTAACAGTTTTCTATCATGAAATAATCTAATAATTGTTTGAATAACTATTGTGTATTTTTAGAACTAGAAATCAATAGACTAAGATACCTTTTGGAAAAGATATGATTAACTTTAGTGGGCCACAACCTATGATTTTAAGGACAACAATTTATCTTACTATCTGAATGTGTGGTATGCCTAGTGACGTGATGTCCTATGCCCTTTCCCTCGATAACGTGCAAGTATTATTGTTTAGTCAAGTCAACTAGTTTTGACAAAATGGCATGTAAATGAAATCTAACAAAATGGGTAGTTGAAACATAAACTACAAATGGACGTGACATCACAAGATTAATTTCAAAGCAACTACATGGCACCACATTAAAATGATGCCTTGGCTTGATGTAGTAGTATACTGGTCACATGTTATTTTGCATAAATGGAGACATGGAAAAGCATTTAAAGAAAGAAGCTTGCATTTCAACGAGAATTCTACAACCCATGTGCAAAATTGTAGCTAACCTTGAAGCAACACATCCCTTCATGTGGCAACTTCTAACACAACCTTGCCTCCATTCAGAGTGCATGTGGAGAGAGAGAGAGAGAGAGAGAGAGAGAGAGAGAGAGAGAGAGAGAGAGAGAGAGAGAGAGAGAGAGAGAGAGAGATGTGGCCACATGCACCCATTTTTTGATGCTAATCCTAAGAGTTGTTTATTTTTGGATGTGTAGCATTTTAGGAGCTCCTAAGGCAATGGCGTATAACTCAGATTTCAATAGCTCATAAGGTAACTCAATGTGTCAGTAGCACGGACTTTGAGTGTCTGTTAGGTTTATATCCAAGGTGCAAAAAATTGTTCATGGATCATGCCTAGTTTTAAATTGTACAAGTCAAACCAGTTCAAACATATTTGATGAGCCTACAAAATTTTGTGAACTTCAATATTGATGGGCAAACTCTCATAAAAAATGCCATTTTAATAAACACCTTCAAAACAAAACTTGAACTATTTTTAGAGCACAATCTAATATAAGCATGCTATGGAATATAGTAAGTAGATACACTTCAAATTGAAAAAAATAATGATTCAAATTGGTTCAATACTTCAACAACTCTAGATACCAAAATTAAGATCTTGAAAAAGAAAATTCTCTGAGTCCAAATATAGATGGGCATGTGTAAGATTCACAACTAGCATGTGCTCTTCACCTTCACAACTAAAGTGGATGGGCATCATTAATGTGCCTTATGCAAGTGGCTAATGTGTGTGTGTGTGTGTGTGTGTGTGTGTGTGTGTGTGTGTGTGTGTGTGTGTGTGTGTGTGTGTGTGTGTGTGAGAGAGAGAGAGAGAGAGAGAGAGAGAGAGAGAGAGAGAGAGAGAGAGAGAGAGAGAGAGAGAGAGAGAGAGCATTGCCACACGAATGTTCCAAATGTGCACTGATATAGGATGTCCACCTTCTAAATTGTGGCACTGATCTGAGAGGTGGGTAATATGAGTTATTACATGTCATTTGCATCCAAGAACTACTTTAACTACAATAGTTATTCCCCAACCCAAGTGTTGATCTTGGTGCAATTATGAGGCCTTCAACTTCAAGCCTTCTTGGGCTTCAAATGACTTCTCATTTGCCCTGGTAGTTGCTTGTCTTCTCATTTTCCTTTGTGCTGATAGCTACATTTTTGCTCCTCTCATTTTTCTTTGCTATCCCCATTGCATTTTTGTATAGCTAGCAAATGTGATGGCATGAGACAAGCTCAAGGTTTGAAAAGTCCAACATCCTTATGTAGCCTACTTGTGATCATAGCATATAGACTCCATTGGGTGAAGGAGGACACATCTTGCCAAGAAAAAATAGCTCTATCTTGGGTGAAGCAAAGATCTTACACTTCCAAGATTTTCAAATTAAAAGAAAAAAATTAAATGAGTGGATGGAAGTAATCAACCTCAACCTCCACATCCACAAATTTTTTTTATATGAATGATAGTTAACTTAGTTGACTTCATTTCAATAGACTTGTACATCACAAAGCAAGTCAAGCGATGGAGTACAATGCTCCAATTGTGCTCTTTCATATTCTAGTTAACAAATGTGGTGCCTCAAGAGAGGCTCAAGGTTTGAAAAGTCCAACATCCTTGTGTAGTAGCCTATCTAAAATAGACTACATTGGGTGAAGGAAAGACCTTGCCAAGAAAAAACAACTCTATCTTGGGTGAAGCAAAGATCTTGCCAAGAGATTGCGCGCTTTTATGAACTATAAGAGAACAATCTAATGAGTGGATGGAAGTAAGCAACCTCCACATTCCACTTTTTTTGTGTCAAGCATCCGACATGAACATATTTCTAACTCAACTACTATGTAGCACACAACTCGACTACTATGGAGTGAATACATTCCATTATTAATGCTCTATGGAATTAAACTTAAAATAAGAATTTACTAGATTATTAACCCACTTTAGTGAGGCCATCCTACTATCATCCAAAAGGGTTATGTCCCTTGTTTGAGAGAGAGAGAGAGAGAGAGAGAGAGAGAGAGAGAGAGAGAGAGAGAGAGAGAGAGAGAGAGAGAGAGAGAGAGAGAGAGAGAGAGAGAGAGAGAGAGAGAGAGAGAGAGAGAGAGATGCTACTACAACAAAAGGGTATCATAACAACAATCTTGATGAAAAAAGTTCTTGATTACCTTTGCACTAGGACCAATGAACCTAGTGGAAAGGTCAAAAAATCCTATCAGAAGACTAGAGAATGGCTAGGCATACCACATTTCAAGGCCGCTAAAATTTTAGTGCACACTTTATGACACTAATGGGTTGCAACCTCCTTGTAAAACTTCTATGTGGACTTTCTTTGGGCAATGACATGATTGCTAGAAATATGTATCATTATAATATGCTTGCAAAAAGTTCCTATCCCTCTCAATTATCATAAATTATGATTTGGTTTTTTATGGACTATATATGAAACTTTTGAAGAAAAATAGGCCACTACAATCCATTTTGTGTAACCCATGCATGAAAAGTGCCTATGAGTGGTTTGCAAATTGAGTGATTTAATTTTCCTTTATATACCATTCTTAGCTTAATTTAAACATCTACAAGAACATGAAGTAGTTTATTTATTATTCAAATAGGTATTAGCTCAAGCGTGAAACATGGGAACCAATAATGTGCTCCAAACTTGGATATTCCTAAAAGAATGTCACTTTGCATTAGCTCTAGTAGTGTACCATCAAGTAGGCTAGAGATTCTTAGGCACTGTTGATGTTTGTCTTTCATCCCAAACCTTTTTGTATGATGCTTGCCCCGTGTTTATTGGTCAATGCATAGTGTAAAATAAAGTTATTTTGAAGTTTCAAATTGAAATATGATTAAGACTTTGCTTTGCACTAGCATAGTTATTTGAAAATAATGTGTTGTCGGCCAAGCATTTTTTTAGCTTGAGGGCTCCCAGATCCTAGATGTCCCTTTTGCAGATGTAGTGGGTATATGACCTTGGGCCTCTATTGCAATATTTAACTATTGTACCAAGCTCACCTACAATAGGGGATCCAATGTTGTTTGCAAATTTGTCATTTTCGTTTGAGGTAAGTAATATACAAAATATTCACATAGTAGTTTAAGACAAGATTCACCTTTCAAAGTGCTTTCTCAAAATATAAAAGCTACTCGTTAACACTTAAAATTCATTCTACTAGCCAAACTTACCAAATCTCACCAAAGGACACGTACAAGCGGGTGAAGTGGACACCACTATCTCCCAACATAGTATGTATCAAATGAGAGAGAGAGAGAGAGAGAGAGAGAGAGAGAGGACAAAATTGGCCTGCATCAATCTAGAGAGATCAAGAGAGAGACTAAGCTATATTCAAAGAATAGGGTAAATTGTGATACATTCCACATGGAGAGAGAAAGCTCCACAAGATGGGTAGCAAATAGATGCATGAGGACAAAGCAAAGAAAAAACAAAACAAAGCATTGAAGTTGGCTCTTGAGAAATTAGGAAGAAGATTTGTTGCACTCTTAGGTCAACCATTCCCTAGATTCTCTCTCTCTCTCTCTCTCTCTCTCTCTCTCTCTCTCTCTCTCTCCCTCTATATATATATATATATATATATATATCCCTATTTCTCCTCCACAAAACCCAGATCTTAAAGAAACCCCAACTTGTCACGCTTTTCATCTTAAAGATCACACTTTGCGTAGCTTTGGAAGGCTCATGGTATATATTGTTTCAATCAAAAAAACATTCTTGTTATGGGATTAATCTAAAGACACGTGTCCATCAAACACACCTCGATAGCCTGAGTTGATCAAAACCCTAATCACACGTGGACCAATCAAAATGCACAAAACCCTTTTTTCCATTGACATTCTCTCTCTCTCGCACGAGTGAACATGGGATGGGTTTTGGCCTGTTCTCATTCCTCTTTCATGATGGCCTTGCTCATTCTCTTTTGCTGTTTTCCCAGCTCACCATCCATCGCTTCGGAGCTTGCGATGTGATCATCAACCCACCAGAACTGAGGATCAGCAGTATGTACAACAACATCAACAGCAGAAGATTCAGGAGGAACTGGGCTATCAAAATCAAACATGATGTTCCACTTGGGTCAGAGCTACGTAGGATTGAGCTGATGATACATCATGAGAGTCATATGAATGAGCTGGACTATGAATTCCTTATCTGCATGCAGCTCCTCGCATAAGTCGAGCATGCTGAGAGATGCCACGAGGTTATCATGAGGTCTTGAAGCTGGCCACCATCCTCTTATTCCGATGCAGCGTAAGGCTGTTGTTGGTGATTTGCATGGTAGCATACAGAAGCAGCGGCCATATTACAGCAACAGCAGCGTCTCCTGAAGTCAGTATTTTGCTAGATCTGCAAAACAGCCTTGTCGATCCTCATGATCTTCTTGACAACTGGAACTCATCCGATTTGCTGCCATGTGAGTGGACAGGAGTTAGCTGCAACAATGCCACAGGCTTGGTCACTGCATTGGATCTTTCGGACATGGACTTGGAAGGACCTGTGCCGCAGGGAGTCTGTCAGTTACAAAACCTCACTTTTCTCAACCTAGGAAACAATTATCTCAGTGGGCAGTTTCCTCAAAAATTGCTTGAATGCACCAGGTTGATCTACCTTAATGTGAGCCAGAATTTGATTGTAGATATCCTTCCAGAAAACATCTCCCAACTTAATCTGTTAAGAGATCTCGATTTAAGTGGCAATAACTTCTCGGGTTCAATACCTCCGGGCTTTGGAGAGCTTCCTGAGCTACAAAGCTTGAATTTAACGAACAACCTACTGAATGAAACTATTCCTGGGTATCTGGGGAAGCTGAGCCAGCTGAAATGGCTTGATCTTGCATACAATCCTTACCAGTTGGGAAGGATTCCAGAAGAACTCGGAAACCTGACCCAGCTGCTCAATCTCCACATGACTATGGCCAATTTGATTGGCCCTATCCCAGCCTCCTTTGGGAATCTCACAGAGCTCACATACTTCTTTGATTTGTCACATAATTTTCTGGAGGGAAGCATTCCTCCAGGAATCATGCGCCTTCCAAAGCTTACCAAAATGGAGCTGTATGACAACTTGCTCTCAGGGGAGATTCCTTGGAATCTTAAAGGCTTGTTGGCAATCACAGATATTGATCTATCAAGTAACAGGCTTAATGGAAGCATCCCTTCTGAAATTGGGCAGCTAAAGACCTTGGAGCTACTGCACTTGTGGTCTAATCAGCTAACAGGGGAGATACCAAATGGGCTTTCAAATCTACCAAACCTTGGAAGATTGAGACTTTTCAACAACAAATTGTCTGGTAATCTTCCACAAAGCTTTGGAATTGCATATCCTTATGTTTATTTTGATATCTCTATAAATCAGCTGCAAGGATCTATCCCTCCCTACCTATGCAATGGTGGTAAGCTACTCGAATTCATAGTTTTCAATAATAATTTCTCGGGAAATCTTCCAGAGACTTATGGTAATTGCTCCAGCTTGTTTAGGGTTTTTGTCAACAATAACAGACTGTCTGGGATGATCCCTACTGGCTTCTGGAATTCCTCCCACCTCTACATAGCTGATTTCTCCTACAATAAATTTGAGGGCATTATTCCTCCAGAAATTGGCCTGGCTAGCAACCTCACAAGCCTCAAATTATCAGCGAATGATTTCAATGGCAGCATTCCGCTTGAAATAGGCAAGGCGACAAATCTCAACAAGTTCATGGCGAGCTATAATCGATTCTCTAGCAGTATTCCAGTAGAAGTAGGCAATCTAGTTAGCTTGAATCAGCTCTATCTAGATCACAATCAGTTCACAGGAAGCATACCCTCAACACTTGGCAACTGCTACAAATTGTCCATTCTTATGCTGTCCAACAACAGGCTAATGGGTTCCATTCCATTCGGGCTTGGTAACCTTTCAGTGCTCACTCAACTTGATCTTTCACATAATCAACTAAATGAAACTATTCCTTCGGAGCTAGGAAATCTTAGATTCTCAGATTTTAATGTCTCTTTCAACAATCTAGTGGGATCAGTGCCCAAAGGATTGATAATTGGTGCTTTCAACACTAGCTTCATAGGCAATCCGGGGCTCTGTGGGGAGCATTTGGATGGCTTAAGCTCTTGCGTTCAAATGGGAAGCCGCCACAATGATGGACATACAGCTTTGATATGGATATCTGCAGTAGGCACATGCCTGGTTGGAATAGTCTTCCTTGTGGGAGGATTAAGCTTCTTATTCAGAAAATCATGCAACCCATTCCAGGAAAAGCAATCTAGCACATTGTGGAGCCTGACATCTTTTCACAGGTTAGCATTCAATGAGTATGATGTGCCAGGAAGCTTGGATGAGGACAACGTGATAGGAAGTGGCGGATCTGGTACAGTTTACAAGAGCACACTAAACAATGGCCAGACAGTAGCAGTAAAGAAGCTTTGGACAAACAGCAAGGGAAACATTTTGCAGGACCATGGATTCAAGGCAGAGATAGAGACATTGGGTAAGGTTCGCCACAAGAACATAGTAAAGCTCTTGTGCAGCTACTCTAGTGCGGATGGCAATTTGCTGGTGTATGAGTACATGCCAAATGGTAGTCTGGGAGATTTGCTTCATGGACCAAAGGCTGGTACGTTGGATTGGGCAACCCGCTATAAAATTGCTCTAGGTGCAGCTGAGGGCCTAGCATATCTCCACCATGACTACACCCCTCCAATCTTGCATTGCGATGTGAAATCGAACAATATTCTGCTAGATGAAGATTATGAAGCTCATGTTGCCGACTTTGGGGTTGCCAAGATTCTTGAGAGCTGCTCGGAAGATGTCTCCATGTCGAGAATTACTGGCACATATGGCTACATTGCTCCAGGTAACAGGCCACTTACCTCATTCACCAACAAAGCTTTTTTTTCTTAATTCTCTCTTCATTTTCCCTACAATACAACAACCTTTATGTTCTGCTTGCATCTCTTTGATTAGCTTCTGCTATTCTATTCTAGTACCTCGCGAAATCTTTTTCACAAATATATCAGGCGTAGTTTACTAGTTGACAGTAATTTCTCTTTTACAATAAGAGACTGACATCTTTAGATTTTCCCTTGTGTTTGCAGAATATGCCTACACGTTGAAGGTGAATGAGAAGAGTGATATTTATAGCTTTGGTGTTGTGCTACTGGAGCTCGTGACTGGAAGACAACCAGTTTCTGCAGAGTTCGGGGATGGCATAGACATTGTGAAGTGGGTTTGCAACAAGATCCAATACGATGATGGGGTGCAAGAGGCACTGGATTTGAGACTTGGGCTAGAAGCACAAGATAGCATACTGGCAGTGTTGAGAGTGGGGCTGCTGTGCACAAACTTAGTGCCTGGCAAACGTCCCTCCATGCTTGAGGTTGTTCAAATGCTCAATAATGCCAACCCCACGAACTCAGCTCAGCATTCCAGCAAAGATAAAAGTATAGCCTCAAAGCTCTCCCATCCCCATAATGAATATAAATATAGTGATGATGATGATGATGATGATGAAGATTATGTTGACGACATACTCCATGATGTCATTGTAAAGTTGTAGCCACATGTAATAATATTTCGGCCATTGTATGGTTTGGACTCGAGCTTCTGCAGTCTGTCTTCCTGCTATTGGTGTCACCTTAATCATTGGCCCACTCATTAGAATATTGTCAGCTAGCAGCTGAAGCTACCATGACTATGAACATTACACCAAAAGACAATCTTACAAACCAAGCCTTGTTTTTGTAACCTAACAACAACAAGCTGTTCATTCGATCAAATTGAATACACTTTTGCTTTTGAAAACCAACCCCTTGTGCTTTTATATTCTCTTGTGAATTGGATCATACCCCATCATGTGGGCATTGTGGTTAGAGCTATGATGATTTGAAGCAAAAAAATTAGGGATTTAGAAGAAGAAAACTCGCTTTGCTTTATAACATGAGAATCTAAAGATAGATGGAGATTCTATGCAAGAAAAGGTTCAACTACTAAATCTGCTAGAAATCATTAGACCAATTGGGACCCTTTCTCTAGTTAATAAACTTGGACACAATCTGATTAGGCAGAAGGTACAAAGTCTCACTCTCAAATTCACTACAAATATATATGTGAGTGTAGTAACAAGATGGAATGTTGAAGATGCTCAATAGTGATAGATGGAAAAACTTATGATAGGGATTATCTTAATCAAGTTTTAAGAAAAGATCACACAAGTTTAAATACACATATTAATCAAGAGATACTTGACCACAAAAAAGAGAGGGGGATGAGCTACATTAGCCTCATGTGTGCATGTCAAATTTTGGATAAGTTGAAGGCAAGCTTCCAATGGGATATGGTATAATCAAGATCAAAATTATAATATAGATCAATGTAAGTAGCTAAAGTTGGTGTACTAGGCATTATCCATCACCAAACATAGTGCCCCATAAGCATTGTCATCACTTGGAGACAATTAATAAAATTATTCTATTATCATGTAATATGGCCAAGTTCTATCCAATTGGAAATGTGTGATTTCTCAAGTAAGACAAATCCCAACTAAGCCCAAAACTTTCATAAGCATAATAAATCTATTTCAAAACTAGCAAGTGAAAACTTGGTATGTTATACCTAAATTAAATGTGAATATAAAAGTCAACCTACTTAGCACAAGAAACACAAATCTATTAGTCAAGACATTTTTGAAAAGCAAGTAAATAAAGCGCTATCTACAATGTATTGAGCATAAACATAATAGTGCTCATAAGGTTGTCTGAAAGCATGGAAGTAAAAGTTTACTTCTCCATAATGAAGGTGGCTTGAACTTGTTGTAGACCACTCTTCCAAAGTCCAGACTTTAAACCCCTCATTCTAAGTTAAAATTAATTCAATTTCTTCTCATTCTTTAAACGTCCATAACTTTTTTATTTGAGCTCGGATTTATAAAAAACGAAAATTGATTAGACCGACAAGACGAACATCAAGCATTTATCCAAATTTTGATTTGTCAACTGTAAATTGTTTTGTATTGTACCATCTTAAAAAATGGGCATCCGTGGTAAACAAGCACTTGATAAAAACAATCCACCTCAAGACAATTGGTTGTCCTGTTGAGATTGTTAGTGATCGGGGAACACATTTTGTTAATGAAACGATCAAGTGTCTATTGGAGGAATTTTTTGTTATCATTGGTTTAGTACTCCGTATTATCCGAGGGGTAATGGACAAGCAGAATCTTCCAATAAGATTTTTTGTAATATTATGACAAAGACAATGGAAGCAAGTCGTTTTGATTGGAAACATAAACTACATGCAACATTATGGCCACATACAAGTTGAAATGGCGTCTGATTTGTACTCACGCCGATAGAATTTTTAGTTCCATCACTACACATAGTAGCAACGGAACGCTTGGATGATGCTAAATCATTACAACTATGTCATAAAGCTTTGCATAAGTTATGTGAAACCAGATTGATGGCAATTCATGCATTAGCAGCTGAAAAAGCTCGTCGCAAGGCATGGCATGATCGTCGATTATATAAGAAGGATTTGAAGGAAGGAGATCTTGCCTTATTGTATAAAACAAAATTGATCAAGGAAAAGTTGAAATTTACAAGTGAAGGACCATACAGAGTTAAAAAGATATTATCTTATGGAGAAGTGGTCTTGGAACACCTCAATATCAAAGATTTGACACTCCTGTGAATGGTAGCCGATTACGCAAGTTTTGGCAGCCAGATCTACCAAAGTAGCAGGCTAGATCATCCATAACCCGGGATGGAGGCTGTCTAGGTCGATTTGTCAGACATGAACTCATCCGAAAATTGTGTGAAGTAAGAATGAACTGGGCGGCTGAGGTATTTATACCAAAAATATTTTAGGTCTGGCGTCAGATGCAAATTTCATCGGATGCAAATGGGCTCGTCAGACGCAAATGAGACTGGGGGTTGGCGGATGTAATCTTGTCGGATGCAATCTTAGAATGTATTGTCAAGTGAATTTTTTTTTTTTTTTGATTTTTTGAATAAGTGTAAAACCAATGGGTTTACACCAATTGTGGAGAAGAAAAAATATACATAGAAGGAAAAAACAGAAAAGTATGAGGTAAAATATCATAGAAAGATATTGCTACACAGGACTTACCGAATCCGTAGTCGGCTACCATTGACTAATGTGTCAAGGAGTATGCCTTCTAGGGTTTCTAATTGGACTGCACCATTGGTGAAAATTTTCTTGACAACATAGGGGCCTTGGCTACAGAATTTTCATTTTTCGGGATGGACCTTGGAAGATGTATAAAGTAAAACTTTATCACCATCATGAATATCCTTAGTCCTGACATGACGACCATGCCAAGCCTTTTGTCGTCGTTTATGAACTAATTGTGCATGATAAGAGATAAGACGTGTTTCACACAATTTCGTCAATGTAACGAGTGGATTCTGAATTTGGTGTTGATAAGCACTATCTTCACTGACAAGTTAGTGGCATATGCTAAAGTGATGCGTAGAGAAAAAATTAAAGATTGTACTGGCATAACAGCCTCTTGGCCATATACCAGCTCAAGTGGTATTTTCCAACTCGTGGCTCGCTTTGGTGTTGTTCGATATGCCCAGATAGCAAAAAATAATTTCGTTTTCCAATCAGATCGACTTGTTTCTATTATCTTGGTCAAGACTTTACGAATCATTTTATTCATAGACTCAACTAGTCCATTTCATCTAGGATAGTATGGGGTGCTCTTTCGGTGTATAACAAAGTAATGAGTCAGTAAACTGTTGATTAGTTCATTAAGGAAGTGAGAACCGTGATCACTTAGTGTGTGTGCTATCGTCGCCAAGATGAACATATTTCTTTGTACTGTAAGGCATATAGGAGTGAAAATGCTCACGATGATTGATCATATGTTGAACTTAGCTCCAAAATCCAGAAACCAAGAATTATCGAATAGTGTCTTTTGGTCTTTGACCATAAACGCTAAGAGATTTATCAGTTATTTGTAACTATAGCGAAGCATGCATACATTCTGATATAATATTGAACGCAATAAGAAGATGGATTGATTCGGTAAGTAGCATGTACAAAGTCAGATGATGATGAGCACAAAACAATAGCGGATGAAATTGCGTACTCTAAACTATCTCTGTGGTAGTTGATGGAGATGGTGGATTCAATGAAGAGAAAATAAAAAATAGTGCAAGAATTACAAATAGAGGTGTTGGAGTTAATCTTCACTCTTACTCACTTGAATTCATTTCTTGAGTACTACCATACTATGTAAATATTCTCTTTGTACAACATCATGCAACCTTACTCACATAAGTCTGTATACACATTGACTTCGACTTGTCGACTTTGACTTACCCTACTTTGACTTCATTGATTGACTCAAGGGCAAATGGTCAACTCAACTCCCTCGACGTCCCCGTCGACTATCACCACTCAATAGGAAGCTCTTGCTATGCTTTGTTCAACATAAACTACATCCCTATTCACTTTGCAGTAACTGCACCACTTCACGACTGTTACTCTTACAGTTGTACCACAACTGATGTATTTATATAGATCCATTTGTTGTCGATAACTCTCTTGTGAGTGGGGAAGTCGAGCAGTGTCCAGGTCTGGTTCGTCAAAAGTGAGTTGTACTCATTTCCATAGCTTCTTGCCACTTCATAGAATCCTTAGAGTTAATTGCTTCAGCTAGGGTCTCTGGTTCTTCTAATGAAGTCCAAAATGAAGGAGGTGTATACCTCTCAAGAACTAGGTCTGAACTCGCTCGGCTTCTATAGTTGTAGCTGCAAGTTCTGTAGAAGGAACATCAACGTTGGAAGAATCCATGCTACGTAAAATAGGATAAAATGATATAGCATCGTTTATCGATGGTTGTTTGAAATCATAGTATGTATGTTCTTGAGATATTGCATCCCTAGAGACAAATACTACATTGGTAGATGGATCATAAAATTTGTAAGCTTTATGTTCATCGGGATAGCCAATGAAAATACATTTATTTGTCCTATGATCAAGCTTTTTCCTAAGCTATTTAGAAATGTGAATAAAACATATACAACCAAAGATTTTTAAATGACTGACACTAGGCTTGTGTCCATTCCAAACTTCATAAGGAGTTTTGTTGTTGACGGCTTTGGTGCTGGATCTATTTTGTAAGTGACAAGCTGTGGCAGTAGCTTCTGCCCAAAACTTCGCAGGTAGGTGCGCTTGATGTAGCATGGATCTGGCTGAGTTGAGAAGAGTTTGATTCTTTCTTTCTGCAATCCTGTTCTGTTGAGGTGAATAACAAGTGGTGAATTGTCTTCTAATACCATGCCATGTAGTCGGACATCTCATTAGAGAAGTATTCGCCGCCACCATCAGTTCGGAGTGCTTTCACTTTTGTAGACGTTTGTGTCCCAGCCATGGCCTTGAATCTCTTGAAGCATTCAAAGGCTTCTGATATGTGCTTAATGAACATGGATGTAGACCATATAGAATAATCATGTATGAAAGTGATAAAATAGATTGCATCTCCTAAGGACGGAGTTGGCATTGGACCACAAAGATCGCTATGTACAAGATCCAATACATGCTTTGTTTTGATGGAATGTGATTTGGGAAACTTGCTTCTAGAGTGCTTCTCATATATGCATGATTCACATGAGAAAGATTTCCTTTCCAATGAAGAAGGAAAATGTAATCCATCAACTAAATTATTACAACACATATAGGAAAGTGAGCTTGTATTCACGTGTCCAAATTGACTATGCCACATAAGAGCATTATCGTTCACATTTTCATGAGAGATGCTAGCTAATCCAATTGAATTAGAGAGTACGTAAAGATTTCCTACTCTAGTGCATGTAGTCAGAGTAGTATTTTCATTGAAGATTGTACACTGCTCAGATGAGAAAGTAACAGTGTAGCTCTCATCAGTTATTTTAGAAACTGACAACAGGTTCTTTGACAGCTGAGGTACGTGAAGAACATTTTTAGTTATGGATTTTCACAAGCAAACATCAATTGAAAGAGGCGGACAAAATTTGGTGCTTTTAAAAAAACACTCTTTAAAAATTGATGAGGGAAAAAATAATATAACTATAGTAACAATATGACCCAAAGAAGGATCACAAATCCTATAATAGATTGAATTACCACAAGAACATGGCTATTAAGGATAGACAACTCCTTTTTTCTCTTGAAATTTTTGACTGGTATCAACATAATTTAAAATTTTCTTGTCTTCTAGATTTAACATATTTCCAAGCAATTCCACTTCTTCACACAAGGACAAAGAGCATTCATAACTTTAAGCTTTCTAAGACTAGGGCTCAAACTAATGTTGTCAAGATCAAACATAGAGAAACTGTGATGAGTAGATGTTTACTAGAGGTAAAAATTTAACATTAAAAGTGGCTTAAAACAACACACCAAGATTTTGAAAAGACATTTATTTTACAATGTAGAGCAATCAAAAGGGTTCTTGGGATTGTATCTATTAAACATGTCAAAGAAGAACTTACCCAAAGACATAATCCAAATCAAGCAACCTCCCTATGTAATCTTAATAAGCAAATGTTTTCGAGACAAAAGGTTAGAATGATTAAAAGTAGGATGAGGAAGAGGGGGAGGAGAAGTTGTGATCATAAGTTGTGAAAGCAAATTGGAGGGGGTGATTAATGCAATAGAGGTTTTCAGACTTTCAAAGCATTACAAATGTTTGGTGTAAAATTTTTAGGGGTTGGACAAATTATCTGTGAGTTTAGCGAGTTTTAGATATTTTTATTTTCAAATAGCCAATGGTTAGAATTTTGATTAAGAAAAATGTGAACCCCTTGCAACAACAATGAATTTGAAATTGCAATGTCCAACAATGAAAACAATTAAATGAGCTTTTAGGCCAAATTGAATCAAGAAGTTTAAATTTTCAATATACAACAATGAAGATAGACGAAATGAGATATTAAGCCACATAAAAAAAGTCTTCTTATTTTCGAACCAAGATTAACATAATTGCAATATCCAGGGGAAGTGCCAAGTGTGTGGTATAAAGGTAAGGTATGAAGGTAATACATCATTGGTGTTTGATTGAATATCATGTGTTTCTATCTAGACTTGTTTATTGACATTGACATTTTTTTGTTACTACAAATAGATACAATTTTTATTTGGTAAAGGAAAGAAAACTAGACAAGATGCCCTCTTATTTTAAGTTATAAACTCAAAGCTCCAATGTAGAGAGCTGTATGTATAGTGAAAAATACCATGTTGGCTTGAGTGGTTGGGAGTTGGCAAATAACCCTTGATGGATAAACTTTGATGTTATTTCATGCCCTGACGATGAGAAAGAAAGCTTCAACATGCATGTTGGTGGCAGTTTATCTGGTGCTTTTGTAGAGAACGAAGTTCTTTGTATGAAATTGGAAATGGGTGTGAAAAATTGTCAAAATCTATCTTGGTTACTTTATGATTTTATGTTTGTGAGAACATTTCACACGTGGGGAGCATGTTCCCACGTGTGTACAAATAGTTAGAATTATTTTATAATGTTGACTTTAGGGGTGTCATAAATATTGCTAGTCAAGCATCTTGATGTCACTAGGTGATAGGTCCAATTTTGGCTTTAGAGGTCAAATAGTCAAGTACACATGTTTTGCCATGATTAGGCCAAAAGTCAATTGTGATGTACCTCGAGCTAGTTAGGTTGCTTACAAGTGTCCAAGTTATATTTGATGAGTGATCAGGTCAAAGTGTTGGCAAAAGTCAAAGGGTCCAATCATAAGTGAGATTTGAGGGTCCAATCAAAAGTTAGGGATACTGCATCACTCATCCAATAGGATTAGAGAGGCTATGTTTAAGGGGTCCAATAGGAATCAAGCATGGATCTCCATGAGTTCTATATGTGCTTTGATTTTCTATCATAGTCTAAGGTGAGTTTTTAAGTCAATTGTGAGATCAATCAATTTTGTGTGTAATCTACTTTCTCTCTCAACCTGAGACCAACTACTCTATTCTCTCTCTACCTGAGGAGAGGAGCTTGTTGGGACTTAGTTTTTTTCAGTAAGCACTTTTCCCATGTGTGAAACTACTTGGCTATGAATGTATGCTTCTAGATTTGCCTCTTTGCCTTAAATTTTGTCATTGATCTTGGATTTCAATCAATAGAAGATCTATATTGCATAAGCTTTTGATGCATCTATCATCCATAGTTTCAAAATTTTCATGAAAATCTAGATTTAGAGAGTGTTGATTGATCTTTCTAACTATCTTGTTGATTGTTGGATCAAAAGAGATCAATATTACATTGATTGGGTCTGAACAGGTACTGTACGGAATTTGCTACTCGGAAACGTGTGAGGAATATTAAATTTCAGTCCTTTGGCTCTCTCTCGTATTTGGTCCAAAATCCTCGCATAATAGGTTGTTTGAAAACTAGAATTATCTAATTTTTGTAGCAATTTTTTTCATACCATTTGGTTGAGCCAATAGAAAGTTATAAGCTTTTGAAGAGGGTTAGATAGGACACCTAGACCTGTGTGGACACTTTTGGTTTGATCCATATCTTGCTAGTTTGACCAAAAAATTCAAGAAGAGGCTTGCCAATCCCATCTATTTGAGATCTAGTTATCATTTTGAGGTCATAGCCACATTGTTTCTTACAATTTCATTGTATTAGAGCAATTTGTGGATTCATTCTCAATGACTTGAAGGATGAATATGAGAATCTTGTCCAATCCTATGCTATCAAGGAGGATCTACCAACCTTGGGGGCTTTGCAAAGAGTGCTAATAGTTGAAGAATCAAGGCATGAGAACAAGCTATTAAGGATGGACAAATTGTCACTCAATCATAATGGTGATGACAAAGTTCTACTTGCCAAGCACAAAGAGAGGAGTAAAAAGCAACACCAACACTTCTCTAAGGACAAAGAAAAAGACCATGATGAAGAGGAGGAGGATTTCTCTCAAAAAGAAGAAGAATCGATTCAAGCAAGCCAACAGATCTCATGAGAAAGAAGACTTTATTGCAAATGATGGAGAATGCTCACTTATGGCATCAGGCTTCTCATCTTCCACCTTCAAGAAGTATGACTCTTGGTATATTGATAGTGGAACATCTTGGTATATTGATAGTGGAGCATCATCTCATATGTGTAGCTCCAAGGATTCCTTTTCATCTAGTATGCCTTATGAAGGAATTAAGAAGTCCATATACATTGCAAGTGATCAAGAGTGCAAAATTGAAGGATTAGGGACTATTCCCTTGAAGCTTGCATCTTCTAAAATTCTATCTCTTCAAGAGGTTCTCTTTGTTCCCAAGCTTGCAAAGAATCTTATAAGTGTTGGCGAATTATTTGATGGTGGCCTTGATGTCAATTTCCATATTGACAATTGTGTGATCAAGAAGGATGGTGAGATCCTTGCACATGGATCTAGATATGAAGGTATTTACAAATTGGATCCAAGAGAGAGTGCAAAATCTGTTGATGTTGCTTATGTATCCAAGATTTCAAAGGAGGAGGATGACACAAGATGCACATGGTTATATCTTTTTCTTCAAGATTTATGGTGCATGATTATTTCCTATCATTCAAAGCATATGTTGAGATGAAATTCTCATTGAGAGCTTTGAGGAGTGATGGAGCTCTTGGAGGAAATACACCACATGAAGTATTATTCAAAAATAAGCCTAAGGTTACACCTTAGAGTCCTTGGAAGTTCTTGCTTTGCACATATTTCCATCTTCTGCCCTTTCACAATTTCTGACTCATCTAACTCAAGTACTATGATTATTTTGCCATTCACCTTTTCATAGGTTATATCATAGAATGTGGCGATGTATCTCAGCAAGTAATTTAGATCAACAAATAAATTGTTTGATGAATTATAGGAAGCATATGCAACAATATTTAAACTAATTAGAAAATTTGAAAATCAAACATCATAGTCCCCTAATATCCCAAGTTGTAGAGAGTTTAACTAGCTTTATAGGAGCATATATGGCAACTTTTATCCTTGAGTGGATTGAGAGAAAATGAATATGGAGAGTAGTGAAAATATGTCAAAAACTTCAAAGCTTTGTAGTCACCATCCATGCAACTGAATAAAACATGCTGAGGAAGAAGACGTGAGAGAATCTTGGCAACAAGTTTGGATCAATACTACTTGAAATATTCAAATAGCATGAAACATCTTTTTAGCTCAAGCAAAGACAAGGTTGCATATACATGATGAAATTGAAAATAAACAAATTAACTAGAACCATCTATATGCAAGCAAATAAAATAACCAAGTATGAAAAAACTTGAACAAAAAAGATCAAACTCAAGAAAAAAGAAAAAGAAAAAAAACTAAAAGAAATTGAAGTGACAAATGTCAAAAAATTTCTACACACTACAATATTTCTTGATAACTCTCAATATATTGTCATTAACATCAATTTCTACGGATTCGCCATGAATAGTGTTCACACACTACATGAAGAATATATCTTGTGAATCGCGTAAGGATCTTGACCAACAAATTTTAGCTTGCCCAACATTTCCTTTGATTGGTATGATAGCACTTTATCACCAACACAAAAGAGTTTGAGTTTAATGTATTGATCATGCCATGTTTTATTCCTTCTTTTATGTACTTGTTGTGCATGAGCACTGATTACTCTCATTTCACAAAATTGTTCCCAATGGTTAAAACACGTACATCAATAGCTTTCTTTCATCCAATTCATTAGACATTGCAACTCTTAAATATGAAATACAAAAGTTGGCAAGTATAACTGCTTACTAGCCCTTAGAATATCACTAGGAGGTCACCAATTTTTTTTTTTGATCACATACACATGTAAAAAGTTTCCAAAATACCGAAATATTTCTTGAGATGTCATCCATTTTCATGTGTAGTAACCGGTCATCCACCTTCTAAGTTTTACAAAGCTTAACTATTGTGAAATAAAAACATAAATGAAAAGGGAGCACCAAGGCTTCCCAATTGGTGCTCTGAATGGAAACTAATTAAGGTGTGGCTAAGGCGGTACCCAATTCAAAGCAAGTATGCACGGACTCTATTGTATAAGTTCTATATGCAGGATTGCAAGTCACAAGTGTCTATATATGTGTTCAGATTCGGCCAATGACTACAACATTTATTTCGCGCCAAGGAATTAGACTTTTTGTAGTATTCCTAATTTTTTCTGCTCTCACAAATACAAAAAAAAACTATTCATCACAACATCACACTTCACCATCATTGTTACACACTATTCACACTCACTCCTCACCAATTTGCCAGTCTTCATTTTCTCCATACATGTTCAAAAATACTAGTTCAAAATGCCTATAAGACCTATCACTCTATGTGGGTATCCTTGCCATTCTGGTATATGATGGACTAATACTATGTATTTGAGTAAAGATGTCCTTCCTCAATGTAAAATGCCTATGATAGGGGAATATTTGTCATCCTTGGGTACCGACATTGACGTGAAGTTGCTTAATTGCTTCTTGAAAACAACAATAGACACGTATGAAATCAAAGATGGCATACTTATGAAGACATTAGGGTAGAAACTCGCATGCTTATAATGATGATCCAAGTGAGCCAAACTTGAATGATCGGAATTCCATTAGTTGATATGTGGTCTTTATGTGTTGAAAAGGAGGAAAAAGTCCTCCAATTCAGCTTGGTGTGCTTGCTAATGATGGAGATCTAGATCCATGGTGGATTGATAGTGGAGCAAGTTCACACATGACTTTTCACAAAGAGTACTTCACTTCTTTGTTGGCATATGGAGATGACAAGAGGGTGTTTTACATAGCCAATGATGGGATTGGCACAATTCCTATTTCTCTCTCTACAAATAGGAGTTCATTCTATCTATTACCAAGAATTTTACTTATTGTGAGTCAATTGCCAAGTAAAGGCCTCGAAGTTGAGTTTGATGGAGATGCTTATGATCAAAAGGAAGGATATCTTGATTGCAAAAGGTAAAAGACAAGAGAAGTTGTTCAAACTAGATGCTTGTGTTATTGCTAACCAAGTTGGATGTGTTGCAAGAGAGCAAATACCTATTCAAGAGGTTTGGCATAAAAGGATCAACTTCAAGTCATTTGAGGTAATGCCTAGAAAGCAAGTTGTGATAGGTCTTCCAAATTCTTTAAAAAGTAGCAATCATGTTTGCGAGTCTTGTGCTTTGTCAAAGTCACATAGACTACCTTATACTAGATCTACATCTAATCTACAAAGCCTTTTCAAGTTGTACATTCGGATGCTCATGGAATTACTACAATTAGCAATAGTGGAGCTAAGATGTATGTAGCTTTCATTGATAATTTTAGTAGATTTTGTTGGATCTCTCTACTAAAGAGCAAGAATGAAGTGTATGCTCTCTTTGTTAAGTTCAAGAATGCAAGGGAGAACCAATTTTCCACAAGGATCAAGTGCTTAGGGAGTGACAATGGTGGAGAGTACATATCTACCAAGTTCAAGGCTTTTTGTGATAAGCATGGGATCAAGATCCGTGAGTATACAACACCAAGGATCCCACAACAAAATGGAGTGGCTGAAAGGAAGAATAGGACTTTATGTGAAAGTGCTGAAGCCATGAGTTCAAGTGCTAACCTTGGTAAGCCATTTTGAGATCAAGCTTTGTTGTGTGCTGATTTCTTGTGCTATAGGTGGCCAAGTGCTATTTTGGATGGAAGGACACCTTTTGAGAGAGGAGGTCGAGTGTCGACTTTCTTAGAACTTTTGTATGCACATGCTATGTCAACATTACACTTGATGATAGGACCAAGGAGGATCCCTCTTCAAGGAAAGGTATACGTTTTGGATATAGTGAGGTGAGTAAAGCCTATAAGGTTTACATTCCTTCTACTAACAAGGTGATTGTTGGTAGAAATGTCATTTTTTATGAGGGAAACATTCCAAAAGTAACTTCAAGCATTATTGATGGTGATGTGGATGGATCTAACATTCTTGATGTTGATGTAAAGGATCCTACTTTAGATGGTGAGATAAAGGACCATCATCAAGTCAAAAGCCAAGGAGAACATCAAGGGAAAGACAAATGCCTTCAAGGCTCACATATGATGAAAAGGATAAGCAAGTAGTTTTTGGAAATTATATTGCTTTCCTAACCTCTTTTGATGAACCTTCAAGCGTAGATGAAGCAAGGAACAAAGAGGAGTGGATCCAAGCAATGGATCTTGAGTATCAAGCTCTTATGAAGAATGGAACATGGAGATTGGTGGAGTTATCTAAGGACAAGAAAGTTATTGGATGCAAATGGATCTTCAAGGTGAAGTAAACAAAGATGGATCTATCAATAAGTACAAGGCAAGGTTGGTGGCAAAAGGTTATGCTCAAGAACATGGGATTGACTATGATGGAACCTTTGCACCCGTGGCAAAGATGGTGAGTATTCGGATCATCATTTCCCTTGCTACTCTTTATGGATGGGATCTATGGAAATTGGACATTACAAATATTTTTTTGAATGGTGATCTTGTGGAGGAAGTGTACATGAAGCAACCCGAGAGCTACATTTCTTCTACCAAGCCAAAGCATGTGTGTTTACTACAAAAGAGTTTGTATGGCCTTAAGCAAGCACCAAGGAGTTGGTATGCTAAGATTAACACTTTTTTACTCTCTCAAGGCTTTGTTATGAGTGAGTATGATCATTCACTTTATTATAGGTTTGCTAGAAATGATGTTACCATCTTGCTAATCTATGTGGATGATATCATCTTGAGTGGTGGAGACAATCAAGATGTGGAATGCAAGATCCTAGTGAGGAGCATTGGAAGCTAGGGAAACGAGTTTTGAGGTACATCATTGGAAGTCGAGATTTTCATAGGTGATGGAGCTATATCATCGATGTCGAAGAAACAAGCCACTATCTCATTGTCATCTAGTGAGGCCGAGTACAAAGCTCTTACACATTGCACGAAGGAGATGATATGGATCAAGAGGATGATCAAGGATCTTCACTTACTGGATTTTTCAGACAGCCCAATCATCTTTGTGACAATCTATCAGCCCAAAGGTTTCTAACTAGTCCTATCTTTCATGCTAGGAGCAAGCATATTGAGGTGGCGTATCACTTTGTGAGGGAGCAGGCCATGGCAAAGGAGATGGAGCTTCAACATGTGTCCTCAGGGAATGTGTAGCTGATATCTTCACCAAAGCATTGGGAAAGGACTTGTTCATGAATCATAGGACTTCACTTGGAGTGTTTTCAAAGTCTATACTTAAACTAATTTAAGAGAGAGTGTGAAAGATTTCAACTAGTTTTGCTATTTTTGCCATATTTGTATATTTGGCGATTGAGGCCAATTTTCATATTAGACTTAGAGTTTGACTTTTAAAAGTTATATTACTCTAAAGTCATTTGAATAAACACTTTTGGAAAGTGTGAGAAACTATAGAACACGAGATCTGGAGGGATTCAATTTGAGTAGTAGATACATTGAATCTAGTCACAAAAATAGTAGGGTTTTCATTATGGAGGGAGAAACAAAGTTTGAATTTAGGTTTGGACCTGTTATAAAAGGATGTAAGTCATGGGAAGAGAAGACATTCTCTCTCTCTTACCTCATTCATGCTTATACATGGTTCTCTTGGGTTCTACTATCCAATGGTGCACTATACTTGTGATATCTTGCAATTCTATGTGTACAATGTTTATTAATTGTTATTTTCATATCCACACGTGTGGAATATAGTAGCTTACTATTTTTGTATGAACAGCAGCATTATTTTATGTTTTGATTGATGTTTGATCAAGATCTATTAGAGTTTGCATCTCATTCATAGTGTAGATGTTGATTTTTCTACATTGGCAAGATTGGTGATATGCTTGTCTATCTAACCAAAGATCAAAGAGACATTTTGGATCTTAATGATCTGAAATTCTTCAAAAAATCTAGGGTTGGCCGATAATACAATGGCACTCTGATTATTACATAATGTAATTGTCAAGGTAAACTGATTCAAACTAATGTTTGACAATAAATTTCTCAACCAAAATGCTTATTTAATAGATTGAGAAACAACAATATACTCTGTTTCTGTCAAGGAAAGAGCAATAGAGATTTGTTATGGCTATTCCAAGAGATAGGACTGTCATTGAGGAAGAATGTAATCCAAATGTGGATTTACAAATATCTGCATCTCCTCCCCAACTTCCATTGAAATATCCACCGAGCCGATGAAGATTGTCGTTGTCGACTTCTCCATAGCAGATGGACTAGTCCGTAGTAGCTCGAATGTATCTCATGACTCTTACAAGAGCCTTACAATGATCCAAGTATCGATTGATAAAGATACTCTCTCATATGCTCCTCTTTCTGCTTGGTCTGAGGACATTGGTCCTTCGACAATCGCTGGCCTGGATTCAGCGGTGAGTGATCTAATTTACAATTGATCAGATTATATATGATAAGAGTATTGTGAAGATAATGTTGTTGAGTGATATAGATCAGCCGTCTCGCTGTCCCTGTGAATTTGAATGCCCAAACAGTAGTGAGCTTCACCAGATCGGTCATGTCAAATTTGGAAGACATCATCCGTTTAGATTCCTTCACCATATTGGTACTGTTGCTGAAAAGCAACGTGTAGTCGATGTACAAGGTGATGATAATGAAGGAATGATGCATTGACTTGAATTAAATATTGCAGTAGGCAATGCTTGGTTGAATATTGTGTTGGATGAGGAATGTGTTGATCCTCTGAAAACAAGCTCTTGCTTATTGCTTCAGGCCATTCCATCAGAGTTACCAGAGGATCAAGAATTTGAGTCTGGAGATACACATCATGCTCAAGGGTGGTTTATGGAGTTTACAGACATGATGTCTGTGAAAAATACAGATCCTAAGTGGATCTAAACTCCAAGATCATTGGCTTGAATGCTTGCACTCCAAACTACATAAGCTAGGAATTGGCAACACATTCTATGCTACCTAGAATGCAAAGAACTTGATCAAAAAGCATTTATCACAAATGGAAACTTCCATAAACATCAAGTGCGGCCCAAAATAGCATTATACAGTCCATAATACATCAGCCTACCACTTTTGGAAAGCACCTAAGATCATACACAATAGCTTGAAGACAATACACACAACAATGCTCTCAATGGAGGAAGAAACAATGACAATGATCTATTGATCTCAATGAAGCATACAAAAGGTTTCTCCAACCTGTTCTCCACGAATTTCAGCCTAATATAGGTGAGAGAGATGACTCTCTCTCCTCTCTCTAGAACTTAGGACCCAATTTTAGGACACCAGTAACCTAAAATAGCCAATTTTGGCCTATATGTCCAAATAACATGATTTTAGTGTCATTTAGAAGGTCCCGAAGTTTGAGACTTCTTCAACATGAAATATATACTAGAATAAAAGTATCTAGGTCTCTTTCACACGTGTGAAAGGTTAGATCCAAAACTATGTACAAAAATTGCCAATTTAGGCCTCAAACTAGCTAGGAAATGTTGACAATTTTCACACTCCCTCTTCAACTTAACTTGCTAGTTTTACAACACTACTTTGCTCCAACCTAAGAATGATCTCCATCATGATGATAGATCTCTTTTCAAGTGTTCTAATATGTACAATATGAAGTACAACATAATTGATATAGATAATAGTGCCCATATAGGATGCTTCACTATTTCTTACATCAATTTTACATAGAATGGTGAACAAGATACATGTAAAAGAACATAGAATAACAATGAAAGGATTCCTCCATGTATCCACCTTTGAGTTCTCTATAAAACAGCAGCAAACAAGTTGTAAGTGAAAGTAACCAACAGGTGTTTGCATGCCTCGTCCACATTCCACTATGCCCATAGTGAATGCACCATGTATCTCCATGAATGAACCTCCATCACCACCTTGCCTTTGTAGATCTCCAATCCACGAAAGCCCTTGAGTGAATGAATGCCAAAATGATGTGTTCTCTGTTCCATTTGAATGAGCAAAACCTGAACTTGAAATACTTGAAGTATCTCCACAAGATTTGCATATAACGCTTGATCCTACATTGTCAACAATTTGCCAATTTGCCAACACTAGGATGCTAGATCTTGAACTTTGCTCAAAAGTAAACATATTGACCACTTCCATATCTTTTGAGATTTGAATGAATGCATGTACTTGATCATAAAAACCAGCAATGATAACTATTCCATCTCCAAGATCCAAAAGATGCAAAACTGTGCAACTAGTTTCATTGAATTTTGACAATTCCAACACATTGACATGACAATGTTCATACATGAGATTAAACAAGTAAGGTAGAGTAAAAGGACACTTCCTTGCTGCTCCAAGAACCTTACTTGAACCTTCAAGGACCTGCAAAAACAGATCCAAGATGCTTTGCCCATGTGGCTCCCCTTTCATGCTTTTGACTAGCTTCCAATTGCTACTTGCCTCTTGGTGTTGATGAAGCAATTCAAGATCAACATCTTGATCTTCCAATAAAACATCAAGGACTTTGCATTTATAAACATCTTCAGATCTGAACCTCTGAAGAAACTCCCTCTCAAACACATGATTAACATCCCACAAGATCTCATCATTGCTTGATTTCAACCTTTCACTATAGTTAGTGAAAACAATGTCACCATCATAAACCAAAAGATAGATTTCTACACTTCTATCCAACATGAAGTAGAGTAGATGAAGTTGAGTATCAAACCTAATAAAACCAGCCCATTTGAGCTCAAACCAAACCTCAACGAGATCTTCCTTGCCTTGAAGAAATTGCCACTTGAGTTGCTCCATGTAAATATCTTCTTCAAGATCACCATTCAAGAAGGCATTAGTAACATCCATTTGCCACATATCCCAATCATAAAGAGTTGCAAGAGAGATTAGGATTCGAATAGTTACCATCTTTGCCACGGGTGCAAAGGTCTCATCATAGTCAATACCATATTCTTGAGCATACCCCTTTGCCACCAACCTTGCCTTGTACTTGTTGATTGATCCATCTTGATTTGTCTTGATCTTGAAGATCCACTTACAACCAATTGCCTTCTTGTCCTTTGGAAGCTTTACCAACCTCCATGTGTTGCTTTTGATGAGTGCTTGATGCTCATGATCCATGGCTTGGATCCATTCCTTCTTTTGAATTGCTTCACCTACACAAGTTGGTTCATCAAAAGAGGTAAGAAAAGCAAAGTTAGAGTTGTCCACCACTTGCTTTCCTTTTTCATCATAGGTTAGCCTTGATGGCTTAGCCCTTTGCCTTTGAGTCTTCCTTGAAGTTTGCTTTGGAGTGGCTTCTCCATCTTCATCCAAGACATCTTGCACATCATGATGATTAGTAGGCACATCAACATCAACATCAACAACATTGGAAACATTCTCTTCATGAAAGATGACATCCCTACTTATGACAACTTTCTTTGTAGAAGGAATGTACACTTTGTAAGCCTTGCTTACTTCACTATAGCCAACAAACACACCCTTCTTTGATGAAGGATCTTCTTTAGTTCTATCATCAAGTGTGATATTGACAAAACATGTACATCCAAAGATCCTACAATGCTTGACACTCGGCCTTCTACCATAAAGAACCTCATGAGGAGTTTTACCATCCAAGGAAGCACTTGTCCATCTATTACATAGATAGTTAGCACATGCTAAAGCTTCCCCCCAAAAAGACTTAGCAAGATTAGCATGTAGTCTCATTGCCTTGGCACATTCACAAAGGGTTCTATTCTTCCTCTCGGCCACTCCATTCTGTTGTGGAGTCCTAGGACTAGACATCTCCCTCTTAATCCCATGTGCTATACAAAAGTCTTTGAACCTATTTGAGGTGTATTCCCCTCCATTATCAGATCTTAAGCATTTGATCTTTGTATTGAATTGGTTTTCCATTTCATTCTTGAACTTGACAAATGCAGCAAACACTTCATCCTTACTTTTAAGAAGATAGATCCAAGTATACCTACTAAAGTCATCAATGAAAGTTGCATACATCTTTGCCCCACCATTGCTAGTTGTACTAGAAGAATGAATATCAGAATGCACAAGTTGAAAAGCTTCTTTAGATCTAGAAGTAGATCTAGAATAAGCAAGTCTATGAGATTTGGACAAGGCACAATGTTCACAAACACTATTGTTTGCAACAAGACTTTTAGGGAGACCAAGAACAAGCTCTTTCTTTGCCATTACCTCCAAAGATTTGAAGTTGGGATGGCCCAACCTCTTGTGCCAAACTTCTTGGTTTGTCAATTGCTCCCTAGCCATACATCCTTCATGATTAGAGATCACACATGCATCAAGCTTGAAAAGTTTACCATGCCTCCTACCTTGAGCAATCAAGGATCCACATTTACTTATCAAACATGCATCTCCAATGAACTCCACATCAAGTCCTTTGTCAATCATTTGACTTACACTAAGCAAATTCTTAGTGATTGAAGGAATGTACAAAACATTTTCAAGATTTGCTTTCCTATTTGTTGAAAGGGAAATAGGAATAGTGCCTATGCCTTTGATGTCACATTGACCATCATTTGCAGTGTAGATGATGTTACCTTCTCCCTCATAAGACAATAAGGATGTAAAGTATTCCTTATGTCTTGTCATGTGAGATGAGGCTCCACTATCAATCCACCAAGGATCATTATCATCTATGTTGGCTAACAAACTTGAAGTCATAACAAGTGATTCACATGTGTTATGTTCTTCCTCATCTATTGTAAGATTTCCTTGCCTCTCTCCTTGCTCTCTTTTCTTCTTATAACATTCATTTGCAAAATGACCTTTTATCCCACAATAAAAGCACTTGAACTTTGACTTATTGTTCTTAGTAGAAGAGGAAGAGGAAGAGTGATCATCATGATCAAAGTTACCACCTTTGGACCATTTCCCTTTGCCTTTACCTTTGCCCTTGAATTTGCCTTTTGTGAAGAAAGCCTCTTCACCTCCACCTTGCAAGGATGCACCATCAAGCTTTGATTGCAACCTATGTTCTTCAGCCAATAAGATTTCTTGCAAGTCAACCACACTTGGCAAGACTCTTTGAATGGCAAAACTTTGCACAAGGTTAGCATGTTCATTTAGCAAACCATTCAACATAACTTGGACTATTTCACCATCTTTTATGTTCTCATCAATGCATGCTAAATCATCACTTAGGGACTTAACTCTCAAGATAAATGCATGAGCACTTTCACCCTCTCTTTGCCTACTAGAAAATATTTGTCTCCTTAGGGTCAATACCCTAGATGTGGACTTTGATTCAAAGAGCTTCTTTAAGGCATTCCATGCCTCACTTGCACTTTGACACTTTCCAACTTCCTTGAGAAGTTCATTTGTAGCATTCATTTTAATGATATGAAGAGCCCTTTTGGCCTTCTTATCAAACCTTTGTTGCTCTTGAAGTGTGAGAGGTCTCTCTTCAATTTCTGCAACTATGTCCATGAGTTCATTCAACTCAAGTAAGGACTCCATCCTCACTTTCCAAGTAGAGTAGTTTGATGAACTCAACCTTTCACTAGACTCTAGCATGATCCCACCATTGGAAGCCATGATTCTAATGTTTCTTCAACTTTTAGGTTCTGTCCTAAAGCACTTAGCACTCACTTTTCTCTCAACAAATGATAGATAAAGAGATCTATGAAGATTTAGGACCCTAAAACACTTCTATCTTGAACCTAGATGGTTTCCAAGCATAGAAAGGAAGATTGAAACACATGCAACACTTTGCACACACTAAGAATGGATTACAAAATCAAACCAACCTGAACACACTCTTGCTTAAGCTCTCAAACTTTCCAGCAAGTGACCAAATCAAGTTATGGTGTGAAGAGTTACTTGCATTCTTAGAAAATACCCAAAACTAGGATGCCAAGATTACCTAGTAATGAACAAACTTGATCAACATATGATCAACACACTAAGATATTGATTCAACCTGTAAAACCACATGTAAACCACACTTCTAAAAGTTTATAAACTCCAGCAAGTGATAAATACAAGATTTAGAGGTGAATGAATGAGCACACTTAGTGAATCACAAGACTAGCTTCACTATCTTGTCAAATCTTGGTGTTTAGATGTAGATCTAAGATCACTTCACATGAGAATGTTCCTCAACCTGTTAAGAACCTGAAAACACACTTGCATAATGGTTAACACCTTCCAGCAAATGCTCCAATCAAATTACATAAGGAGAGTTACTTACATGCTCAACAAAGTACACCAAAATTTATGCCAAAATTGATGACAATCTTTACAATATGCTCTTCACAATGGAGCTTACAATATGTTCACCCAAAAAAGGGGATCTTTCATCCAAATGGGAGCTTTGCTCAGCCTTTAGGAGAATTACAACTCACTCAAAAGAGCATTTGTCATCCACTTAAGGAGAAGTTTCATCCACTTAAGGAGAGTGTTCATCCAAGAATGGAGATTGTCAACAATAGGATTGAAAAGAACATTGTTAGTATTGAATATGCACAAGCCTCACAATCACAAATGATTAGGTGTTATGATCTGAACCAAAATAGTTTCTTTTCAGCCTCTGATCTTCAATAGACTTGAAATATGCTTTTGATCCACAAGTTCAACTCACAAAACAAAGGTTAGTAAGATTTGATCAACAAAGCAATGCAAAATCATGCTAGAACTTGATCAAACATCCAAATATCACCAAAAATGGAATACTTACTGTAAATAGAAGCCAACCAGCTCTGATACCATGTGAAAAATACAGATCCTAAGTGGATCTAAACTCCAAGATCATTGGCTTGAATGCTTGCACTCCAAACTACATAAGCTAGGAATTGGCAACACATTCTATGCTACCTAGAATGCAAAGAACTTGATCAAAAAGCATTTATCACAAATGGAAACTTCCATAAACATCAAGTGCGGCCCAAAATAGCATTATACAGTCCATAATACATCAGCCTACCACTTTTGGAAAGCACCTAAGATCATACACAATAGCTTGAAGACAATACACACAACAATGCTCTCAATGGAGGAAGAAACAATGACAATGATCTATTGATCTCAATGAAGCATACAAAAGGTTTCTCCAACCTGTTCTCCACGAATTTCAGCCTAATATAGGTGAGAGAGATGACTCTCTCTCCTCTCTCTAGAACTTAGGACCCAATTTTAGGACACCAGTAACCTAAAATAGCCAATTTTGGCCTATATGTCCAAATAACATGATTTTAGTGTCATTTAGAAGGTCCCGAAGTTTGAGACTTCTTCAACATGAAATATATACTAGAATAAAAGTATCTAGGTCTCTTTCACACGTGTGAAAGGTTAGATCCAAAACTATGTACAAAAATTGCCAATTTAGGCCTCAAACTAGCTAGGAAATGTTGACAATTTTCACAATGTCTCATACCTTCAAGAACATATCCTTCATGTTGTAGCATGTAGATGTCTTTTTCGATGACTCTGTTAAGATAAGTTGTATGTATATCGAGTTGAATCCAAAAACTCGGAGGTTCTTCAATGAAGGCTTAGATCCTGTCCAAACCTCATGTGGTGTTTTGCTTGAGAGGCCTTGGTCGAACATCTATTCTAGATGTAAGCTACAGTGGAGGTAGTTTCAGCCCATAAGCTCTTTGGCAAAGATGTGTGCGCTAGCATGCATTTGGCTAACTCGACCAGAGTACGAGTACTCCTCTTGGCTAAGCCGTTTGATTGAGGTGAATAGGGAGTGATAAACTGTTGTTCAATGCCTTGGCTCTGGCAGCACTCGTTGAATTCGGTAGAGATATACTCTCCACCATTGTCGGACCTCATGGCTTTGATTGTTTTGCCAATTTCTTTCTCTGCATGCTCCTTGAAGTTTTTGAAGCAATCAAAAGCTTATGATTTCTTCTTACTAAAGTACACCAATGTGCATTGGATATACAGTAGCCTTGGAATAAAGTATTCCTTAGTTAAGGAAGGGACTCAGCTCAACTGCATACAAGCCATCATCTTGTGTGTTATTGTCGCCCAGGTGAACATATCTCTTGGTACTGTAAGGCGTATAGGACTTGAAACAACTGATATAGTTGATCATGTGTTGTGTGGCTCCAGAATCTAAAAATCATGGGCTGTCGTTTGATGATTCTTGATGGCTAGTCATGAATGCATCATGATCCACTTCTTGATTGGGTTGTGGTACTTCTACAACTGCATTTGCCACTTGATTTGATTGTGCTTTGTTGTTGTTCTTGGCTTGTAGTATGCGGCAATCTCGTGGTTGGTTTGCTTGTAGTATCTACAGAATAACTTATTCCTTGTCGGCGGGTTTGACTGCTCTTGACATTGTGTCAGCTTCTAGCTTTGTTTTGGTTGCTTCAGGCCTTTCTTCTTCTGCTTAGTCTAGCCTTTGTTGGTGTATAAGGTGTGAGAGTCAGCAGTCGAGAAATTGGAGGGTTCATTCCTTCTAGTGTCTTCCCACAGCAACATTGTGATGACTCTTGAAAGAGTCAGCTCTGGGTGCGTCATGTTGATTATCACCCAGCTGTCGTATGAGGTTGACAAGCTTGAAAGTATTAGCGCAAGCATCTTCTGCCTCTACTTCTCTATTAGCGCCTATTCTTCCTCTATTAGCAGCTAATCAGCCCTTGTGTGCTGCGATTCTACTTGACAGAGATTCTGCCAAACAACGGGTCTGCTTGGTAACAGGTCTGCTATGGCTTCTAGCGACTGTCTGGTTGTAGTACAATGTTAGTGTGTCTCGCTTGTTAGTGGCACACCTACAACCTGATTTGAATCCTTGATTGACAATGGTAGCTCATCTTGGATATAGGATCTGTCAGGAACTTGATTTCCTACTTTCTATAGACTGTTTCAGTTCTTTCATTGTTCTTACAAACTACAAATTATTACTAACTATTCTACTCAAGAAATAGAGAATTAAACTAAATCTACTCCTACTGAAATCACAGAATCAACACAACAATCTCAAAACTGGAATCAAATAACCTACAAAGTGCTTCTTACAACTGTCACTCCACAGTTGTAAGAAGAACTCCTTAGGGAGCCAGAAACCGGGAAACATCAGAATTCAGTGGAATGGTGGATCAATCTCCAAGTCCTGCACATCTACTTGATGCTAGCACAAATGAGAATCCTACAAAAGTGCTTATTACAACTGTCACTCAACAGTTGTAACAAGAACTCTTCAGAGAGCCAAAACTAGGAAACATCATAAATCAATGGAATAGTAGATCAATTTCCAAGTCTTGCACGTCTATCTAATGCTAATTTCAAACCAATCCTTAAGAGATGAAAACAATAACAAGCACATTCATACAAGATTTCGTTCTAGATTTGGTCATTATGAATTTCTAGTATTGCCATTTGGATTAACGAATGCTCCAGCAACATTCCAGCAAATGATGAATGATTTATTTCGTTATTATTTGGGAAAGTTTGTGGTTGTATTCTTAGACGACATTCTCGTTTACAATTAATCCTTGGTGGAACATGTAGAACACTTAAAAATGGTCTTGATGAAGCTTTGTCGGGAGTTACTCTACGCTAAAGAGTCCAATTGTGAATTCTTTAAGCAAGAGTTGCTTTATCTCGGTCATAAGATCACAGTAAAGGGGATCAAGATTGACGAGGATAAAATCAAGATTGTCATTGAGTGGCCAATTCCGGGAACTGTGAGGCAAGTAAAGTCTTTTTTAGGTTTTACACTTTTCTTCAAGAGATATATTGAGGATTATGCTAAATTAGTAGCACCACTTAATAATCTGACAAAAGGAATTGTTAATAAAAAGAAAAGAGGGAATCAACCTAGTCCGTGTTAGAATTTAACAATTTATACATGGTTTTTGATGTATATTAGACATCTATGTGGATCCACACGTGTGAAATGGCACTTGTAATATTCAGATCCATTTTGATTAGCTTTCATTTGAGTCTAATATGACATCTCCTAAATTATAGGAGTTAGGTCCTAGATTATAGGAATCTAGAAGGTCAACACAAACCACCAATGGATGATGTGGCAAACGTGATAGATCTTATCCAAAGTGGATATGGATGAGTACAATGAGCTATCCCACATGTGCTGGATGCAGCTTAGAGAGAGATTATGATGATTTTGTACTTGATCCATGATGGATCCATTATTGAGCTAATTATGAGAAGCAATCTTGGAGTTTACACTCTCTTAAACACTTTCTTTGTGGATGAATGCTAAGTAAATGTTTAGTAAACAATTTCTCTGTTATCCAGCCATACAATAGTTGTACTTCACATGTGTGAAGCCGTGGGTCATCATTTTTTTATTGTTCTTGCTTGGAAACACAAAGATTGTCAAGTAGAAGCTAGATTTGGAAGCTAGTCTTGATATAGATCAAGATCCCAAGCTACCAATCACTCTTTGTGATCATTTGTAGAGATCCGTTACATAAGAGATAGCTCTAATCAAGTTGCAGATGCTCTTAGTCGGATCGGTGAACTGAACGAGTTGTCATTCACCCAGATTTTTACGGATCTATATCTTTCGCTGAGAGGAAAATATGAATCAGATTCCCATTTTGGTCACATTTGGAACATTGTTCAGACCGAAAAAAATGTGGACAGTGTTGAGTCAGAAACACAGGGGACTCAACTAACTAAGAAAGATAAAAAGATTGTGGAACTATTCACCATTTGAGATGGATTACTATTTCGGAATGAGAAAGTTTGCGTACATGGTGATGATGAGCTCAAATGGAAGATTTTGTTTGAATGTCATGACATACCCTGTGCAGGACATCCCGGTATACACATGACTCTGGACTTAGTTAAGAGGAAATTTTATTGGCCAAAGCTCAAGTCATATGTCGAGTCATATGTTGTTAAATGCAAGCCCTGTCAACTAGCAAAGGATGAACGCCATAAGGCTGGTGGTTTGTTGCATCTGTTAGATATCCCATATAAGAAATGGGAAAGCATATCTATGGATTTTGTAGTTGGACTTCCAAAGACCCAACGACAAAATGATTCTATTTGGGTTGTAGTGGATCGGTTAACTAAGTTAGCTGCATTCATACCAATCAAGTCAACTATAAAGGCTTATGATTTAACCAAGATCTTTGTTGAAAGATTATTTCGGTTGTATGGTCGGCCAAGTGACATTGTTAGTGATAGAGATCCTAAGTTCACAGGTCACTTTTGGTCAGCAGTATTCCATAAACTGGAAACTTCTCTGAGTTTAAGTTCTTCTGATCATCCTGAATTAGATGGACAGACAGAAAGGACTAATCAAACTATGGAAGATATTTTGAGGAGGTATGTTTTTCACAGGCAATCTCATTGGGAAGATTATGTCCCACTAGTTGAGTTTGCATGTAATAGTAGAAAACATTCAGCTATAGGTTACAGTCCTTTTATGCTTATGTACAGTTTTCAACCTAGATCTCCAATAAATGTTGAGACGAAGTCTATTAAGATCAAGAAGGTTGCTGATTTTTTGCATGATATGCAAGAAATATTGCAAATGGCTAAGGATAGTATCCGAAGTGCCAAGGATAGAGCTAAACACTATACCGATCTTAAGAGATACTTGTAAACCTGGCTCTGATACCCCCTTATAGTGGCGTATGAACTCGATCTTCAAGAAAAATTGACTACACACCCAGTATTTCATGTAAGTCGTTTGAAACTAAGTTTACATGATGGTGATACAGTTGGATCGGATGAGGATTTATCCCATTTTGAAGATTTGTCGCTTAATGTACCTTTGGAACCTGAGAAAGTGCTCAGAACCAGAGATAAACAACTGAGAAATTGTTCTATCTCTTGATGCTTAATTCGGTGGAAGGGTCGTACTGAGGATGATGATTCATGGGAAAGAGTTGATAGCATAAAGAAGAATTTTCCAAATTTTAGTTTCTAAGGATAGAAACAGTTTAAGGAGGGAAGAATGTTATGTCCATGACCAGTACATAGGATACAATATACTCCTAGTCTTGGATACATGGTACTCCAGTGAAACAAGCTGTTAGTTATGCCACGTCATACTGGACGTGACCCGAAAGTAACTAATATCCTTGTGAGGCCAAGAACACACTAAATGGAGTTTAGACAAGGTATGAGACAGTGTATGCATGTGTAGAGTTATCATTAGCAATTCTATGAATGGTTGGTCCATGCATAGGACTCTATTCTAGGTGAATCTATGTATAGGGAACATAGGGCTATGCATGGCTATGTGCCCAGGATGCTTTTGGCTCTATTTAAGAGGTCCAAACTCGCTCTACTCCTCATCATGGTTCTTGATTCATTGCCAGACTCTCACTCTACATTCATGCTTCTTGTTCCTTGGCTTAGGGGTGAGGTTTCTAGAGATTGATTGGATGCTTCTACTTGGTTGGGTGGTTTCTCCATAGTGTGTTATCCTTTTGTGTTTAGGATTTGTAGGCAGGATCTAAGGAGCTTCCCTTATACACCCAGAGCCGACTCTTTCAAAAGTCATCACAATGTTGTTGCGGGAAGACACTAGAATGAATGAACCCTCCATTTTTTGACCTGTCGACTTTCACGTCTTATACACCAACAGAGGCTTGACTAAGACAAAGAAGAAAGGCCCGAAGCAACCAAAGCAAAGCCAGAAGCCGACACAACATCAAGAGCAGTCGAACCCGCCGACAATGAATATGTTGTTCTGCAAATACTGCAAGTGAACCAACCACGATATCCAAGACTGTCGCATACTACAAGCCAATAACAACAACAAAGGGCAATCAAAGCAAGTGGAAAATGTAGTTGCAGAAGCACCACCTTCCAACCAAGGAGTGGATCATAATGCATTCATGACTAGCCATCAAGAAGCATCAAATGACAGCTCATAGTTTCTAGATTCCAGAGCCACACAACACATGACCAGCCATATCAGTTGTTTCGAGTCCTATATGTCATACAATACCAAGAGATATGTTCACCTGGACGACAATAACACACAAGCTATTAAAGGTGACGGTACAATAAGATTGAGCTTTGCAAATGATCAGTCTAAACTACTTTTCAATGTCCTATATATACCAAATCTTTCTACAAATCTGCTCTCTGTAAGCAAAATTACAGATCTAGGACATAAAGTAGAATTTGAATTTGATTAGTGTAAAGTAGTCGATAGGATAGGCAAGATCCTAGCACTTGAAAATATGCATGGATACTTGTACATATTAAGTCATTGCTTTTATGCCTCTAGTCAGGCTCTTAACACTTATGTATAGATCAATAAAAATCTACTTTGGCATTATAGACTTGGTTATTTGAATCATGCTTATGTATTACAAATGTCTAAGCAATTTATTATTCTTGATCTAGAATATCCAGATAGGAAAGTCGAATTACTTGTCTGTCAAGACTGTTTAGTCGGTAAGCAGACTAGTTTAGATCAAGCCATCAACATGTTGCTAGAATTTTATTAGATATTGTACATACAAACATTTGTGGCCCAATGCAGAATCCTTTACTAAAGGATGCAAAATATTTTATTACTTTTATTGATGAATTTTTTAGAAGGACTATGGTGTACTTTATGAAGAAGAAATTAGAAGCTTTCAATTGCTTCAAAATCTTTAAGAAATTGACAAAACAATCAAAGCCCTGAGGTCCGACAATGGTGGAGAGTATATCTCTATCGAATTCAAGGAGTACTGCCAAAGCCAAGGCATTGAACAACTATTTATCACTCCCTATTCGCCTCAGTCGAATGACTTAGCTGAGAGGAAGAATCGTACCCTGGTCGAGTCAGCCAAATGCATGCTGGCACACGCATCTTTGCCCAAGAGCTTTTGGGCTGAAGCTGTCTCCGTTACAGCTTACATCCAAAACAGATCTTCAAGGCCCTCTCAAGCAAAACACCACATGAGGTTTGGATAGGATCTAAGCCTTCATTGAAGAACCTTCAAGTTTTCGGATTCAACTCGATGTACAGACATCTTATCTTAACAGAGTCATCGAAGAAGACATCTACATGCTACAACCTAAAGGATATGTTCTTGAAGGTATGAAAGATCATGTATGTAAACTCCATAAAGCACTTTATGGCTTGAAGCAATCAGAAAGAACTTGGTTTTAGAGGATCAACACATTCCTCATCCAACACGATTTTCAACCAAGCATTGCCTATTGCAATGTTTATTTCATGTTAGTGCAACATTCCTTCATTGTCATCACCTTGTACGTCGACGACACGTTGCTTTTCAGCAATAGTACCAATCTGGTGAAGGATGCTAAACAAATGATGTCCTCCGACTTCGACATGACCGATCTGGCGAAGCTCACTACTGTCTGGGCATTCAAATCCACAGAGATAGAGTGAGACGACTGATCTATATCACTCAACAAAGGTATCTTCACAATACTCTTATCAAATATAATTTGATCAATTGTAAATTAGATCACTCACCGATGGATCCAGGCTTGCGATTGTCAAAGGACCAATGTCCTCAGACCAAGCAGAAAGAGGAGCATATGAGAGAGTATCTTTATCAATCGATACTTAGATCTCTCATGTATGCAATGGTCTGCACAAGACCTGATAGCGCTTTTGTAGTCGGCTCACTCAACCAATTCATGGCTAATCTTTGCATCACATGGCATGGATATCAATTGATCCAATTTCAGATCCTATTGGAGATGAACTCATTCATGTCAGCCACGCATTATCTTATGACGAAAATGCATAACTTATTGATGAGCAGATTCTAAATCATATGAATCCTACAAAATTTGGAGTTCGCGATATTCTTGATGAACCGATTGTTTAGTGTTCTATAACATGCCAAATAATCTTCTCAATGTTTGTTGCAATGCTCTCATCTTTTGTAGTCTCGAATGGAAGAGTCTATTGGAAGGAACCTTCATACATCACTCTTTGTCACCATTAGAGGTTTCTTTACTTTCTTTCTCTTAGAAGGAATGAATGGGTTGATCATAGAATAGAACTTAGCTCCAAAAAGGTGTTCTTGGGTCCTGCTGTGGATTGAGGACACACCATAAATTGTCCCCATCGACACCTAAGTTGAGAGCTACATGATGATCAACAATAGCAATGTTGGCATGGATGTCAAGGAAGAGCAATGATGGCAATGATGGTGAGCATGAAAATGATGACAATGACATAAAGTAGGGCAACTTCGGCGGTTGTTAGCATCAATTACAGTTGAGAAGTGAGTTGCTATAGGTTTTAGAAGATAAACGACAATGACATTGGAAAATTATTGGCTTGTTATAGCCCGCACTTTCACGTGTACGGTCACCTAAATTGTGGTCCAAAAAACTCGACTTGGTATCATCTAAATTATAGCCCACTTTCTTGAGGATTTCATTCTCAACTTTGTTCAATGGGGGATGGCCCTTGAATAAAGCCAGCCCAACTCAATAAAAGCCGCCCTTAGATAAAAGTAGGGCCCATTCACTGTTCAGGCCCAAGTAACTAGTGCCACGAAGGATTTTAAACCCGCCACCATTGGATCTGTTTAGACATTCATATACGGCCACGTATCATCACTGACAACATGCCACATGGCAGTTATGACGGGTGGCGAGCATCCAACGGGCGTTCTGCCATTCCCTTTGCCCCCGAAATGGCCGGTTCCAATAGAAATAAAATAGTTGCTCTGTCTTTCCTGCTTTCTTCGTCGCGATCCTCTCTTTTTTGCTATGGCGCCATTTTATTCAGCAGCGGCACTAGCCTAGGGTTTATGGAACGTATCAGCTCGTCTCTCAGCTTCTTCATCATCTGCGGACTTTTTTGTGTGTAGCCATCGGCTGAGGACGAGGGATCCCTCTATCATCCAGCAGCCATGTCAGGCGGCTTCTTTAGGGTACGTGGCTATTATCTTTCATGGGTTTATTTTAGTTCTATTGTTGATCTTTAAGGCTGATCCCTTGGGACCTTGTGACGTGGCTGAGTTGGATCTACATACTCAAGGTTCTGACCGACTCGCTTTTACATGTGTTAGTTTCATGAGATTTGATGCAAAATACAGAAAAATATCTTGAGATTGGCTATGTAACGTTTGTTGCATGGCAGGGCACATCTTCGGAGCAGGACACAAGGTTTTCGAATAAGATGGCAAAACTGCTGAAAACGCAGAAATTCGCTCCAGAGCTGGAGCAAGTGGTAGGTTTTTTAGCCTCTTCATGTAGGTCCTAGTTATTAGTATCTGTCAAGAATCCGCAAATTACTTACTGCTCCTAATGTTTGCCGTTTCCTTGCAAAGTCTGGTGACATCAACGGTTTTTGAGGCACAACTTGGTCAATGTTTCTTAGCTATGGCACAGCTTACATAGGTTTTCTATTATGGTGCAGCTTACATAGGTTTCTTCTGGCACAGCGTGCATATGTTTGTTATTTATGGCACAGCTTACATAGGGTTCTGTGGCATAACTTGTGCTGTATGCAGCTTACATAGGATCTGTTATGGTAGAGCTTAGATAGGGTTTGATATTGCACAGCTCTGCAGCTTACATAGGGTTTGTTATCGTACACGCTTCATAACGTCTGGTATGGAACAGCTTATATAGGGTTTGATATGGCACAGCTTACATAGGGTTTGCCATGGCACAGCATACATAGGGTGTTTTGTGGCGCAGCACAGCTTACATAAGATTTGTTGCGACACAGGTTGATATGTCAAAGGTGCAAATGGACGTGATGCGGCCATGGATTGCAGCTAGAGTAACGGAGTTGCTAGGGTTTGAAGACGAGGTTCTCATCAATTTCATCTACGGCCTGCTTGATGTGAAGGTGGATACACAGCTCAATTTTCCTTTTTGATGGCATATTTTGGATTCCTTTGTCTTGTCTAATTTCGCACTTATTGTTCTAGGAGGTGGATGGAAAGCATATTCAGATCCAACTTACAGGTTTTATGGAGAAAAATACTGGGCGTTTCATGAAAGAGCTGTGGAGCCTTCTTACCAGTGCGCAGAATAATATAAGTGGGATCCCTCAGCAGTTTTTAGACGCAAAGGCTGAGGAAACGAAGAAAAAGAAGGTGAATCTTTGCAGCATTTGTTAGGAGAATGGTTTTCTAGTGATTGTAAGGGTCATTTGAGAAGTTACGGTGAGCCCCTGTTAGGGCGAGAGGTAATTTTGAAAATTACCCGAACTACTAGTAATGTGACTTTGAAAATAATTGAACCAACTAGTTAATGACCTGGCTTACTGTATTTCTTAAGATGACCCTTACAACCAATTAAGGTGCACTAGAAAGAACATTCCCTTACGTAAAGGTTGAGTGAAAATTTCCTCTGACCCAAAATGATTGGAACATGTGCTGTAAACAATCTTCAGGCATGAATTTTTGTGAGAATTTAATCAGTAGAGGAAAAGACATTCAATGAGCATGTAAATCATCTTACAATGATTTTTTTTGTTGACTGGGCAAGTTTATGTTGTGGACCATGTAATGCATTTTCATTTTACTCCTAAAATTTTGAGGCAAACTTTCAGAAAAGGATACTGTCGTGCAATGTTCTTTTTAAAGCAACTTATGGCATCTTTGGGTGTTATACAGGCTGTATGAACGACTGTCTAATGAAGCTCAGGTTTCGTACATCTGTCTTCCCATGCAGGCTGAAGAACAACGAATTTTCAGTGAAATCCAGCGAAAGAAAGATCAAGAAAGGACAGCTGAGCAAGAGCAACAAAGAAAGCTTGTGAGAAATTGTTGTTTTCTTGTATCATGGTGCTAAGTGCACCTAACACGTGTTTTAACAATGTGTAGTCTCTTATGCAGGATGTTGAAGCCGAGTTGTTGAAGAATGTGGCAGCAGTAGCAGCCTCTAACCGTCAGCCAAACTCAGGAAAGTTTTCTCCTCAAGGAAACAGAGAGAAGTCATCTGATAGAGCACCATTGGAGGCCAAGGCAGCTGTTAAGAATGGGTATCTACTTGTTGCTTTCTCATTGCTGCGTCTGTAAAGTGCAGCACAATTGCTTGTTTGCTTTCATGACTAGTGAGAGACATGAAATTCTGAAACGCTAGGTAACAAGTTCATTATCCTACGATTTGTACATTTTGTATATTAGAGTTTGCTTCTATTTCAGAAGTTATAGAGATTCTTGGGCAAAAAAAGCTAGGATAAATTGGAATTTCATATAGAATTGCTCTTCAGAAGTTCTAGGTCTTCATATATCATGGGCGGTATTGTAAGTGAAGTGATCCTAAGTATGCTGGCTTCAATATTCTTATAACTAGCCTTTTCTGAATTTCAGTCCTCTATTTTTGTAGCTGCCCCCACAAGATAGAAAGTGCTAGTGACAATCAGAAACTCGGAAGAAGAACTTTCAAGGTAAAAAATAACTGAAAGTTGCTCTGCTGAAAGTATGGATTTCCCCCATAAAAAATAAGTGAACTTGTTTTGCTTATTTATGAGTTTTGAAGTTTTGATATCAAGCTATTGTTCGATCAGCTGTGTGAATACAAAACTGGCATACTGTAAATGCGCGACTATGACTACTCAATTTTTTCCAGTGGCCAGCCATTGTACTCATTTCAAATTCAATGACTACCATAAAATATGGGGCTTCTACTACTAATTATTTAGGGGATTGAACTTTACGTGCTTGCTTTCCATGGATCGAGGGTTTTGCATTGGTTAAATTATTGAAATGAAAGCTTGGAGCGCATTTTTCATGCACATCAAATTGATGATGAGACATATTCTATGAAATTTTCTGGAGTATTTTATCAAAATTCCACTCTAGATGTTTAGAACCTGGAAAATTTCGTACAGAATTTCGCATACAAAGTTACGAACTAATTTTTTTTATATGTCGAGGTGTAATTAGAAATCATGAACAAGTCTAAAAAGAAAACGATCAAAAACTTTGAGATTATAAATGTTGGGGTTTTTTTTCCTAGCAATTTGAGCATTCAAGATATTGAGATCTTCTTCCTAGTTATGTCCAGCTGGTTTGTGTTAATCGTGTCTATCTTTAGTGGTGCATTTTTCCCACCAGCTGTGCTTTTTAGTTAGGTTTGAGCAAGTTGAAGTGAAAAAATGTAAACTTTCCTTATTTGTTTAGTTAGGTTTTGAGCAAGTTGAAGTGATAAACTGTAAATTGTCCTTATTTTTTCTTTGAGGAAGTAGTGACTTTATTTGATTGGCTTTGCTCTTTAGTCCTAGCCTTCATCATGACACAGTTTGTCCTTCAGCTCCAAAGATGATAGAAATTCAGTACATTGGTCATTGTACAAATATTTGACAGCTAATGTGGACACATGCTTGTGCATGTGACCTGTACCTACCTATGGCACTGAGGATGTGAGTACGGGATGTTGTAACATTGGGTCCACACTATGGGTGATGGAATTGATGGTCTACGACTTTATGAGTTGACTCCATAGGGTACATTGCCAATCATATTTGTTAATATCTCCATTTTGATGATTGATTGAATCACAAGAACTTTGTAGCAAGTCAATTTCAATTCTTGTGTTCTGTTTTGCTCTCCATTTTGAGTTTTTCCCTATACTTGTAACAATTCGATAACAACATAAATGTAACGAATTTATGCTGTTGGTTATCAACAGTCATGTTTCTAGAGTTATTTCCAAGTTCATTACAGACTAAGAGTAATTCCTGATGGGTAATATTTGGTATCTCACCTTGTTTGTTTGATATAAGTCATTTTGCTTTTGGCTACATGTAGATTTTGGTGTAAAGGTAAGAGTGTATTTATATAGCCTTGGAAGTGGAAAAAATGTCTAACGACTCACGAGTTTAGTATAAGTATTTTGATATTATCATGTACAGAAGTGGAAACATTTTGGCATTTAAATTTCCCCCTTTGGTATACTGGAAATTTTTTCCAGCTGTTTGGATGGAATGTTTTTTTCCAAAATTTGCAAATTGTAATATATTTATAAGTTTTTCGCTTGACAAAAGGTTAAGAAATTTGACCATACTAATGTTTGAAAGTCATAATTGAAATTGTAAAAGACTACATGTATGCTCTTTGGTGCTAGCGTTCATTATGAGTTGAGTTTGCCATTCAGCTCCAGAGAAGTGATAACAATTCAGTACACTGTTCGCTGTACAAATGTGAGTGTGAACGTGAACATATGTTTGTATTTGTGATGTGCACCCTACTCGAGCGTGCTGATGCGGGAGTATGGATGTTGTAGTATCTGGTCCATGCTGTGCATGATGAAGTCGATGGTTTAAGACTTTGTGGTTGGACGCCACAGGGTTGCAGATTGCACGTCCTTTGTTATTTTGGGTATCATTTTAGACATAACATGGCTTATTGATACAGAACAAAGTGATATAATGTAAATGAATAATATACAAAAGTTCTGTGCTATATATTTCTGAGTAAGAATAATATAGTTCATTGTTGCTATTTATATTTTAGTGACTGACTGCTTAATTTGTTGCTATTTAAATTGCAAGTGCCTGTACAGATGATATATACTTATGTTTAACTCTTGTCTACTATTATGTAGTTCAACTCTGCATAGTATCATGTCTTCTCTTGTACACTTTTATTCACTGTAGTTTTTACTATATAATATATTTTTCTCACGTGCATGTATGATTCCTTTTTGTGTGTGTCTCATGTATCATAAGTCATAACAAATATCTTTTTATTGTCACAAACTTTTTTGTAATTCAGAGTGTAAATGTTTGCATTTTGACATTATTCTGTATATTTAATTTTTTTTCTCTTTCTAGGATTTTTGTAGTATTCTGAAAGGAAGTTTGTAGCTCAAATGCTGTTTCCCATAGCTCTTTGCAATACTTGTGAAAAAAAGAGCAAATATACATATTATATAGAAGTGTGATCTATTATCTTTTATTGAGACATTTGTGCCCTTGGACACGTCATGTGGAACATGTACATACATAGTGGACGTCCACATCACGTCCAAGTGGGGCAGTACATATTTGAAAATGGAGCCATGATGAGACAGGAGTTGAGATGATGGATGTTCTGATTCAGATTATACATGCCACTATGGCTCTATACATCTACATGACACTAGAATCATATTTAGATCGAGCTAGCGCCTAATATGATTTGAATTGATGATTGTTAGTCTAGTATTTTCTTTTTGTGGAGGCACATGGTGCTCCTGTATGATAAAAACTACTTGATATGTGCTCTTTCTGCTTTATAGTAATGATTTTAGAAGTTTCGAGTTTTTATGGGAATATATTATCAACGAGACTCTCTGATTCATTTATTTGCCAAGGACAAGGTTTTTTTGTTTATTTCTCCTCCATTTGTGGTGTTAGCCTTTATTCAAACTTTTCGTTTTAGCAAATTGAATGTCGCCATCTATTTGAGATTGTGTAAGATCAGATGTACATGGTTTGTCACCTTCAAGGTTTGGTTAGAATAGGATCTAAAACAAGCATCGAAGTCTGAAGAAACACCAAGATTGCATTGCAGTATCATCTCCAAACACTAACAGACTGCATAGTTGGTCATGATTGAATTTCCTTAACCCCCCCCTAACCCCCCCCCCCACCCCCCCCCACCTCTTTTAATAGATTACCTGTTACAAGTTCAGGGCTTGACATTTCTACTCTGTTTTCAGGGCCCGAGATTGAGTAGTGAACTTACCTCCTCTTCAAGATAGGAGGAGAATGGGTTTTGATTAGTAGTAGCTTCTGAAACCTTATTTTGCTCTTACAAGCAATTGCTTTCTTGTGGAATTTTTATGTGAGTGTTTCGTTTTTTCAGGAAAAGATCTCATGGAGATTCCCAATCATCTTCAGGCATAAAATCATCATCGGCATCTCCAAGTTCTTCAAGGTCTGGAGTTCTTGAAACTTTTGTATGACTTTTCTTTTGCATGTAGTATACTGAATTTGCAGGTGTACTGAGCAAGTAATAATTATCCCCATCCCCAAGCACTTTCTGATTTTCTACAATTTCCACTTTTCCTGGAACAACCTGCAAGCGTTTGTAATCAGGATCTGTTTCATTATGCAGGGAACCCTCACCTCATGTACGTGGACACCGACATATTTCTCGTAGTCTTTCAATATCGCCTCCACGCTATCGTACATCAAGGTCTCCTGTTTTACGAAGACACAGTCCTCCAAATAGACGTTCTCCTCGAAGGCATTTGCGATCACCCCCTCAGTATCGATCTCCAGCACGACGCAGACGCTCACCTTCGCGTTCTCCTTCACTTCCAAGGCGTAGACATGCTCCCTTGCATTCACCATCACCTCCATCAAGACGTAGGTATCCACACTCACCATCACCTCCAAGGCGTAGACGCTTACCACATTCTCGTTCACCCCCAAGGAGAAGGCACTCACCTCGACGCTTACATTCACCTTCCAACCGAAGGTTTTCACCGTTGCATTCTCGCTCGCCTCCAATTCGACATCGCTCACCTGTCAGGCGACTCCGCTCACCACTGCAGTCTCGTTCTCCTCCAAGGCGTTCTCCACCCTTGTCCCGATCTCCTGTAAGAAATCTACGCTCTCAACCACTTTCTCGGTCACCTGCACGGCGATTGCACTCACCCCTACCACCTCGTTCGCCTGCAAGGCGTTTGCGATCGGCATTACCCTCTCGGTCCCCTGCAAGGCGTCTGCGTTCGCCGGTACAGTCTCGGTCTCCTGGAAGGCGTCTGCGTTCTCCTATGCAGTCTCATTCTCCGGCTAGGCGTCTGCGCTCACCAATGTATTCCCGTTCCCCTCCAAGGCAGCCGTGCTCTCCATTGCAGTCTCGCTCCCCGGCCAGGCGTATATGCTCACCTGTTTACTCTCCAAGAAGGAGTCTGCCTTCGCCAGTACTTGCTCACAGTTCTCCATGGCATGCAAAATCTCCTTTGCAAGTTCGTTCACCTGTGAGGCGCATATCGTCACCTCCGCAGACGCATTCTCCTCCTAGGCGTACACGCACGCCCATGCACTCTCCTTATGCGAAGCCAATTCATTCTCCTCTGCATTCCAATTCTCCTGACAAGTTTTCTGATTCGTCTTTGCACTCTCACTCACCCCAGCAGCCTGTGCAGAAAGAACCACACTCTCCATTGCATTTGCGTTCTTCTCCAAAACGAAAACGTTCTTTGCAAAATTCCCAATCACCTCCAAGGAAGAAGCAGTTGTCCCGACATCGGTCTCCTTTGGAAGCGCCTTCTCTTGCACATTCTCTTTCACCTAAGAGGCAACCAAAATCCCCTGTGCATTCTTGCTCTCCGAGGCAAAGGTTGAAACCTCCTACATCACATCCTTCTCAACGATCTCCTAGGTATGCTCCTTATCATTCTGGTCGTCCAGATTGTCTTTTGCTAAAGCAGCCTGCTGTCCTTTGGTGTCATGATATGAATACTTCACATTTGCTTTCCTAAGCTGCAAGGGGCAAGGGGCTTTGTTCAGATTCAGAACATTGACATTTTCTCCTTGTACAGTTCCGCAAATCCTGTGCCAAGTGGTAAACTATCGAGCAGAAGAGTTGAAGCTTTTAATGGACCATTCGTGCAATCTGCCAGTCCTCCAAGTACTGCCAACAGTCATCGCAGGTAGGTCCTTGACTTATGCAAAAGTGATTCAGCTCTCTGTGTGTACTGTGCACCTTTTTCCCCCTTTGCAAGTCCTTTGTGGGGCTAGAGAAATTGAACTCCAGACCTTAACCAACACACTGCAGTTAGAACATCCGTAACTGATTATACCTGTGAAATGTTGCAGTCAAAGTCCTGTTCAAACTCAAAGAACTCTTAGCAGACAGCATGTAGTTCCTTACGGAGGAAGGGAACCAAGAGCAGCGGCAGGATCATTTCTACAAGATAGGTGAATAATCTTTTGTAATACAAGTTGTAACAGGTAGATTGATTGGGTCTAAAGTACTTGTTAGCTTATGAATTTTGTTCATTGGATATTGTGTCTCATATTGAAAGCGAAACACTTAACATGATCTGTTTAGGGTTGATGTAGTGTGGCACTGAGAGTGGTTATTAACTCCGCTCTGCTGTTGTCACGTCTTGTATTATGTTCATTCTCTGGTTATTGCTCCAGATCTCCTGGAACAAGTGAAGAAAGGCTTGAAGCAAAGAGACGTAAAAAAGAAGAGAGACGTGTACGGAGAGAACAGAAGCGAAAGAGACGGGAAGAAAGAAGGAAAAGGAGGGAGGAGAGGCGGACTGCAAAGGCTGCAGCTAAGTCAAACATATCTGTTGGTTGGGTATCTGCAAGAGTTAATATAAATAATGACTCGGGAACATCTGATGGTGATGATGACAACGTCCCAGAAACAAGGCCTCGGACTGAGGATGAAGAAATGGAGAGTGAGCAAAAGAGGATTGAAAATGAGTTAAGGAAGAAAGCTCTCGAGTCACTGAGAGCTAGGAAGGGTATTTTGTCATCCTAATATGAGAATTTCTATTTAGAAGTTATTGAGACACGGTTTTTGCTGTTACAGCTCATTTTCTATGTTTCATAGCTCTGAAAACTAGCCAACTTATATGCGCTCATTCATTTTGTGGAGCTGTGGTTCGGCCAAATAATTTGAAGTTTGAACGTTGACTGGATCCTCTACAAAGATACAAGCACTCAGCAAGTGGTGGAACTGGCAGTTTCTGTATAATGGTACTGGCAGAAGGACTTCAAGCCATTTGGGATTCTTGGTGTATGAATGCATTGTCTGAAGATAGGTTGCAATCTTCATCTTCTAAGATAATTATCTTCATCTCCTTGCCTTCATCAAATGGTACTGTCTTGTTTATGCTGTCATTCAGCTTACTCGCTAAACGTAACATTCCTAGCTTGCAGCTTTCCTACTTTGGATTTTTCAGACCTTCTGCAGCGTACTACACAGAGCCTGGTTGAATTCGTAGTAGGGAAGCTGCATAACGAATGATTAGTTTCGTTAATGTCCAATTTGAATGTTGTTGATGCAAATTACTTAGGTGTTTTGGAAGATCAACTGCTTTGTTAATGGTGATTGGTGATGAGCTTGACGAGGCCATCAACAGATAAGTGTTTGACATGCTGCAACTTGTTGGGCATAATTTTTGAATGGAAGTTTGTCTTGGTCCCCTTGGATGCTCTGGAAGAACTGTTGGTCTGGTCACTTATGTTTGGTGGATTTGTTATCAGGCAAGTCAAGCACTGAGATATGAGCACTTTGATTTGAGGTTAGCGGTGGACATCCAGGGACCCATCTGCGCAATGGGGAGTAGGTCAGTGTTAATGAGTTCAATTTTTTACATTGAGGTTTGCCCGTTTTGCGGACTCAAGGACCAAGTTCTTGCCGCAGAGTTTCTCTTCTACCCCAATATGCAATTGCTGTGATTCTGGAAAATACAGTAATGGTATTCTCAGCGTATCTGCACTCTCTACACACGCTCGTTTCACGGTTGATATACGTGCATATATATTCTTTGATAACATTGCCTGTGTATGTATGAGTCACGGGTGTCTCCTTCAAAATTTTCTCTGCTACATGTAATTTTTGCACTTTTAAAGAGTCATGGTTGCATCTGGTTATTCACTTTTTGACATACACGATCATAGAAATATTGCATGCTTGAAAGGTTAGTTGTGTTGCAATGGAAGCTACATCATAATTTGTTGCAATTGATGTTCAGCTCTGATGAGTTCCATGCGGGTTGACAGATTATGTGCATAAACTAAAGTTTATGTTTCAAGTTTAATTATTCACTGAACCTACCTTGCAACTAACTACCCATAACATTTCTTGTCTGCTGGCCTTACTCGATGAGGGGTCTATTCCTTTTTTGGCCACCAAATAAAAGAAAATGTCGACTCTCAGATCTGCAGGCTTACGGGTTTTCTACAACTTTTTCAGTACACATTTATGTGTACAAATTAGACAAGTCATTATAATATGTTCTTTTCAATCACAATTGACATGAATGAAAGTGAATCTCCTTGGGCATCTTTTCTGGGCTAATTTCACTACTTTTGCGTTTTGTCAAAGCTATGTATTGGAGCCTTGTAGACTCGTGTTCATGTTATGTACACTATTATTCCACACAATACAGGTTAGTGCTTCTTCAGTCAACTGTAGCTTGAAGTTTTAGACATGTTTGCACAATCTTGCATGAAATTATCAGTGATTGTTTTTGATCAAGATTTGTAGTTGTGGTGCGGCATTGTTTTCTGTAGGTATTGCGTTCTATATGATACAGCCAAGTAAGAGCATCCTGCTTGTTTTAATAAAAATCAATAACGATTCAAGAAATTGTACATTTTGTGAAAATCCTTTCTTTAAGAGTAAACATGAATGGGTGTGAATTTGGTGCCTATTAATCCCAATCTTCGACATGGCATTTCAATTTTTGCAGACCTGACATTGCAGTTTATGCAGGTCTCCTAGAGGACATATAACTATGGTACTCCAGGCATTGTTGCATAAAGTTCTGGTGTTTAATTTTGTCACGTTCTTCCTGTGTCATATAGGTCGTAGTTCTTATTAAAGAGATGCAGCCTCCATTCTTGACTCGGGCAGCAACGGGCTGATTTTTTGTCAATTGATTACATATAGTAGATACGCCGGGGGCATCCATGCACATTAACCCCAGCCTACTGCTAAACATGGCGATTAGTTCTTTCAAAAGTTATTGCCCATGTTGCCAGTAGCTCTAAGTCAAAGTTCCTAAAACCTGTTAACAAGGTGCAGGCTGTAATTTTGTTGCCAGGTTCTTCAGAATTCTTTGTTGAGTGCATGCAAGATTATTGTTAGTTTCCCATTGGAATGATTTCTGGCTGGCAAAAGAAGTGATTCAGAGCATTGAGACACCAAAAGTGAATCCTAGATGTGGAGGTCGTGTTGCTACATGTATCAAGTATTCAGATTCATTGACATAGGGAGAGATTGCTTTCTATCCCACATATGTGTGGCACGGACTCTCAGATGTCTTAACTTGAGAATCGAGAGGCTGTTTATGTTGCACAGGTTAAGAGGGGTGAACTTTGTGTTGGCCTCTGGAGGGCTTGCAGCATTTGGCTGCCATTGTTGGTTGTTTTATGCTTTATGAATTCACATACAGAATTTACCATGGTGGGATGTATTTTTGTTACGTTTTCTTGAAAGTATGCTCTGTCCTTGCCAAGTTTGAGCATTCCCTTTATTGAATTTAGATTGTTCCCTCTCCTTTTAAAGATAGTTTGAAAAGTGTCATTGGCTAATTGATAGTATGGGTACTTAAAATCAACATTGTAACTGATATATGGCTAATTGATAATTGATTCTGTCAACTTTCTTAGATGATGGAAAGCTGCTATCCACTTTACTCAACTTTATAGTAATATGTTTACCTAGTATTAAGTACGGAACGAAAGACAAAGTGGAGGTGCCCTACCAAACCCCCTCCCATTTAAATGTCTTCTTTGCTTTTTGGCACTTGCTAAAATATAAGTGGTTGTGAAAATTGGAAATTTAAGTATGCATGCCTTCACAGGGGAAGCTTCAATATCAATAATTAGTATGAGGTGCATTTTGTGTTGTCATACTTTTATGGAAAAATGATGTTTGCTATGAAGCCTACAGGACAAGCTTTTATAACAAAAGCTGGTCTGAAGCTATCTAAAATCTTTGCATGCGATCTCTATTATTAGGCCTATATAGCTGTACTTGTCGTTATAAAAAACTCATATAAAACTTCTAGGGAAACATCTTGTGGATCTTCTCTATAGTTCCTCATCTGGGGCTTTTTTTTTGTGAGTTTATCCTGCGGGCTCCACCCCCATTGCTGAGAGATTTATGTTGCTGAACTGAATATGCCACATCACTCTGTAAAAGCAGTGAATTCTTTGATCTAGATGATGTGAGAAACCTCAATTGGTCTTTGTACGAGTGTGCATGGAAGATAGTCTCCACACATGTTTGACCTAACCTACTCTTGGGCACTGACAAAATGAGTAGGGATGTTTTAGCACTTGTCCAACCTACACGTGATGATGATGTTCATGATCTCAAACTTTGCAGCTAGACTTTGTAACACTGAAATATTGCACGCCTCCTTTGTCAAGTCGGCTACCATATTAGACATAACAGTGTAGATTTATTGTGGCCATAGAGGACACGTAGTAGTCATTTGAGATTTTGTCTAATGTGGTGAACTTGTTTATGCTATTTCTTTGTATTTAAATGGTGCAATTTACCCACCAACTTTGAATTTGAGTTAGGTTTTTAGCTAGTTGAAGTGATGAATTGTAATCTTTTCATTTTCTTGTATGAAGTTGGGACTGTATTTGATTGGCTTTACTCGCAAGTGATAGTCTTCATCATGGCTGACACTACCCCTCACCTTCAGAGAAATGATAGACACTTAGTTTTCGGTTTTTGTACAAGTCGACGAAAGTTTTTGTTATGTATGTCTGTGCATGTGACCTAACTTACTCTTTGACTTTATCCAAGTGAGTAGGGATCGTGTAGCACTATATTTGCACTTTGCATGATGAAATTAAAGTTATGAGGCTTTTTGGCTCTACTCTCTAAGGTTGACAATTGCATCTCTATTCCTGGCAATAACATTGATATCAATAGTTATGGAAATATACAAGAAGTCCTAAAAAATGAACTTATTTCAATGTCAACTAGTATAAGTTGTGAATTGATTCTGGATAGGCTAGCTCATTTTAATTAAACCCAAGATTTGTGGGCCTTAGGTCTTGGGCACTTACCTCCATTATTTTTGTTGATAAACCTTTGGATTAGACCCAGCTGAGCCTTGTTAGTGTTGAGTCTAGTTGACCAAGCAATTTTTATGGAATTGGAGGGAAATCTGAACAATGCTTATTTAAATCTGACCAACTACAATGATGCATTATTTTTTCCATCACCCAAGACATATGAGCCCATTCTTGGAATGATGCTGCAAATTTTATGACATCATATGACAAAAATGAGTCATAAAAAGGTATTCTTCTTGCCTTTTCTAATTGTGAAAATGCAAAATTTGTTGAAATTGACAATGAACTTGACACAACTATCTTGTCATAGTTTTGAATGTCAAGATAGCTTAAAAATCCACAAATCAGTTTTGTACAACCTTCATGTGAAAGAGAATTCATTATTCCCAAGTTTCAGATGGTCAAATTGACAATATGTTGAAATATAGCTGTTTAATAATTATGTTTGATCATGCTCATTGTTAGCTACACATTTTTTCCACATACTATAATAATAAGTTATAAATATAGAAGTGATTCAGCCTATTTTTTAAGGAGGATATCATTGAATTGGGCTCTTAATTCATATGGAATAATCCCAAGCTTGTTATATGATCTCCTTTAGCTCATTGTACTTGATCAGAGGTCTCATTGTAATGATTACCTTATGTGCTAACTATGCCAATTGAGTATGTAATCTATAACAGTCACCTTTGTGCAATGGGATTACACCAAGCATCATCTATTGTAAATTGTTAGCTATGTTGTTTTATACTACCCTGTTCCATCTTGCAATGCAAGCCTACGACATGTAGACACAAGATACCATCGACTTGGCATGAATTAGAGATTAAAGAATGAATGTAGTACTAGTGTGTCCTCCAGGCTATTTATACTAGCAAGAAAAGTATGCTAAATCTATATTAATAGAGATTCGAAATGGATGATCGTAAAATCTAGGTCTAGATGCATGGAGACAAATTATTTTTTATTAGAGTCATCATTTGATTAAATTACTATCTATAAGAAGCTAATCGAAAGTCTCATATGGTTGTGACTATCACTAGACTCGAGCGTAGTCAAGTTATGCAAAATCCTTTTAGCCCCAAACCAAAGAGTGCTTGTAGGCACAATCCTGAGATAGAATTGCAATGATTTCATGAGTACATAAATTGTGGATGGTGATATTGATGATTGACTTGTTGAATATTGGACTATTAGATTTAGATGATGACATGTGGATCTTAGTACAATATTCCTATTGAATAAACAAATTGTTGAGTCTTGGGTCTCTGTCATAGTGCATGTTTCATGGACTCAGATTTATGTGATTTCACACACATTGGATCAATCATCTTTCATGCACGCTTAAAAGTGTGGACCCTTAATGATTTGATGAAGATTGTTTGAGATGTGTTTTAGATGCTTGGCTTTGCTCCAATTGATTCACAAACCTAGGTATAAATTTGATTGTTTGATAACTCACTCTTTGAATTGTGGATGATGGGATTGAGTAGCTAAATGTTGGTTAGAATCATTTGTATAGGTGCAAACCTTTATCCCTCTAGCAAAGACACTCTTAGATTTGATCACAAAGATCTTGCATAATGTGCACCTGCTGCCTATTATCCAATCTTGGGCCCACCATGTCATATATTTGCATGCTCCATTAGAGTCTTAGACACGTTTGATTTTGGAACAAATGGGCTCTGCTTCTCTCACACGTGTGTACAATTATGCACCCATACTTGCATGTGCACATTTGAGATGAGATTGTCGCACAAGCCTAGTGATAGTGCACACATAAGTGTTGACTCTTGGGTCTATGTCATAGTGCGATATGTGCTACAAGGCCTTGGAATTATATTTTCTCATACATAATGGATACATCATTTCTCATCAAGGCCCTAAACCCTAAAGCATCTAAGTGAGAATTATGCAAGAAATAGCTTGATGTGGGCCAAAATTATGTACATATGGCCATCCCACATGCGTGGAGGACGTTCTCATGTGTGAACACATGCAAAAGTTTTGGTGACATGCATGTAGAAAATCATGTAATATAGTCAAAAATTGACATTTGGCAATTTCTAGGTGTCTAGGTGGTGCGAAATCAATGAATGATGATGAGGCACTAAGAGTGGCATGCATACAAGTACATGCAACATCCCCACACATGTGAAAGATGCCATATCAGGTCGTGCTCCCTCCATCATGGAGTCTATTTTGTATAGAGAATCAAGGAGAAAATAGAGCTAGATTTGCACAAAACAAAGATTTCTCTCATTGTCTTGCGTTTTTTGTAATCTAATGTGGTAATTATTGTTAGAACTTTATGCTCAGGCTTATGTTTGTACAACAGGCTTCCATTCACATATGTGAAGCCAAATTTGATCATAAACACTTGTATAATCATTGTTCTTGCTTGTTTTTTTGGTGGTAGATCAATTCTAGCTCTTGTAATTGATAGAACCATTGAAAGCTATGCATCCAATCACTCATTAGAGGAGTTACAAACATCAAAAGGGCCGTCTAAGAAATGCCATGTAGGACAAAAAAAACGCCGGATTTTGGAAATTCGACAAACTTTCAGGTCCAGTTTAGCTTAACCTTACTAGTAACGTGTAGTTAACATGACACGTTAATGACGTATGCAACTGAGACTTCAAGAACCGATTGACGCTCATTAACTAACTTTTTCAAATTTGAAAATGAGATTGTGTCTCTCGTTTTAACTAGCGAGAGAATAAACATAGAATCTCAAGTACGCCATGTATAAAGAAGAGTGTCTATTTTCTTTTTGGTCTGTCAGCTGATGTTTGCGGAGATGTCTTAGTTTCATCTACACATTGTTCTCCCTACCGAGAATGCTTTGATAGCTAAAAGAGGAGTAGTGAAAGAATCCATAGTTTCTCCACTTGATATGATGGCTCACACAAGTTTGTATCCATCGGATCCGAGCTCGATGCAAGCTTCACAATTCCAATCCATCATCCAATTAATAAAGTTTTTGTGTGACGAAGAAAACGGTTTACTGGGTTATTGTGAAAGATTGACGACTTATGGTGTTGCAAACTCGGTTCAGAAAATACAGAGTTTAGAATGTATGTTAAATGGTTTGCTTGCTGACTATAGAAAAAGAGAGACCGCATTATTACAAACAAAAGAAGATAATGCACGTACACATAATATTATGTTAAATTTGAATGCAAGTAATGATCAATTCCAACAAGTTGTTTAGACATCACGTATATCAAATGACCAGTTAAAAGAAGAAACTCACATACTAGATAAGAATTAAAAAGAAACAAGCGAAAAAGAATTTTGAAGGTTATTGATGAGCTTTTGCTAAATGGAGGCCAACGGAGAAAAATGATTAAAGCATTCAAGTAAGGATTTGATTTGAATCATTTTATTTTTGTTTTGTGAAGTAGCATGACATTTATTATGTGGCCTATTTGGGTTTTTTGATTTTCACAATCATTTGCAGATCAGCATTGGTTGCTAATGAGCATCTGAGGGACAATGACATGATCGAAAAATCATTGAGTTCGGTATTGACAACCAAGTCCACAAAGTCTTTATTGGACAATAATCGATATTCTCGAATCAAGTCCAAGGTCACTAAGGCTTTGATGAACGAGGTCGATAAGGTAATTGACCGAACGTTAATTCAGAGAGCATGTGATTTCTCAGGTATTAGTTGGGAGGCATATGCCAGTATATTTAAAATTATTAAAGAGGCTTTTGGACAAGTGCATGTAAGAAAATTTTCCATTCCTCACCCTTTTCAGATAAGATTGGAGAGAAATGTATGAATAAGGGTATGCAAAACGTCATTGGAATCCCTTTTCACATCAATGAGATTTACAATTCAAAGTTTGGCAATTTGTCATATGATTCTCCCAACAACTTATTTGTGGATTTGAATCATTTATTGAGATTTATAGTGAAATTCTATAATATTACAAGTGTTAGTATGAGCAAACTTATTCTGGTGGTCAAGCTAGATGAATCGGAAGTTATAAAAGGACAAAAGTTAGAAAGAGTAAGTATTACTCTCATGAATGGAGCATTGAACAATGCAACAAACTCAAGGGATATCAACTTCAGTGTGCAATCAGAAAACAACATATGGTGGCTAGCATGTTTTCAGGTAAAAAATGGCTGTTATTCATGTGCAATTTCTTTTGGTAATTGTTTTGAATATATAAAAACTTGTGATTCCATATGTTGGACAGATTATCAAAGAGGATTACGATGTTCTTTCCTGGATTTTTAGCTGAACAAGTTATCTAGATATCATAAAGGATCATATGAATGACAAAGTATTTAGCGTTCCTGAAAGAGGTGAATTTTTTGTGGAATGGCATTTAGCTGGAGACTTGAAGTCATTGAAATGTATGTTCAATGTATCTCATGGAGCAAATTCGAAACACATGTCTATATTGTATGAAATCATCAAATGACATCTCAAGGAGCACAAGAGTTTCAAGAGATATTGAAGATCCCAACTGGAAACCAGTGTACCAATTCCTTTACAGAATGTTCATATTTGCACACTTCATGGAGAGGTGAGGATCATAGAGAAATTAATATACTTTCATGTTTGTTTGCATGGAATACTAAGCCAGAGTGAGCATCAAAACAAGCAATAGCTCGATTAGAGGAAGTGTTGTCAAAAGCGGGCCTTCATAAAGGACATTTTAAAATACAAAAAGCTGAAAAGCTTTCGGGAAAAACAGGAAACGTACCCAGTAAACCTAGCATAGGAGGAGTCAAAGCTCGTCGATTTTTATCAAATCATTCTAAAGAGTCGTCTAAGATCCAATACTCGCTTTGGAAAGATGTTATTTCTGCAACACAAGACTTTGAAGATAAAGGAACAACAAAGGCAAAGAAGGTTGAAAAGCTCGATAATATGGTTGAAGTGCTTAGAAAAGACACAATTTCATATGCAGATGCACTCTTGTTGGAGAAAACAACAATAGAGTTTGTAGATGCAGTTAGGGTGGCTCAAGGCTCAGATCACGTCACCCACTACATGCTAGGATACATTTGAACAATGTCTTACAATTTTATAGTTTGTATAACTTGCTTGATAGATTTTAAATGCATATTTTTCTAACCAATGCATAGATCTTTGATATTACAGCACATATTAAGGCATCATGCATCATTTTTTGCAAAAAAGTATGGCAGTTTGAGTATATGGTCCTCACAAGGAATGGAGAAATCACATTGACAGGCGAGAGCAGCATTTCATTGAAATACACAACATGGTGGAACATAATCAAAAAATAGTTACATCATTCAGCTATTCCAATGGTTTTATAGACGGGCTCAAGTTCGATACAGAACAAGATCAACTGAATATCAAAGATTCAAAAAAGCATGTAAATTTATAAGCCAAAACTACATTGATGGCATTCAATAAAGATCAAACGCGTGTGATCAAAAACTCTCAAATTTCACATACATTAAATGGAAAAGAGTACAATCATTTTTTTTTTACATTGTCTCTAAGGACAATTTTTGCTGGTCATGAAGGAATTTTTTTCTATCCTTGCTAATCGGCGCCTCATATTGATATGGCCTCCTTGTCTACTAGTTCAATCTATGATAGAGCGCTTAGTTCTTTCTTTGTTGATGTTGGGATTAGCGACATACAGGCCCATTTTTTGTCCTATTTTGATTTTCAGTTCGACATAGAGAGATTTGTCATTGAGCACAGGGAAGTTTTTCCCAAACTGCATAAGGATTTTTATGAGTGCTTACAACAGGGTACCCTTCTGATGGACGACCTAAGATCTGTGCATTTCACAGATTTGACTCATGCTCAGCCTAGTGCCAAGCAAAGGCATGATCGTAAGTTTACCAAACTTATCGATCTGTTTAAACATGTCATACCCTGTGAGGAACATAATCGAGTATGTCACTTCATTCAGGATGGTATGGCCTTTGTGTTTTTCATATCTGCTCTTATTCTTGATGAGGCAGAATCTTCTGGGTCGTCCATGATTGGTTTATTTTCCCCTACCACTCTTGTGGCTTCGGAGGTTTCCATTACTGATGAGGCTTTAGGAGATGTAGAGGAGGCCAAGCAAGCACAACAATATGATCCTGCCAAGGCTCGTTCTTTGTCTATCTCTCCCTTATCTACCGTGAGCGAGATTGACCAGAGTGGAACCCTGATGGACATTCTTGTGTACCATATGGACGATATTGCATTCTTGTCCGTTAGAGACATCGGAGACGTAATGGATCTCAGGGAAGATGAGATATTATCTCTTACGTCAAAGATGATTTTTGAATTTAATGATTTTATTGAATTTGATGATGACGACCTCATAGATGGCATCGACTATGAGGACCAAGAAGAATGGGCAAGTGGCACAAATGCCCTTCAAAGGATGCTATATGAGAGCAGGGCATATGAGGCTAATATGCCGAGTGAGGAGGAGTTTTTGGCTTTTCAGAAAAAGTATCTGCCACCTCCCATATATACTATTCTAGCTAACCAGCAATCGACCATTATTGCTGGTCACAATTTAGACGCTGCTGGTGTGATCCAAGCTGATGAGGAGGATTTGGTAAGTACACCTTCTCACAAAAATCATTTACTATTTAACGTATAACTGATGATTGATCTGCTAGTTTGACTAACACGATTATGTGTTGTAGGAAATCGTTGAAGTTGATGCCTTTGCTAGCAAGCATGGAGGATTGAGAGAGAGAGAGAGAGAGAGAGAGAGAGAGAGAGAGAGAGAGAGAGAGAGAGAGAGAGAGAGAGAGAGAGAGAGAGAGAGAGAGAGAGAGAGAGAGAGAGAGAGAGAGAGAGAGAGAGAGAGAGGGGGGGGGGCGGGAGAAAGAAGGACGCCTCATTGGCTCATTACTTGAAATAATTTGTAAATAACAAAATTTGTATTCTTCATGAAAGGTTTTTTGTGAATGCGGGAACCTTAATCATGGCCATCAAGGCCCTATCTTATTTTGCCCAGGGGCATAAATATCCAAAAAATACATATAGAATCATTTTTGTCAAAAGAGATGTTGCTCTTAAAGTGTTCAATTACGTGCCGAAAAATGTTCCTACGAGATCATCTGCTCTGGCAATTCTATAAGGATATATAGATTGTTTCAGGTCTATTGAAGATTAGAGGATGAGAAGAAGCTATTTTGGATCAGATCATAACACCTAGTCATTTGTTGATTGTGAGGCTTGTGCATATTCAATACTAACAATGTTCTGTTCAATGTATTATTGACAATCTCCACTTCTGTGGATGAACACTCTCCTTTGTGGATGAACACTCTCCTTAAGTGGATGAACCTTCTCCTTAAGTGGATGACAAATACTCTTTGAGTGTTTTTGTATTCCTCCAAAAGGCTAAGCAAAGCTCCCACTTGGATGAAAGATCCCCTTTTGGGTGAACAGATTGTCAACAATCTTTTGCATAAATTTTGGTGTACTTTGTTGAGCATGTAAGTAAATCTCCTTATGTAATTTGATTGGAGCATTTGCTGGAAGGTTTTAACCATTATGCGAATGTGTTTTCAGGTTCTTAACAGGTCGAGGAACATTCTCATGTGAAGTGATCTTAGATCTACATCTAAACACCAAGATTTGACAAGCTAGTGAAGCTAGTCTTGTGATTCACTAAGTGTGCTCTTTCTTTCACCTATAAAGCTTGTACTTATCACTTGCTAGAGTTTATAAACTTTTAGAAGTGTGGTTTACATGTGGTTTTACAGGTTGAATCAATATCTTAGTGTGTTAATCATATGATGATCAAGTTTGTTCAATTCTAGGTATTCTTGGCAGCCTAGTCATTTGTATTTTCTAAGAATGTAAGTAACTCTTCACACCATGGCTTGATTTGGTCACTTGCTGGAAAGTTTGAGAGCTTAAAAAGAGTGTTCAGGTTGGTTTGAGTTTGTAATCCATTCTTAGTGTGTGCAAAGTGTTGCATGTGTTTCAATCTTCCTTTCTATGCTTGGAAACCAACCAGTTTCAAGATAGAAGTGTTTTAGGGTTCTAGATCTTCTGAGATCTCCTTTTTTTATCATTTGTTGAGAGAAAAGTGAGTGCTAGGTGCATTAGGACAGAGCCTAAAAGTTGAAGAATCATTATATTCATGGCTTCCAATGGTGGGATCATGCTAGAAACTAATGATAGGTTGAGTTCATCAAACTACTCTACCTGGAAAGTGAGGATAGAATCCTTACTTGAGTTGAATGAACTCATGGACATAGTTGCAAGAACTGAAGAGAGACCACCCACAGCTCAAGAGCAACAAAGGTTTGATAAGAAGTCTAAAAGGGCTCTTCATATCATTAAAATAAATGTTACCAATGAACGTCTCAAGGAAGTTGGTAAAAGTCAAAGTGCAAGTGAGGCATGGAATGCCTTGAAGAAGCTCTTTGAATCAAAGTCCACATCTAGGGTATTTACCCCAAGGAGGCAAATATTTTCTAGTAGACAAAGAGAGGGAGAAAGTGCTCATGCATTTGTCTTGAGGGTTAAGTCCTTAAGTGATGATCTAGCATGCATTAATGAAAGCATAAAAGATGGTGAAATAGTCCAGGTTATGTTGAACGATTTGCTAGATGAACATGCTAACCTTGTGCAAAGTTTTGCAATTCAAAGAGTCTTGCCAAGTGTGGTTGACTTGCAGGAAATCTTATTGGCTAAAGAACATAGGTTGCAATCAAAGCTTGATGGTGCATCCTTGCAAGGTGGAGGTGAAGAGGCTTTCTTCACAAAAGGCAAAGTCAAAGGAAAAGGTAAAGGCAAAGGGAAATGGTCCAAAGGTGGTGACTCGGATCATGATGATCACTCTTCCTCCTCTTCTACTTCTTTTAGAAAGAAAGATAAGTCAAAGTTCAAGTGCTTTTATTGTGGGATAAAACGTCATTTTGCAAATGAATGTCATAAGGTGCAAAGTAATGAAGGTAGCAAGCAAAACAACTTTTGTACTTCTAATGAGGATCTAGATTCTTGTGATTATCTCATGATGTGTTTTTCAAGTCTAATGTCAAGTGGAAGTGACAAGGATTCATGGTGGATAGATAGTGGATCTAGTTGACACATGACTAGTCACAAGGAGTTCTTTACTTCTTTGATCTCTTATGTTTAAACCAAAAAAGTGGTTCACATGCCAAATGGTGGTGAGTGTATGATCAAAGGTATTGGCTCAATTCATATTTGGCTTTCTACTAATAGTAATGCAAGGCTTGATGGTGTTCTTTACATTCCTTCACTTTCAAAGAATTTGCTAAGTGTTGGTCAAATGTTAAAGAAAGGATACAAGACAAAGTTTGTTAGAGATGTTTGTTTCATTACTAAAAGAGATGTCTTGATTTCTAGGGGCAATAGACAAGGTAGACTTTACAAGCTTGATGCATTTGTTATGTCCAACAAGAGGAATGAAATGGATGTTGGTGGTTCTCTCAACTTTCAAAAGTCAATTCCTAGCATCAATAAGTTTGGTAGATCTTATGCAAAGTCTAAATAGATTTCTTATGCTAGATCTAGGTTGAGATCTAATGAGCTTCTTGGAGATAGTTATTGTTGTACTAACTTGGCAACTTTTGGTGAATCTATGATCAATGTTTTGGAACCATCCGAGATCTTGAAGATGGAGTAGTGCTACCTATTAGTCAATGGAGCCATGTGGTGCTAAATTAGTATCGTGTCTAAACTCTTCTACTCATAGATTTCCAAGTCTTGGTGGCTCTTCAATGGAAGTACATGGCAAGTGCAAAAATGGAAAAGATAAGAAGAGATCTAACTTCATCAATGGAGGTGATGAAAACTCTTCTTTGGAAATGGTTGTTGCTAATGACTCATTTACTCATTTTGAAAAAGATGGTGCTTTGAGCATGTTTGAAGAAAAAGTTTCTTTTGCATCTTTATGTGATGAGTCCAAGAAAGTCATTTGTGCAACAAGTGGTGTCACATGTATTCATAAAGAAAATAGATCAAAAGGTTCTATCATGAGACTTGGTGAGGAAGATCTCAAGTCAAAAGGGAGAGATGAGTGTGAAGTGTTCAAAGTAGGATGTACTTTGAATGATGATTTTGTGAGTGATAGTGAGGGTTCATTATCATTATATATATCATTGATTAGAAGTCCAGGTTTGACAGGAAAAAGTACTTCAATCATTCTTATGTTGAAGGTACTATGTATTCTTTTCATGGATTATAATGTTCGAGATTCTTCCATTTCTTATGATGCACCTATCAAGAGGGAGATTGCTAACTTTTGTGGTGTGATCATTAAGATGGAGTCTTGTGAAGGAAAGGGCAAAAAAAGAGTGACTCTTAGGAAGATCCAAGGCATGGATCTTTCATCTGTTCATCAACTCAAAGGATGCTATAATTGTGGTGGAGTGTTCATGCATGATCAAGATGGCAAAAGGTTGGATGAAGAAGAGCAACTCAAGTGGCAATTTCTTCAAGGCAAGGAAGTTCTCATTGGTGAGCTCATTGAGGTATGGTTTGAACTCAAATGGGCTAGTTTGATTAGTTTTGATACTAACTTCATCTACTCTACTTCATGTTGGATAGAATTGTAGAAATCTATCTTTTGGTTTATGATGGTGACATTGTTTTCACTAACTATAGTGAAAGGTTGAAATCAAGCAATAATGAGATCTTGTGGGATGTTAATCATGTCAGGGAGTATCTTCAGAGGTTCAGATCTAAAGATGTTCATAAATTCAAAGCCCTTGATGTTTTATTGGAAGATCAAGATGTTGATCTTGAATTGCTTCATCAACACCAAGAGGCAAGTAGCAATTGGAAGCTAGTCAAAAGCATCAAAGGGGAGCCACATGGGCAAAGCATTTTGGATCTGTTGTTACAGGTTCTTGAAGGTTCAAGTAATCTTGGAGCAAAAAGAAAGTGTCCTTTTACTCTACCTTACTTGTTTAATCTCATGTATGAACATTGTCATGTCAATGTCTTGGAATTGTCAAAATTCAATGAAACTAGTTCCATAGTTTTGCATCCTTTGGATCTTGGAGATGGAATAGTTATCATTGCTGGTTTTTATGATAAAGTACATGCATTCATTCAAATCTTGAAAGATATTGAAGTGGTCAATATGTTTACTTTTGAGCAAAGTTCAAGATCTAGGATCCTAATGTTGGCAAATTGGCAAATTGTTGACAATGTAGGATCAAGGGTTGTATGCAAATCTTGTGGAGATACTTCAAGTATTTCAAGTTCAAGTTTTGCTCATTCAAATGGAGCAGAGAACACATCATTTTGGCATTCATTCACTCAAGGGTTTTCATGGATTGGAGATCTACAAAGGCAAGGTGGTGAAGGAGGTTCATTCATGGAGATACATGGTGCATTCCCTATGGGCATAGTGGAATGTGGAGGAGGCATGCAAACACTTGTTGGTTACTTTTACTTACAACTTATTTGTTGCTGTTTTATAGAGAATTTAAAGGTGGATACATGGAGGAATCCTTTCATTATGATTCTATGTTCTTTTACATGTATCTTGTTCACCATTCTATGTAAAATTGATGTAAGAAATAGTGAAGCATCCTTTATGGATACTATTATCTATATCAATTATGTTGTACTTTATATTGTACATATGAGAATATTTGAGAAGACATCTATTATCATGATGGAGATCATTCTTAGGTTGGAGCAGAGTAGTGTTGTAAAACTAGCAAGTTAAGTTGAAGAGGGAGTGTGAAAATTGTCGACATTTCCTAGCTAGTTTGAGGCCTAAATTGGCAATTTTTGTACATAGTTTTGGATCTAAGCTTTCACACATGTGAAAGAGGCCTAGATACTTTTAGTTTAGTATATATTTTATATTGAAGAAGTCTCAAACTTTAGGACCTTCGAAATGACATCAAAATCATGTTATTTGGACATATAGGCCAAAATTGGCTATTTTAGGCTATTGGTGTCCTGAAATTGGGTCCTAAGTTCTAGAGAGAGGAGAGAGAGTCATCTCTCTCACCTATATTAGGCTGAAATTCGTGGATAACAGGTTGGAGAAACTTATTGTGTTGTTGAGAGAGATCAATAGATCATTGTCACAGTTTCTTCTTCCATTGAGAGCATTACGTTGTGTATTGTCTTCAAGCTCTTGAGTATGATCTTAGGTGCTATCCAAAAGTGGTGAGGTGCTGTTCCACGACTTGTTTCCTACTATTTTTGGCTGCCATCAATATCTTTCGTGAGCTTCTTTTGTCTCTTGAATGCTTTGTCAAGTTCATCTGTATCAAAGGTAGCATTAGACCTTAGCTTGTTGTAGCTTGTTGTGCAAAGATCTTAGCCAAAACATCCACCAACTCCTGATTAGACTGAGTGAATGGAAAGAGGAAAACCCCACCACTATATAGACATAGCCCAGTGGGTCCCATAAAGCATAATCCTGTCGGCGACATGTGACCACCTAGGATGGTGACGCGTGGCACCTAAACATGTCGATAACTCTAGTCCTGCGTCATGCCCCTTGCGAGGCCATCACTGAAGGGCGTACCGTTATGGTACATAACATTTCCCGCCCCCCAATAAAAACTTCCTTCTATGGGAAAAAAAAACCATGGAATCTAAGTCTTAAGTCATCCTCCTTCTCCCAAGTGTCCTCATCATCTGACTTACCTTTCCAACGAATCAAATGTTCAGAAATCAAACGATTTCTCAGCTGATGTCGACGAGTATGCATGATTCTTTCCGGTTCATGGGGTACAAAAGCAGTCAAATCCTCCAATAGAACTAGATCAGGAACTAGGTCATCTTTTTCACCAAGTCGTTCTTTTAAATGACTAACATGGAATACAGGATGAACCTTAGTTCCAACAAGGGGTTCTAATCTATAAGCAATCCTACCAATCTTGTTAAGAACTTTGAAAGGACCGCTAAAACGTGGAGATAACTTCGGACACTTTCCTGTTTGAAGTGTCTTAGAGTCCTTATGGATTCTAAGATACACCCAATCACTGATCTCAAACTCTCGAGGAGCACGACTTCGATTGGCATAGAACTGGGCTCTATCTTGAGCCGATTTGATGCTTTCCCTAGCCACCTGCAACATTTCCTGCATGTCATGCAAGAAATCCGCTGCAGCTTGAACCTTAAGACCTTTGAGTCCAACGGAGATAGGGGAATGAGGCTGAAAGCTGTACAAGAGCATAAAAGGACTAAAACTAGTGGCAGAATGCTTCAAATTATTGTATGCAAACTCAACCATTGGGAGATACTTTTCCCAATCTGATTGTCGCCTGGAAACATATGCACGAAGCATATCTTCCATTGACTGGTTGACTCATTCGGTCTGACCATCAGTTTTCGGGTGATCCGTAGACGATAGACTTAAAGTAGTTTTCAGTCTCTCAAAGACCGCCTGCCAGAACTTGCCAGTGAACTTGGAATCACGATCACTAACAATATCGTTCGGCAATTCATACAACCAACTTTTCAACGAAGAGTTGAGCAAGTTCAAAAGCTTTGACAGTAGTTTTTGTTGGAATAAATTGTGCCATTTTGGTTAGCCTATCAACAACTACCCAAATAGCATCACGACCCTTCCCTGACTTGGGAAGTCCGACCACAAAATCCATGGAAATTCATTTCTCATTGGGAATTTTTGATGGATGCAACAGACCAGCTGCTTTGAGTCTTTCCGCTTTATTTACTTGGCATTGTTCACACTTTAGAACATATGCCTCGACATGACCTTTCATTTTTGGCCACTAAAATTCTCTCTTAACAAGGTCAAGCGTCCTTTGTATACCAGGGTGTCCCGCGCTAGGGCTATCATGGCACTCGTGCAGGATTTGGGCCCTAATGTCCACGATATCTGGCACACAGACTTTTCCTCTATGGAAAAGCAAACCATTTCGAATGGAATAATCATCAAGTATCTTCTCTTTACGAGATTTCTTGGAATCCTGCTTTCCAAGATTGTCTCTCATTAAAGAGCTTCTTTCCAGGACATCTTGCCAAATATAACCGAAAAACTCATCGGTCTGACAAAGATCTCGCAGAGAAAGAGACAATTCAGATTGGAACTCAACTAAGCATAACTGATTAACTTCACCAATCTGGTCAAGGCATCAGCGACACAATTCGATGTACCTCGATGATACTTAATGTCGAATTCGAACTCTTGAATAAGTTCCGACCAACAGGCCTTATGACCCCTAAGGTCCGAGACATCACATATATACTTAAAAGATTCATGATTTGTCATAACCATGAATTTAGATCCGTACAAATAGTGTCTCCAGATCTTTAACGCATGGATGACAACAAAAGTTCCTTCTCATAAGTAGAATACCTACTTTGAGCTGGGTCTAACTTCTTGCTCTTGAAAGCCACAGGTCTACCATCCTGGTAAAGGACTGCACCTAGCGCATAGTCACTAGCGTCTATTTCCACTAAGAAAGATCCGCTAGGGTCCACTATGTGCAAGATAGGGGCTGTAGATACCAACATCTTCAAAGCTTCAAAGCTTTGATTAAGTTCATTAGTCCAAACAACAAGAGGACTGATCTTTGAATGCCTTCCGGCCTTCTTCTTATTACCCTTTTTAGTTTTCCGTTTGGCTTTCTTCACACCCTCAAGAAGATTTGTTAGAGGCAATGCCACCAAGGCATAGTCTTTAATGAATTTATGGAAAAAACCTATGAAGCCCAAAAGAAATTTTACTTCCCTAATGGTTTTCAGCATAGGCCAATCATGAACTTTCTGGACCTTATCGTAGTCGATCTCAAGATCTCGATCGGAAACGATATGTTCCAAACACTTGAGTCGAGTTTGAAAGAACTCACATTTAGACTCCTTAGCATAAAGCTTTGCCTACCTTAGATTATCTAAGACTGTATGCAAATGCGCCTTGTGCTCCTCAAGAGTTTTACTGTAGATCAGTATGTCATATAAAAATACCACGAGAAACTTCCCCATATATGGACGAAGAATATCGTTCATCATCTGTTGGAAGGTTGCTGGGGCATTAGTTAGACCAAAGGGTAAAACTAAAAATTCGTGATGGCCATACCTAGTAAATAAACCAGTTTTGGAAACATCTCCCTAGTGTATTCTAATTTGATGGTACCTTGACCTAAGGTCCAATTTGGTAAAATACTTAGCACCATTCAATCGGTCCATTAAGTTGTCCATCCGAGGCAAGGGATAGCGATTCTTAATTGTCATTTTATTAAGCTTTTTGTAATTGACACAAAGACAAATACCACCATTTTTCTTGCCGGTTAGCAAAACAAGAGCTCCTCAAGGGGATTTACTAGGCCGAATATGGCCTTTACGCAACAAGTCCTTAAGTTGACTAGGAACTTCATCTTCTTCCTTTGGGCTCATCCTATAGGAAAAAAGCAATACAGTAGAGCGGTCGGGAAGGAGATCTATATGATGGTCTACACCCCGCGAGGGGGGAAGACCCTCAAGCAACTGCTCAGGAAATATATCATTATATTCCTCCCTAAGTCTCTTGAAGATTATGCCCTCAGGCAAAGATTCTAAATTATTATCAATAAAAGACAATGCTTTAGGGAAAAACGATACATCAACATTGACATTATGAGTAGTAAAAGCATCTATGTAAGATTCATCTTTCAGATAACATAAATACGAAAAATACTCAGAATTCAAAATACATTGATTCGCTTCTTGAGCAGCTACAAAAGGTAGATCTGGCTCATCGCCTTTAAGGCAAACCAATGAGTTATTATGCAAGAAAGAAATACAATGAGATACATAGTCTTTATTTAAGAACTCATTCCTAGCATAAAACCATTCTTTACCTAGGATTACATCCACCTTATCTAGATTCATGACATGAAAAGACAAACTATCTACATAGTCTTGAATCTATAACGGCACGTGGAGGACAAAGTGGTCCCAGACCTGCTGCTCCCCACCAGCTGCCATCCTGACCACGTACTTGTGGTCACTTGGTGCGGTTGCCAGTTGTAGCTTCTGCACCAACTGGGCATTAATAAAATCATGCGTAGAAGTGTCGTCAAAAAGAATACTCATAGGTTGGCTGCCTACGAACCCACTCATGCGAATGAGATCATGAGGTCCAGACACCGCAATATTAAAACAACAATTCAAACAAACTGTTTCATCGCAATGGACCTCCCTTTGGCCCTCCCTTGAACCCTCCCAAACGACTGCAAAGGAGGTCGTTTGTAGTCATTTCGATCCCTTTGTGGTCCTATGCAGCCCCTCCCTATTCTCTCTCTCTCTCTCTCTCTCTCTCTCTCTCTCTCTCTCTCTCTCTCTCTCTCTCTTAGAGAGGCTATGTTTAAGGGGTCCAATAGGAATCAAGCATGGATCTCCATGAGTTCTATAAGTGCTTTGATTTTCTATCATAGTCTAAGGTGAGTTTTTAAGTCAATTGTGAGATCAATCAATTTTGTGTGTAATCTACTTTCTCTCTCAACCTGAGACCAAATACTCTATTCTCTCTCTACTTGAGGAGAGGAGCTTGTTGGGACTTAGTTTTTTTCAATCAGCACTTTTCCCATGTGTGAAACTACTTGGCTATGAATGTATGCTTCTAGATTTGCCTCTTTGCCTTAAATTTAGTCATTGATCTTGGATTTCAATCAATAGAAGATCTATATTGCATAAGCTTTTGATGCATCTATCATCCATAGTTTCAAAATTTTCATGAAAATCTAGATCTAGAGAGTGTTGATTGATCTTTCTAACTATCTTGTTGATTGTTGGATCAAAAGAGATCAATATTACATTGATTGGGTCTGAACAGGTACTGTACGGAATTTGCTACTCGGAAACGTGTGAGGAATATTAAATTTCAGTCCTTTGGCTCTCTCTTGTATTTGGTCCAAAATCCATGCATAATAGGTTGTTTGAAAACTAGAATTATGTAATTTTTGTAGCAATTTTTTTCATACCATTTGGTTGAGCCAATAGAAAGTTATAAGCTTTTGAAGAGGGTTAGGTAGGACACCTAGACCTGTGTGGACACTTTTGGTTTGATCCATATCTTGCTAGTTTGACCAAAAAATTCAAGAAGAGGCTTGCCAATCCCATCTATTTGAGATCTAGTTATCATTTTGAGGTCATAGCCACATTGTTTCTTACAATTTCATTGTATTAGAGCAATTTGTGGATTCATTCTCAATGGCTTGAAGGATGAATATGAGAATCTTGTCCAATTTTATCAAGGAGGATCTACCAATTGGGGGATTTGCAAAGAGTGCTAATAGTTGAAGAATCAAGGCATGAGAACAAGCTATTAAGGATGGACAAATTGTCACTCAATCATAATGGTGACGACAAAGTTCTACTTGCCAAGCACAAAGAGAGGAGTAAAAAGCAACACCAACACTTCTCTAAGGACAAAGAAAAAGACCATGATGAAGAGGAGGATGATTTCTCTCAAAAAGAAGAAGAATCGATTCAAGCAAGCCAACAGATCTCATGAGAAAGAAGACTTTATTGCAAATGATGGAGAATGCTCACTTATGGCATCAAGCTTCTCATCTTCCACCTTCAAGAAGTATGACTCTTGGTAGATTGATAGTGGAGCATCATCTCATATGTGTAGCTCCAAGGATTCCTTTTCATCTAGTATGCCTTATGAAGGAATTAAGAAGTCCATATACATTGCAAGTGATCAAGAGTGCAAAATTGAAGGATTAGGGACTATTCCCTTGAAGCTTGCATCTTCTAAATTCTATCTCTTCAAGAGGTTCTCTTTGTTCCCAAGCTTGCAAAGAATCTTAATAAACATTCATGGCCATTCTGAAGTTCAAGGAACTTCCCGGTATCTTTCTTAAGTTTGTCAATAAATCACTTGCAGCTTTACACAGGTTTTACGTAAGTGAACTTTATCTACACTTTTCCTGTGCTACTGCCAATGTATTTTTTAATTCAAAGTTGTTAAGGCCGGTAAATTAAGCCCGTGCCATACGTCCTAAGTCTAGTTTGGCCCTGACGAGGACATCAGCTTTTTCAAATGAGGGGAGGATGTTGTAAAGCTGACTTAGGTGCACCCAGCGTGCCCTGTAAGACTCTAAGGGGTGACACTCCCTAAGGTCCCAGAGCAAGTTAGAATGTCAAGGACTGAGCCTCCGATCTGTGGTGAGCCAGTCAAGTAGTCACAAGTCATGAGCTAGCTCTGGAGCTCGAGTCATGGCCTAGTTAGGAAGCAAGTTGATTCTGCCACCGGGACGGCTCCCGGGACCCATCTCCGGGAGCCTGACTGATTCTGCCAGGCTTGCCAGGCTTAATCAGCAAAATAAAAACTAAGTCCCAAAAAGCGTGCTTTACCAGAAAGCACTATGTTTCAGAACAGAGGGGGTGCGCCGAATCACAGCAAAACTATAGGGGGAGTCCGGCAGACAGAAACTTGGGTAGCTCAACCAACGCCAGGAATCCAGTCGCCAGGTCTCAGCTCCCTCTACCAGCACGAGCCAGGCACAATGCCCAGCACGTGTTGGTGGCCCCGAGACCGGTCAGTCTATGTATGAATGTAACCTCTTCCAAATCTAATAAAGTTGATCGTTTGGGATGATTACCATTTCGGTTTCGCCTCCGGGACTGGTCCAAGTGGAAGGACCCTTACTACAACCTTTTTGCATCGCTGGCACCTAAGGGTCCCTGTCATCGACATGGGGCTTGCCGCTATGCCAATTGGTCAGTTTGGCAACCACTATGCCTTGGGTTTCATGTGTGGCTTGTCTTTGCCTTTGGTTACCTTTTGGGGACGGATTCTGAGTTGGCTTTCGAGTTGGTTGGGATTCCAGTTTTCTTAAGTCTGAATGGTTAAGATTATTACGTTTCTGAGTTGGCTTTTACGTAAGTGTGGGATGGATGAATGTTAGACTTAAGCGCGTGTTGGAGAAACCGCTCAAGTACCAGCGCCCTTTGAGGTTCCGGCGCAACATCATGCCTAGGTCCCCACTCTCTCTTTCATAATGTCACACTTAATGACCTTGTCAGTCCGTCCTCTCTCCTAGCACACCGTCTCCCTCTCCCTCTCTGCCCGTTGGCCCCTCTCGATACATCCACGTTGGCCAAGCCCTTTATCATTCTCACGGTGGCCAGTCACATCCCTCCATGCAGGCCAGCTCTCTCTCTCTCTCTCTCTCTCTCTCTCTCTCTCTCTCTCTCTCTCTCTCTCTCTCTCTCTCTCTCTCTCTCTCTCTCTCTCTCTCTCTCTCTCAATTCAAAATCAAAACACTCTTGAAGGGCGAAGGCATATGGTCGGTGACGGAGCTCTCAGAGGTGCAGCCTCCAGAGAGAGACTTGAGGAGAGCTGAATGGATCAGAAAGGATGAGTGCGCAATGGTGATAATCGTTTTGTCCATAAATGAAGATCTACTCATGCAAATTAAAGACTGCGAAAGCAGCCATGCAGCGTGGAAAAGCAGAAGTATAAAGTGAGGACTGCAGCTTCAGTCATGCACCTTCACAATCAGCTGCAATCCATATGGTGGGATGGCAACCAGTTAGATCAGAATGATCTTCGATCAACTCGCTGCATCAAGACAAGAGCACCAGGTCCCAGTAGCACAGCAGCTGATGTACTTCATGAAATCTCTACCGACGTCCTATCAGCCATTGAGAATGCTCATACCGAGTCTACTAGATATGACATTTGACAAAGCATTTACTCTTGTCGCTGATGATAGACGAAGGAGAGGGAAGCAATGATCAAGATAAGACTCTCTTCACAAAAGGAAAAAAGAAGAACAAAAACAAGCCAAGATTCGAGAAGACGAAGTCCTTGAATCAACAATCTTCTTCCTGTGATCATTGCCACAAACCAGGCCATATGGCCAACAAATGTTGGTTCAATCCAACAATACCCTGCATGCACTGCAAGAAGAAAGGACATTCTATATACAGCTGCGGATTCAACCCAAAAAGAAAAAACAAAACTGAAAAGACAAACGTTGTAGAGTCATCAAAGGATGCTGAAAGAGGTGACGAAGCTTTCACGACACTCGACAAAGCTTCGACAAGCTACTCCGAACATGACTACAATGTGGTCATCGATTCAAGAGCAGCATCTCACATAACCTGCAACAAGAAGATCTTGATCAGCTTTCGCAAACTCAAAAAATAACAGAGCGGTGATTCTAGACGATGGAAGCAGACACGATGTCAAGGGCATCGGCTCTCTATAGCTATGAACACTGTCAGGCCAAGCAGCCCACACTCAGAAAGGATCTGCTATTTGTCTCCAAGATGGCAGATCTAGGCATTCGAGTTTTGTTTGATGACAACACTTGCCGTAGGATCGACAAGATGACAAACAAGTTGTTGACGGTCGGATGCAGAGAAGGAGACCTCTAGCAGGCCAAAATAATCAGCAACTCTAAAAGCATATTGAATGCTTCAAAAAATGAAGATCAGCTATGGCATAGAAGAATCTATCATCTGAACATGTGGAGCTTGTATGACATGAGCAGAAGGCACATTGTCACAGGTCTCAAGATTTCAAGGTCCGAGGCAGAGTTCTGCAAAGCTTGTCAGAAAGGCAAGCAACATCGAAATCCATTCACACACGAGAGAAGAAAAGCCAAGGAAGTCCTTGATCTCATTCACTCTGATGTCTATGGACCGATGAAAACAGATTCGCTCTCGTGTTCGAGATATTTTCTAACGTTCATAGATGATTCAAGCCGAGTGACCACGATCTACTACTTGAAGAAGAAATCCGAAGTGTTTGATTCCTTCAAAAAGTTCGTGGCATTCGCAGAGCGACACACCTCGAAAAAGATACAGATCCTTAGATCTAACAATGGAGGGGAATACAAAAGCACAAAATTCTCAAGATTCTGCGAAGAACAGGGGATCAAACACCAGTTCACTCTTGCATACACACCATAATACAATGGTGTGGCAGAAAGAAAAGGAGCCAAATGCATGATGGCACAGGCTCAATTGCCAGGTCAATTTTGGGTTGAGGCAATAGCTGCAGCTGTACACCTGCAGAACAGTTCTATAATGACAGCACTAGAGAACAAAACACCATACGAAATGTGGACAGGCAGAAAGCTTGATCTGTCACACGTACGAGTGTTTGGATGTGCAGCATATAGGCACATTCCAAAGGAAAAGAAAAACAAGCTCGATGACAAATCCGAGGAAAAAATCATGGCCGGCTACTCGAACGGAACAGATGTGTACAGACTCTACGATTTAACCACGAAAAAGGTTCTTTCAAATAGAGATGTGAAGTTCAATGAGTCCACATTTCTTGGACTAAAAGACGAAAGAGGCCATGAGATCTTCACACTGCTACCTATTCCAGAGGGAGATCGAGAATAGACATCAAATCAGAATGTAGAGCCCCAGACTCCAGAGCAACAGGAAGCAGAGGATCGACCCCACGAACAAGAAATGTTCGAGCAGCGACGAAACAGACCTTGAAGGTCAACGAGACAAAGAAGACCTCCAAACCGCTACTCTGACAATCTTCAATGGAGCGAAGAAACACAGTTTGAGTACTGCAGCTTCACAGAAGAGCCAGCAACATACCAAAAAGCTATCTAGAGTTCAGAGGGAGAATTTTGGAAGCAGGCAATGTCAGAGGAGATCGAGTCGATGAGACGAAACGAGGCATGGACATTAGAGCCACTGCTAAAAAACAGAAAGGTAGTCGACTAAAAGTGAGTGTACAAGAAAAAGCTAAAATCAGATGGCACTATTGGCCTTACAAGGCAAGGCTTGTCGCAAAGGGTTACACGCAGAGATATGGTGTCGACTATTTTGACACATATTCGTCCATGGTCAAAATGACAAGCATAAGACTACTCCTTGCATATGCCACAAAGTTAAATCTAGAAATTCACTAGATTGATGTGAAAACAGCCTTTCTCCACGAAGATCTAGAGGAGGAAATCTTCATGAAGCAACCTGAAGGCTATGAAGTCCCCAACAACAGACAATATGTCTATCGATTGTAGAGATGCATCTACGGTCTAAAACAAGCATCACGAGCTTGGTACAAAAAGCTTGATGGTCTTCTGAAGTCTCTAGACTTCAATCCTACTCAACCAGACTGCAATGTCTACATCAAAAGAGTAGGAAAGGATTTTGTGATACTAACCATTTTCGTGGATGATTCACTGATGATAGAAATTTCTTGATGCTGATCAAAGACACGAAGAGTCAGATTTCTGAAAGCTACGAAATCACATATCATGGAGAAGCAACAAAATGCTTAGGGCTGGAGATCAGAAGAGATCGAACAAATGGTGAAATGCACTTGAGTCAGCCAGAATAAGTCAAAAAAGTGCTGTAGCAGTACCACATGATGGACTGCAAAGAGAAAGCCACACCAATGATAGCTGGAGCCAAGCTCACGAAACATGATTGCCCAAAAATAGAAGAGGAAGAACAGATGATGGCAAGTATACCCTACCAAAATTTAATCGGTAGTCTGATGTACTTGACGATTTGTACCAGACCCAAGGCAAGACTGGACCAATAGGATTCAGAGGCTAGGGTCCTCCTCTCTACTACAAAGAGAGACCAACTCAGTTGTTCCTCATGTTCATTTCCTCATTTCAATAAAGCAGATTGGTTCTCTTTAGAAATGGATTGATTAATGTCCTTGCTCTTCCTCTCTTTTCCTCCATTTCTCATGCTTTCTTTGGATTTTGCTAATTGTTGGATTTGATCATTATTTGGATTGCTATTTCTTATGCTTTTTGTGAGAGAGAAAGGGAGAGAGAGAAGAGTAAGTTTCTATCATTGTTGTGGATTTAGGGTTGGCATGAATAGTGTTAAATTTGCATTTTAGGATTAGTTTGGGATTGATTTTGCTAGATTTGAGTGGATTTGCTTGTTTGAAATCTAATCTGATTCTTAAACAGGGAAATCTATTTAGATCACCAATTTTAAGATGCATTTGGATATGAGATATTAGAGAAAATAACAAAAATCGGTCAAATCTGTCAAATTTGGTCAAAAAGAGGCAAAAAGCGTCATCAGAGCTCAGAACTTTTTACCCTCTTTCAAGAAACCTTCACCGAGTTGCAGACACCTTTGGTTTTGTTTATAGAACCTTCAGTTTGAAGGGCGAAGATTAATTCCCAGTAGATTTCCAAAAACATCAGAAAACCACCAAAAATTATCAAAACCCTAAAAAAAGAGAAAAAGAACCTTCGCCCGATTCACTGTGCTTAGATGTGATTCGGATCTATCTGCTGCCAAGTCGGCAAAGAATAATACCAAAAATAAAAAGGTTTTCAGAGGATCAGTTGTCATATTGTGATATTTTTGCCAAAAAAGTCACTTTTTTGCAAAATTACCAGGATTACTCTTGATTCTTCGCCAGAACCTTTGCCGAGTTTCCAGAATATTCTATCTATAGTAAAATACTATTTTTGAGTTCGACGAAGATTCTTCTTGATCAGATCACAAAAAATCTTGATTTTTGCCCTCGTCAAATTACAAAAACAGTATTTGCTTGTGTCAGAAACCTTTGCCCGATTGTCCATAGTTTTATCTGTGTCAGATCTTCCATCTGAGAAGTCAGCGAAGGTTATTTTCCAAGAAATTGTCAAAAAAGTGTTCAGAGAGTTTTTATCCCAAAATAGCACTGTTGAACCTTCGTCGAGACAACCTTCGCCTAGATAACCTTCGCCAGTCCTATTTTTAGTTTCTGATTTTCTAGATCAAGTCTCTATCAAAATTTGGATCAAATCTGATATATTCTGAATTGGACTCTGAGAGATTTATCATTTTTGAGAAGTATTGTTTGATCAAATTTTGGGTAGTTTTTTCATCATATAGAATCAGACTCTTGAAAAGTGGAATAGAGCTAGCAGATCTAATCTGAAATAGTTTTTAAAAAAAATCTATATCCAATCTCATTATCGATTTGATCTAAATTTGTAAAGATGGCTGCCCCTAGAGCTGCTCCTGGAGGTGCTCCACAGGAGGTCAATCCAATTATTGTTAGAAGAGCACCCCGATTGGATCTACCCAGATATAATGGATTAACAGATCCAGTTAGATTTCTTCAGATCTATGCTGAATCCTGTGAGGTCTATGGTGAGATTTATCCTCAAGATAAACTTAAGCTGTTTCCTATGGCCTTAACAGGCGCATCACAAGATTGGTACTATAACCAAGATGAAACTGAACGTACAGATTAAGAGGTTGTTAAACGAGCCCTTATCACACGGTTCAAACCGCGGAAGTTTATGGAAGACCCTTTCCTACTTTTAAGTAAAATTAAAATGGGAAAGCAGGAAATGGTTCGAGATTACATCAAAAGGGTGAAACGTCTTAGATCTGAATGTGAGCTTGAGTTGATTAATGAAAATGCCATGATTATGTGGTTTTTGTCAGGTCTACCTAAACGGATCAAACGTGAGCTGAAACGCCATAATGAGTACGCACTTTTGCAAAATGCGATGGACGATGCAATTCGAGAGGAGGATGAAGATTCAGATGATGAGCTGAATGTCAGTATGTTGCCTTATACAATAGGGCAGACTACTATGACATCCACCACTATTGCATCAACGAATGCCAATGCTACTGCAGAAATGATGCTCAATGAGTTCGAGAAACTTGGAAAGACCCAACAAAAACAGATGGAAAAGTTGCAGTTGCAATTTGATGAGAAGATAAAAGCATTGGAAAATTTCCACGGAGAAGCGAACAAGGAACCTGAGAAGTTTGCAAAGACTTTTCCTACCAGGGTAAATGTCTGGTGTTCTATTTGGACAAGAAATCACACAGTGAACGAGTGTCCTCAATTGAAAAAACGAATGGAAATCAGTGTTTGCCATCTATGTAATTCACTTGACCATGAGACTGCCTTTTTCAACTTCAACTCTTGGATAATTCAGCAATGGTATGCCCAGATGGGATATCGAGATCCACAATATGGAGGCAATCCAGCAGCAAGACTGCGACAATCTACTCTTGGATACCCGGAACGTCTAGCGTTGCCAACACCACCAAAACACTCCGCTCCTCTTGCCAATTTGATGGAACCAGAACCTTATGGAAGTGCTGAGAAATGGAGCTATGGTAATGATCAAGAAGGAGGATCTTCTGAACAGTATGCCATTTATGCTGTCGCTCAACAACAAGCCTCGAGAAATTGGGCCAAAGCACCACTTGGATGCTTTGCATGTGGAGAAAATCACAGAGTTGCAGACTGCCCAAATAAAGAAAAATTTGTACCATTATGTCGTGACTGTGGATATGGGCATTGCTATAAAGACTGTCCAGCAAGACCAAAGCCACCACCAGCTATAGCACCTGTAAATTTGATAACAATTAAGCAAGGATCAGTAGCTCAAAATAAACCAAGTGCACCCTTATTGGTGGTCACCAGAGCACAAAAGCAGAAAGAACCAGTAGTGGATTCAGTACCTGCTGATTCTATACCATTGAACGATACACCAACAACATCGGGAGTCTATCCAAATCTTAATGCAGAAAAACAAAGATATCAGGATATGAGATAGTGGATTAAACATCTACAAGAAGAAGAGGAACTTGAAGCTGCTAAAGTAACAGCTGAAGTTCGGTCTTCACCATTGCAGCCTCCAAGAAATTTACGTACGGATATGAATGTTCAATTACATCATCACTACAAAAAAACAATCATCTACCATATTGTCCATGCCATCGTCTATGTATTCATGGCCTTTGTATATGCATTGATTCTTGAAGAATCTAACAACTCTGGGACTATCCATGGTCGCACCTTCATTTTGTTGATATCTATACGTTTAGATGGTCTATTTTCATAGTCGTCTCTTAGAGGTACATCCCCATCAATAATATTGATTTTTTTGTGAAATCTAGCATAATATTGCCATTGTAAATATCATAGTGCAATATTCACCCTTTATGTGTAAATTGTATGCTTTTTACAAAAGAATAAATAATAGTGTCCAAATTGTCAAAGAACGCTTGCACCTTCATCATTTTGTCATCTTCTAGTATAGGATTTGGACCAATGCAGTCCACCACATATTTTTCTATGCGTCGCTTGCACAACTTTGTAAGGATGCTGCCTTGATGGAAATCTCACTCGAGAAGAAGGACTTTCCCTATCCAGATGGGAAATCAGAGGAACAAAGGTCGACAATGAGCAATGATCCAACAAGAATGGAACCCCATGCAAGGCAACAAAGTGCAGCAAGGTCAAGCAGATCAAGTGTAGCGGAAGACCAAGAACCTTGCAGTTCAAGATGTCAGCAAGCTTATGCTCGCTCTATTAAGTTTCTTGAAAAGGATGAATGTACCTTCAGCTTTGGAGATCATCCAAGTACCAGGTGTCCAATCAAGAATCCGTGCTTGTTAAAAGGACAAAATATAGAGCAACAGGCTTGTCGACAGCAAGATCCAGCGGTTCAACAGTCAGAACCAGAATCAAGCGAACAAGGAGCTCACTAGAAGGATGGATGTCAGATTGATCCATCTAAATCACAAGTTTCTTCAACAAACAGTGGCAAGGTAGAAGTTTTCATTATATCCTCTTGCATGTCACCGCATTCAATGGAGGACCATAAAAGCCTACCAGTCTATTTTGTGGAAGATCCTAAGGAGAATCTGTTACCGATGTATGCCTATCAACTTAGAGGTGATGGCATACTGCACTCAGTTAGGTGCTATGGATGCGGAGGAAAACACTGCCGTGCTGAATGTCCACACCGAGGGGATCCGTCAACATTTGATCCCTTGTGTTCACAATGCGGAGTTAATCATCCATGCCGAGATTGCCCGATGAGAAATTCACAGATAGCCAGGAGGCATTTGGCCTATGTAGACCGACATGCACCTGGGGTAACCCTTCCACCTCGAACGTACTACAAATAAAAAAATCTTAGTGCCACCGGGTTATGAAACGAGTGACGAAGAGGACAATCTGGCAAAAATCCCAAAGTACGCAAACATACCCTCGGACAAACAAGTAAAACCATTACAGAAGACGGAGATGGTATCCATCACGCCAATGGTAACTGAGAAAGTCAAGAAATTGGCATCCGACAAAGTCCAACGGATTTTACCAAGTCTCTTGGCACAATCACTCCAAATTATTAGTGATGAATTACAAAGGGGACTAGCATCAACAAAGCAACTTGAAGGCAATTCAACACAAGATCCAAGGAAAAGTGCCATCACGTAGCCTTCAACGGGGAAGTGCAATGACCAAGGGAAGACTAAAGTTGATGATTGTCCCTCAACGAGCAAGATTCAACCAAAGTCTCATTGTTCCATAATGCATCAGCCCAAACCAACGCCAATTCGGAGTATATTCATTATTCAAAGGACAAATCCAGAGAATCCAAGCCCCAAATGGCCAATTGTACAGCAAGAACCAGCACCTACAATGACAAAGCCTTGTCCTAAATCTATGATATTGACTGCTGAGGAAAGTCGTCATGTTGATGCATACTTCGAATACCTAGACAGACAAGAGCATCAAGCAAGCACGTCATATCCACATTATGATTTGGGGGAGTCCATGACATTGGGACCAGTTGCGCCGACCTATGAGAATCCATTATATCATCAAGATTTATCTTGGGATCCTCCGATGGCATACCTCGACTACCCAATTGTCAATGAACAAGGTTATCCGGAATGGCCACCAGACCCTTATGGGTATTATTGAAAATCTGGCAAGTCCAAGTTCTTTCCTGATCGCCATCATCCAATAAAGCCTCAGGTTTTACGTAAGCAAATTTTATCCATGCTTTTCCTAAAGCACCCATGTCCCAGCAATAAAAGAACCAACAACAGCGCCCCTTCATGACAGTTGCAGCTTAGTGCCGAGGGACCGGCACTACTTTGGGCCGTGGACCCTGTTGTAGATATTTCCTGCACAGTAATAAACAAGTGGGTCCCACCACTTAAAATACTATTGGCCAAGCCTTACCTAGTGGCCCCCGCCACAATACATTGTAAGTAGGGTAATAAGTGCAAGGGAACTGACATTCTGCCCGTGTAAGCCCAACCCAACACAAGTAGCAAGTTGTAATTTCTAGGAATAAGAGACTAGAGGCTTAAAACTCTAAAATGACATTAGAGGCCCTAAGTCAAATTGCAAATAAAAAGGCTAAAAGGGTCCAACTTAAAACTCACATGAATCATGTGAGTGCCCTTGTGTTTTCTTAGCACCAATAGATTTAAGTTGTGTTTATTTTAAAGGCTTGGATTAGAATCCTTTCCCCAGTGAAGTGGCCAATGAGAGTGAAGGAGACTCACCTCTAAAATCTATAAGAGGGAGTCATTTCCTTTGTATTGTATCATCTTCCATTCTCATTCTAAGAAAACTCTCTTGGTTTTTCCATCTCCATCTCTCTCTCTCTCTCTCCTCTCTCTCTCTCTCTCTTCTCTCTCTCTCTCTTCTCCCTCTCTCCCTACATTGGGATAGAATAGCTTTGGGTAGGCGCTCGAGCCCCCAAAGCCTTTCTCAACCTAGGCATTCTCTTTCTCCCTCTCTCCACTCTCTTTCTCCTCTCTCTCCTCTCCCTCTCTCGTCTTGCTATGCAGGTGAAGGCGAGGTTGCCGCTCCCAGCGACGGACCCCTATGCTATATCGACAACACAACATAACCCTACTCATTAACACTAAGATCCATTAACACTACGATCCACAACAAAGATAGCTTAATATTTCTCTCTCTCTCTTTTTCTCTCATAAAAAGTATAATAACACTCAATCTCAATAACATTCAGATCCAATAATTAGCAAAATCCAAAGAAAGCATGAGAGATGAAGAAGGAAAGAAGAAGAACAAGGACAGTCATTAATCCATTTTTGAAGAGAACCAATCTGCTTTATTGAAATAAGGAAATGGACATGAGGAGCAACTTGAGTTGGTCCCTTCTTATAGTAGAGAGGAGGAGCCTAGCCTCTGAATCCTATTGGTCCAATCTTGCCTCTCTTTTTATTCAAATTTAAAAAAGTGTGGGAACCATCAATAAACGAGCAATCGGCAGCTGATCTTTGATTTGCTCTGAGGCCATCGGCTTATTTGGATCGAATGCCAGAGGAGGGAGACAATCGTCCCATCTGGTTGCCCAACAGAGTTAGATCTTTAGCAAACATTGTCGATTGTCACACCGTTGGATCTGGAGAGTGGACATATTCTCTCTGATAGGCTTGTAAGGCACAGTGAAAATCCACTGAGATTGTCCAGCTGTAGGGCTGATGGACGATTGGCCAATTGGGCTTATGGATGGTGATCTTGTCCATAGCCAGCCCCAAATCTTTCCATTTATTTCTTCGCGGCATTGGCACGTAATAGGGATCTACCCGCAATTGGTGAGGGCTGGCGACGTAACTCCTAATTGATTCCAGAGTTTTTTCAAAAACAGTGATTCTCCATGTCGGCTGCTCTCCCAATGCAGGTATTTTATCCAACTCTTTGTCGGCCTCTATCTCAGAGGTCTTAAACTTTAGAACCCATCCACCACGCGAGGACTCATGCGGATGTTGCTTTAAGAAGTTCTGGATCTAGTCCTCGACACTGATGGACCTTTTGAATAGAGGTGTGGTCCTTGATGAGGATGGACCCGTTTGTACTACCGGTAAGATTGACAATTGTTCGGTTATATCTGGAGCTCCCCCCTGGTCCATGCTCGAATCTACCCCTGTATCCATTGGTATAGCTTCTTGGCATGGAGGGGAGAATTGCGGCATGACCAGTACGGGGATTTGTGGTCCGGCTTCCAATACTTGAGCGGCTGCTTTTTCATAGGCGGTGATGGTCTCCTTAGACTTTGCCAACTCGGTTGAAGCTGCTCCTTTGAACCTGTCAAATCGGCCTTGAAATCTCTGAAGGCCACTTTGTATGTCTCCACTTTCTTGAACAAATACGCAATCTTTGTCAGTGTGACCGGATGATCTGGTATTTGTGTTTGAAGATACGCATCACATTCAAGGGTGGTCGCATCCAATTCACCTTGAAGCCGCATGCGATCTTGTTCGGCCATCTGTAATGGACCCTTCAGTAGCTGCACCTGTTGCTTTGTATCCTGCACAGTCTTATCCACCTGATCTTGTGCGGTTGTCAGAGCGTTTTGCAGGGAGCTGATGTAGTCTTCCAAGCAATCAACTTGTTGCTGGGCCAAGTTCTTTTCGCCTTCAGTCTTTATTTTTAGGACAAAAATGTTTAAGTAGGAGGAGTGTCATGTACTTCTAGTACATCAGAGCTTATCAACGCAATAGAATATCCAATGTAAGCTTTGGAGGCCCAAAACCAAAGAACTTTGGAAAATACTCAAAGGCGTTGAACTACTTCCCCTGATCAGAGTGTTTTTGGACTCCATCTCAGAGATTCTCTACTCCATTTCCTTCTTCTTATCTACCGTAGATTGGATCACTTGCGCAAGGCTTGAAACCAAACCTAGAGCATCACCAGAATCGATGGTCATAGAGGCGGTAGCAGCAGCAGGACCTGATGATACTGTCCTTGGTAGGTGTGAAATAGGTGTCACTAGTTCTTCTTCTTCAAAAATGTCCTCCTCTTCAAATCCCTCAGGCACTATGGTATCGAACTGTTTCGGTGATTTCATAGCTTTGTCGACCCGAAGTGCGGTTCGGCTATCTTCCGTGTGAGGTTGCTATATGGCTTGATGGCCTGTTTGGCGTGCTTGTGATTGGGTGAGGCCTGCGTGCCGGATGCTATATCTATAGCTGCAAGGGCGGCCTCAGTGACATGCACCTTGTGTGTGGCTCCCAAGAAAGTGATATAAAATTTAGATTCTCTTCCTTCCATGTACTGAAGGCAAGAGTGATAAAATTCCATATTGATGCGACCAGAAAAGGCTCTCTCATGAATACCCATTGCAGTGAGCAGAGGCTCTGCAAGGGTCATCCACTGAGTGACCATGCTCGTGTTAGGAAGGATCATGATGTCCGTTGCAGATGGGACATCACGATGGATAGTATAGCGTGGAGACTGGGAAGTATCGGTAGAAGACATGATGATCAGAAAGGAAATATAAAATGCGTAAAAGTGTCTCAAAAAGCAGTGCAAAAATTTTGGAAGGCTTTGGTCACGGTAAAACGCAAGAGCTTCGCTAGCACAAGTGAGGAATGAATCGAATTCAGTCAACTTATAGGTGAATTTAGTGGGTCCATTACATTGAATACTAGTTTGGCTGATCAGTTCTGAACAAAAATTTGTGGACATGTACAGTACTGTGATAATAGGGTATAAAAATCTCGGTGAAGGTTTTTGGGTATGTGAACCTATCAGGCGAACGTTTTCCAGGCCTGGCGAAGGATGAACCTTCGCCCAGGAGGGTCCTTCACCTACGTACTGTCATAAATGTCTTTTTTCAAGACCTGAACCTATAGACAACCTAATTTTGACATTTTAAGATCATCTAACAGGTCGGCAAAGGTTAATAATGAGATTAAGATGCTCGGCGAAGGTTCCCAAAATGACATATCACTGATCCTTCGCCGGACTCAAAAATTGGGAATTTTCTGGACAGGAATCTTTACCCACCTCAAATTAGATAAATCTAGAGTGGATGTATAGTCTGAGAGCTCAACGAAGGCTTCTGGTACTAAATAGGCTAAATCTGACCAAAACAGTGATTTTCTAAGTCTTTTTTTCATCAAAAAATTAGTGTGCTTCTTTTTCCTATGTTGATGACTTTCTGACTTTTCCTCATCAGTCTTTTCTCAATTTAATAGATTTTTTTTTTTTAACTGTCTTTTTCCAAAAAAAACTCAGCAAATTAAGTATTGAAAAACAAAAAATTGAAAAACAAATAAAATTAGAAAACCCTTGAGATCAAACTTGCTGAACTAGCAGAGCAGGCTGCCAAAACTTGCGTAAGTGGCTGCCATTCACTGGAGTATCAGATCGTTTTCCATCCAAGTGCTCAAGAATTACTGCGCCATAGTTCAAGATTTCCTTCACTTTATACGAGCCTTCCCCGGTAAACTTCAACTTGCCCTTGATCAGCTTGGTTTTGTACATTAATGCAAGATCTTCTACTTTCAAATCTTTTTTGTGCAATCGACGATCGTGCCATGTCTTGGGACGGGCTTTCTCTGTTGCTAAGGCATGAACTGCCATCAATCGGGTTTCACATAATTTGTGCAACGCTTCATGACGAAGTTGTAAAGATGTATCATCATTTAATCGTTTTGTGGCCGCTATACGTAAAGATGAGATTAAAAATTCAATCGGCATGACAACATCTTGACCATAAACCAGTTGAAAAGGTGTTTGATTTGTACTATTTTTGTAAGCGAATCTGAATGCCCATAATGTTGCATACAGTTTATATTCCCAATCAAACTTACTCGCTTCAATGTCTTTGTCATAATGGTGCAGAGAATCTTATTGGAAGATTCAGCTTGGCCATTCTCTTTGGGATAGTAGGGAGTACTAAATTTGTGTATAACAAAAAAATCTTCCAGTAAACACTTTATTGTTTGATTAACAAAGTGTGTACCCCGATCACTGACAATCTCGATCGGACATCCAAATCTGATTATAATATTTTCATATAGAAACTTGGTCGTAGATTTCGCATCAGCAACTTTGACAGCTTTGGCTTCAACCCACTTGGTCATGTAATCAGTTGCTACGATAATGTATCGGGCTTGAGATCCTTGCACAGTAGGGTGAATAGGTCCAACATAATCCAGTCCCCATTTTTCAAACGGTGCTTGCGATAAAACCGAATGCAAGAGTTCATAGTTCTGTCGAGTAGGCCGTTGTGCTCGTTGACAAACATCACATGTCTGAATAATTTTGTGTCCTTGTGAAGCGTAGGCCACCAACAGCCTGATTGTAGAAGTTTGTGAACAATAATATCTGTAGAGAAGTGTCCTCCACTCATGCCATCATGTGAAAACATGACTAAATCTGGTACTTCATGCGGTAAAACACACCTTCGTAAGATATTATTTGATCCACGACGATACAATTGTCCTGCAAATAATTGATAAGGTTGAGCCTTATGAATCGATTGTTGTTGAATTTTACACGTGTGGACTGTCCACTACATGTACTTGTGATCTCCTAAGGTGTGTAGATGCACCAAGATCAAGACTAGATTGAGATTCAAAATCAACCTTAGATCCTATGGCAAAAACACACTACTACATGCATTCCATCACTTCCAACTCTCACTCACACGTGTGGGAAGTATTCAAAAAATAATCTAAGTAAAAACAAGTTGCTCTGGTTCAGTCATTTTGAAGAGTTCTTCAAGATGATGTAACTGATCATTCATATCCATATGTAAATTTCTTGAAGGCTGCAATGGTGAAGACCGAACTTCAGCTGTTGATTTAGTAGCTTCAGGCTCCTCTTCTTCTTGTAGATGTTTAATCCACTGCCTCATATTCTGATATCTTTATTTTTTTGCATTAAGATTTGGATACACTCTCGATGTTGTCGGTGTATCGTTCAATGGTATAGAATCAGCAGGTACTAGATCCACTACTGGTTCTTTTTGCTTCTGTGCTCTGGTGACCACCATCAAGGGTGCACTTGGTTTATTTTGAGCTACTGTTCTGTGCTTGATTGTTATCAAATTTATAGGTGCTGTAGCTAGTGGTAGCTTCGGTCTTGTTGGACAGTCTTTATAGCAATGCACCACAATCACAACGGAATGGTACAAATTTCTCTTTATTTGGACATTTTGCAACTCTGTGATTTTCTCCAAATGCAAAGCATCCAAGTGGTGCATTGGTCCAATTTCTAGAAGTTTCTTGTTGATCGGCAGCATAAATGGCATATTGTTTTGAAGATCCACCTTCCTGATCATTACCATAGTTCCACTGCTCAGCACTTCTATAAGGTTCTGGTTCCATTAAATTGGAAGGAGGATGGAGTGCTTTGGTGGAGCAAGTAAAGCTAAACGTTCCGGGTATCCAAGGGCAGATTGTCATTGTCTTACTGCTGGATTACCTCCATATTGTGGTTCTCGATATCCCATCTGGGCATACCGTTGTTGAATTATCTGAGGGTTGAAGTTGCAAAAAATAATCTCATGATTAGGTGAATTATACAGATGGCAAACACTGAGTTCCGTTCACTTTTCAATTGAGGACACTCGTTCACTGTGTGATCTTCTATACAAATAGAACACCAGACATTTTCCCAGGTAGGAAAAGTCTTTGCAAGCTTTTCAGGTTCCTTGTTTGCTTCCCTATGGAAATTTTCCAATGCTTTGATCTTCTCATCAAATTGCAACTGCAACTTTTCTATCTGTTTCTGCTGGTTCTTCCCAAGTTTCTCGAACTCATTTAGCATCATTTTTGCAGTAGCATTGGCATTCATTGATGCAATAGTGGTGGATGTCGTAGTATTCTGCCTGCTGTATAAGGCAACATAGTGATATTTGGCTCCTCATCTGAATCTTCATCATCCTCCCGAATTGCATCGTCCATAGCATTTTGCAAGAGTGCATACTCATTGTGGCGTTTCAACTCACGTCTGATCCGTTTAGGTAGACCTGACAAAAATTACATAATCATGGCATTTTCGTTAATCAGTTCAGGTTTGCATTCAGATGTAAGATGTTTCACCCGTTCAATGTAATCTCGAACCATTTTCTACTTTTCCATTTTAATTTTATTTAAAAGTAGGAAAGGGTCTACATAAACTTTTGCGGTTTGAACCGTGTGATAAGGGCTTGCTTAACAACCTCTCAATCTGTACGCTCAGTTTCATCTTGGTTATAGTACCAATCTTGTGTTGTGCTTGTTAAAGCCATAGAAAACAACTTAAGTTTATCTTGAGGATAAATCACACCATAGACTTCACAGGATTCAGCATACATTTGAAGAAATCTAACTAGATCTGTTAATCCATTATATTTGGGTAGATCCAAACGGGGTGCTCTTCTAACTATAATTGGATTGACTTCCTATGGAGCACCTCCAGGAGCAGCTCCAGAGGCAGCCATCTTTACAAATTTAGATTAAGCAGACAATGAGATTGGATCTAGATTTTTAAATCACAACCATCTCGGACAAAAACTGTTGGATCTATTCCATTTTTCAACAATGTGATTCTATATCATGAAAAAGTTTTTGAGATTTGATCAATTGATACTCCTCCAGTTCAAAATATATCAGATTTGATCCAAATTTTGACAGAAACTTGATCTGGAAAATCAGAAACTTAAAATAGGTCTGGCAAAGGTTCACTAGGCGAAGCTCGGCGAAGGTTCAATAGTGCTATTTTGGACAAAACTGAACATTTTTTTTGATGATTTCTTGGGAAATAACCTTTGCCGACCTCTCAGGTGAAAGATATGACACAGATACAATTATGGAAAAACGGAGGAAGGTTTATGACACAAAAAAATACAGTTTTTGATGGTTGGCGAGGGTAAAATTCAAGATTTTCTATGATCTGATCAAGAAGAATCTTCGTCGAACTCAGAAATAGTATTTTACTATAAATAGAATGTTTTGAAAACTCAGCAAAGGATCAAGAGTAATACTGGTAATTTTGCAAAAAAGTGACTTTTTTGACAAAAATATGGCAATATGACAACTGATCCTCTGAAACCCTTTCTATTTTTGGTATAATTATTTGCCGACCTGGCAGTAGATAGATATGAATCACACTTGTGTACAGTAAATCGGGCAAAGGTTCTTTTTCTGTATTTTTAGGGTTTTGATGATTTTTTGGTATTTTTTGACGGTTTTTCTGATGTTTCTAGAAATCTGCTGGGAATTAATCTTCGCCCTCCAAAGTAAAGGTTCTATGAACAAAATCAAAGGTGTCTGCAACTCGTGAAGGTTTCTTGAAAGAGGGTAAAAAGTTATAAGCTCTGATGGCGCTTTTTGTCTCTTTTTGACCAAATCTGACAGATTTGACCGATTTTTGTTATTTTCTCTAATATCTTAGATCCAAATGAATTTTAAGATTGGTGATCTGAATAGCTTTCTCTGTTTTAACAATCAGATTAGATTTCAAACAAACAAATCCACTCAAATCAAGCAAAATCAATTCCAAACTAACTCTAAAATTCAGATCTAACACTATTCATGCCATGACAAGATGCCTAATGCAAGCTAACCATCCAACAATCATGCTGCAAACTGAAAAATTGGCATAGCTCCCCGACAACGGCGCCAAAATTGTAGTGGTTTTCTCTCCTTGCCTAACCTGAATCCAAGATCTAGTCAATCTAGCATCATAGAGATGGAGTTAGTTGTCACGCGTAGGTTCGTTCGCATGAGAGCGATAATTTAGTTCAGATTTCAGCATGAATGGAAGATCTAAATCTAACTCTACATCCATTAACCCTACTCATTAACACTAAGATCCATAAACACTACGATCCACAACAAAGATAGCTTTCTCTTTCTCTCTCTCTCTTTCTCTCTCATAAAAAGTATAGTAACACTCAATCCCAATAACATTCAGATCCAATAATTAGCAAAATCCAAAGAAAGCATGAGAGATGGAAAAGGAAAGAAGAAGAGCAAGGACATTCATCAATCCATTTCTGAAGAGAACCAATCTGCTTATTGAAAAGAGGAAATGAACATGAGGAGCGACTCAAGTGGTCCCTTCTTATAGTAGAGAGGAGGACCCTGGCCTCTGAATCCTATTGATATTCCAATGGAAGTTGGGGAGGAGATGCAGATATTTGTAAATTCACATCTGGATTACATTCTTCCTCAATGACAGTCCTATCTCTTGGAATAGCCATAACAAATCTCTATTGCTCTTTCCTTTACAGAAACATAGTATATTGTTGTTTCTCAATCTATTAAATAAGCATTTTGGTTGAGAAATTTATTTTCAAACATTAGTTTGAATCAGTTTACCTTGACAATTACATTATCTAATAATCATAGTGCCATTGTATTATCAGCCAACCCTAGATTTTTTGAAGAATTTCAGATCATTAAGATCCAAAATGTCTCTTTGATCTTTGGTTAGATAGACAAGCATATCACCAATCTTGCCAATGTAGAAAAATCAACAACTACACTATGAATGAGATGCAAACTCTAATAGATCTTGATCAAACATCAATCAAAACATAAAATAATGCTGCTGTTCATACAAAAATAGTAAGCTACTATATTCCACATGTGTGGATATGAAAATAACAATTAATAAACATTGTACACATAGAATTGCAAGATATCACAAGTATAGTGCACCATTGGATAGTAGAACCCAAGAGAACCATGTATAAGCATGAATGAGATAAGAGAGAGAGAATGTCTTCTCTTCCCATGACTTACATCCTTTTATAACAGGTCCAAACCTAAATTCAAACTTTGTTTTTCCCTCCATAATGAAAACCCTACTATTTTTGTGACTAGATTCAATGTATCTACTACTCAAATTGAATCCCTCCAGAACTCGTGTTCTATAGTTTCTCACACTTTCCAAAAGTGTTTATTCAAATGCCTTTAGAGTAATATAACTTTTAAAAGTCAAACTCTAAGTCTAATATGAAAATTGGCCTCAATCGCCAAATATACAAATATGACAAAAATAGCAAAACTAGTTGAAATCTTTCACACTCCCTCTTAAACTAGTTTAAGTATAGACTTTGAAAACACTCCAAGTGAAGTCCTATGATTCATGAACAAGTCCTTTCTCAATGCTTTGGTGAAGATATCAGCTACACATTCCCTGAGGACACATGTTGAAGCTCCATCTCCTTTGCCATGACCTGCTCCCTCACAAAGTGATACGCCACCTCAATATGCTTGCTCCTAGCATGAAAGATAGGACTAGTTAGAAACCTTTGGGCTGATAGATTGTCACAAAGATGATTGGGCTGTCTAAAAAATCCAGTAAGTGAAGATCCTTGATCATCCTCTTGATCCATATCATCTCCTTCGTGCAATGTGTAAGAGCTTTGTACTCGGCCTCACTAGATGACAATGAGATAGTGGCTTGTTTCTTCGACATCGATGATATAGCTCCATCACCTATGAAAATCTCGACTTCCAATGATGTACCTCAAAACTCGTTTCCCTAGCTTCCAATGCTCCTCACTAGGATCTTGCAGTCCACATCTTGATTGTCTCCACCACTCAAGATGATATCATCCACATAGATTAGCAAGATGGTAACATCATTTCTAGCAAACCTATAATAAAGTGAATGATCATACTCACTCATAACAAAGCCTTGAGAGAGTAAAAAAGTGTTAATCTTAGCATACCAACTCCTTGGTGCTTGCTTAAGGCCATACAAACTCTTTTGTAGTAAACACACATGCTTTGGCTTGGTAGAAGAAATGTAGCTCTCGGGTTGCTTCATGTACACTTCCTCCACAAGATCACCATTCAAAAAAATATTTGTAATGTCCAATTTCCATAGATCCCATCCATAAAGAGTAGCAAGGGAAATGATGATCCGAATACTCACCATCTTTGCCACGGGTGCAAAGGTTCCATCATAGTCAATCCCATGTTCTTGAGCATAACCTTTTGCCACCAACCTTGCCTTGTACTTATTGATAGATCCATCTTTGTTTACTTCAACTTGAAGATCCATTTGCATCCAATAACTTTCTTGTCCTTAGATAACTCCACCAATCTCCATGTTCCATTCTTCAAAAGAGCTTGATACTCAAGATCCATTGCTTGGATCCACTCCTCTTTGTTCCTTGCTTCATCTATGCTTGAAGGTTCATCAAAAGAGGTTAGGAAAGCAATATAATTTCCAAAAACTACTTGCTTATCCTTTTCATCATATGTGAGCCTTGAAGGCATTTATCTTTCCCTTGATGTTCTCCTTGGATTTTGACTTGATGATGGTCTAAAGTAGGATCCTTTACATCAACATCAAGAATGTTAGATCCATCCACATCACCATCAATAATGCTTGAAGTTACTTTTGGAATGTTTCCCTCATAAAAAATGACATTTCTACCAACAATCACCTTGTTAGTAGAAGGAATGTAAACCTTATAGGCTTTACTCACCTCACTATATCCAAAACGTATACCTTTCCTTGAAGAGGGATCCTCCTTGGTCCTATCATCAAGTGTAATGTTGACATAGCATGTGCATACAAAAGTTCTAAGAAAGTCGACACTCGACCTCCTCTCTCAAAAGGTGTCCTTCCATCCAAAATAGCACTTGGCCACCTATAGCACAAGAAATCAGCACACAACAAAGCTTGATCTCAAAATGGCTTACCAAGGTTAGCACTTGAACTCATGGCTTCAGCACTTTCACATAAAGTCCTATTCTTCCTTTCAGCCACTCCATTTTGTTGTGGGATCCTTGGTGTTGTATACTCACGGATCTTGATCCCATGCTTATCACAAAAAGCCTTGAACTTGGTAGATATGTACTCTCCACCATTGTCACTCCCTAAGCACTTGATCCTTGTGGAAAATTGGTTCTCCCTTGCATTCTTGAACTTAACAAAGAGAGCATACACTTCATTCTTGCTCTTTAGTAGAGAGATCCAACAAAATCTACTAAAATTATCAATGAAAGCTACATACATCTTAGCTCCACTATTGCTAATTGTAGTAATTCCATGAGCATCCGAATGTACAACTTGAAAAGGCTTTGTAGATTAGATGTAGATCTAGTATAAGGTAGTCTATGTGACTTTGACAAAGCACAAGACTCGCAAACATGATTGCTACTTTTTAAAGAATTTGGAAGACCTATCACAACTTGCTTTCTAGGCATTACCTCAAATGACTTGAAGTTGATCCTTTTATGCCAAACCTCTTGAATAGGTATTTGCTCTCTTGCAACACATCCAATAACACAAGCATCTAGTTTGAACAACTTCCCTTGTCTTTTACCTTTTGCAATCAAGATATCCTTCCTTTTGATCATAAGCATCTCCATCAAACTCAACTTCGAGGCCTTTACTTGGCAATTGACTCACAATAAGTAAAATTCTTGGTAATAGATGGAATGAACTCCTATTTGTAGAGAGAGAAATAGGAATTGTGCCACTCCCATCATTGGCATGTAAAACACCCTCTTGTCATCTCCATATGCCAACAAAGAAGTGAAGTACTCTTTGTGAAAAGTCATGTGTGAACTTGCTCCACTATCAATCCACCATGGATCTAGATCTCCATCATTAGCAAGCACACCAAGCTGAATTGGAGGACTTTTTCCTCCTTTTCAACACATAAAGACCACATATCAACTAATGGAATTCCGATCCTTCAAGTTTGGCTCACTTGGATCATCATTATAAGCATGCGAGTTTCTACCCTAATGTCTTCATAACTATGCCATCTTTGATTTCATATGTGTCTATTGTTGTTTTCAAGAAGCAATTAAGCAACTTCACGTCAATGTCGGTACCCAAGGATGACAAATATTCCCCTATCATAGGCATTTCACATTGAGGAAGGACATCTTTACTCAAATACATAGTATTAGTCCATCATATATCAAAATGGCAAGGATACCCACATAGAGTGATAGGTCTTATAGGCATTTTGAACTAGTATTTTTGAACATGTATGGAGAAAATGAAGACTGGCAAATTGGTGAGGAGTGAGTGTGAATAGTGTGTAACAATGATGGTGAAGTGTGATGTTGTGATGAATAGTTTTTTTTGTATTTGTGAGAGCAGAAAAAATTAGGAATACTACAAAAAGTCTAATTCCTTGGAGCGAAATAAATGTTGTGGTCATTGGCCGAATCTGAACACATATATAGACACTTGTGACTTGCAATCCTGCATATTGAACTTATACAATAGATTCCGTGCATACTTGCTTTGAATTGGGTACCGCCTTAGCCACACCTTAATTAGTTTCCATTCCGAGCACCAATTGGGAAGCCTTGGTGCTCCCTTTTCATTTATGTTTTTATTTCACAATAGTTAAGCTTTGTAAAACTTAGAAGGTGGATGACCGGTTACTACACATGAAAATAGATGACATCTCAAGAAATATTTCGGTATTTTGGAAACTGTTTACATGTGTATGTTATCAAAAAAAAAAATTGGTGACCTCCCAGTGATATTCTAAGGGCTAGTAAGCAGTTATACTTGCCAACTTTTGTGTTTCATATTTAAGAGCTGCAATGTCTAATGAATTGGATGAAAGGAAGCTATTGATGCACGTGTTTTAACCATTGGGAACAATTTTGTGAAATGAGAGTAATCAGTGCTCATGCACAACAAGTACATAAAAGAAGGAATAAAACATGGCATGATCAATACATTAAACTCAAACTCTTTTGTGTTGGTGATAAAGTGCTATCATACCAATCAAAGGAAATGTTGGGCAAGCTAAAATTTGTTGGTCAAGATCCTCATGCGATTCACAAGATATATTCTTCATGTAGTGTGTGAACACTATTCATGGCGAATCCGTAGAAATTGATGTTAATGACAATATATTGAGAGTTATCAAGAAATATTGTAGTGTGTAGAAATTTTTTGACATTTGTCACTTCAATTTCTTTTAGTTTTTTTTTCTTTTTCTTTTTTCTTGAGTTTGATCTTTTTTGTTCAAGTTTTTTCATACTTGGTTATTTTATTTGCTTGCATATAGATGGTTCTAGTTAATTTGTTCATTTTCAATTTCATCATGTATATGCAACCTTGTCTTTGCTTGAGCTAAAAAGATGTTTCATGCTATTTGAATATTTCAAGTAATATTGATCCAAACTTGTTGCCAAGATTCTCTCACGTCTTCTTCCTCGACATGTTTTATTCAGTTGTATGGATGGTGACTACAAAGCTTTGAAGTTTTTGACATATTTTCACTACTCTCCATATTCATTTTCTCTCAATCCACTCAAGGATAAAAGTTGCCATATATGCTCCTATAAAACTAGTTAAACTCTCTACAACTTGGGGTATTAGGGGACTATGATGTTTGATTTTCAAATTTTCTAATTAGTTTAAATATTGTTGCATATGCTTCCTATAATTCATCAAACAATTTATTTGTTGATCTAAATTACTTGCTGAGATACATCGCCACATTCTATGATATAACCTACGAAAAGGTGAATGGCAAAATAATCATAGTACTTGAGTTAGATGAGTCAGAAATTGTGAAAGGGCAGAAGATGGAAATATGTGCAAAGCAAGAACTTCCAAGGACTCTAAGGTGTAACCTTAGGCTTATTTTTGAATAATACTTCATGTGGTGTATTTCCTCCAAGAGCTCCATCACTCCTCAAATCTCTCAATGAGAATTTCATCTCAACATATGCTTTGAATGATAGGAAATAATCATGCACCATAAATCTTGAAGAAAAAGATATAACCATGTGCATCTTGTGTCATCCTCCTCCTTTGAAATCTTGGATACATAAGCAACATCAACAGATTTTGCACTCTCTCTTGGATCCAATTTGTAAATACCTTCATATCTAGATCCATGTGCAAGGATCTCACCATCCTTCTTGATCACACAATTGTCAATATGGAAATTGACATCAAGGCCACCATCTGGGAAAACGGCTATTGCGTTGGTTCTTCTTCACATAATCTGCTAGTACTTCAGGGGCTCCCTCCTCAAGTTTGTCTTCGTACTCCCAAGAAGCCTCAATAAGTGGAGCCCGTAGCCACTTCACTAGATATTCACGTTGAACACTAGTTCGCTTTCTATGTGTCAATATTTGTTCTGGTACAAGCTACCTCTTCGTATCATCAAGTGTCATTGGTGAGTGATGGAGTTCGTGTTGCCGATCAAATCGCTCATCTGGTTTGTACCGTTTGAGTAATGAGATATGAAACACATTGTGTATATCCAAGCTGGATGGCAGCGCTAATCGGTAAGCCACTGGTTGATCTTCTTGGTGACATAATATGGTCCTGCATAAGGTCGAGCGAACTTATGAGAAAAACCTTTTGGTAACGCAATGTTCTTTGTGTTCAGCCATACTTGATCACCTTCCTCAAATTCCAGTTCTTGTCGATGTGGGTTTACGTCAGCTGCCATACTCCTTTGTGACTGCTCTAAAAATGCCTTCACCTCTATCAGCTTTGTGTGCCACTCATTGATGAGTTCCTCCACAGTGGGTACTGGTGTTTCCTGCACACCTGTAGAAAAAGAGCTTGGAACAATCGGTAGCCGACCATTGCTTATCTCGAAGGGTGCCCTTCTAGTAGATCTGTTCACTTGGTTGTTATGTGCAAACTCGAGAATATCCAAGTAGTTGACCCAATCGGATTGGTCCCAAGCGACATAATTTCGTGAATATTGTTCAATCTGTCGATTGACTCGTTCCGTTTGCCCATCTGTCTGAGGGTGATATGCAGTGCTGAAATTCAGTCCGATTCCCACGAGGCGAGATAGACAAGTCCAAAACTTTTCGACGAACTTGGTGTCTCGGTCAGAAATAATCGTTCTAGGTAGGCCGTGGTATTTGAAAACACATTTGAAAAATAACCTTGCCACTTCTTTAGCTGTCACTGAACTTTTAGTTGGTACTAGATGAACTTGCTTTGAAAAGTGGTCAACCACCACATAAATTGAGTCGAAGCCTTGACACCGTGGTAGTTGAACAATAAAATCCATGCTCACCAAATCCCATGGGTATGCTGGTACCGGTAATGGTTGGAGTAGTCCAGCTGGAGCTAGTGGTTCCACCTTCACTTGTTGACATGTCGGGCATGTTTGCACAAAGGATTCAACGTCTACCCACATACCTAGCCAATAGAAGCCTCTTTTGAGAAGTTCATACATGCGATTCACCCCTGGATGTCCGGCGGCTAGTATGTCATGATGTTCTCGCAAGACTTTCTTTCTCAGGCTGATGTTGTCTGGGACATATACTCTGCGTTGTTTATAAACAACCATTTGATCTTTCCAAGTGAAATGTTTATGAGCCTTTCCCAGCTAGAATTCGATCATTAAGTTCTTCGCCAATGCATCTGCACCATAATTCTCCCTGATTTCTTGGAGTAGGCCAGTCACCTGAGTTGTCACTATTGCCATCAAGTGTTCCTGTCTACTTAGTGCGTCCGCCACCACATTGTTCTTTCCTGCCGTGTGTACAATGTCTATATTGAATTTTGAGAGAAAGTTTTGCCATCGCATTTGCTTTGGCGTGAGCATACCTTGGGATGAGAAGTACTTGAGTGATACATTATCAGTGAATGCCTTAAAGGGTTTTCCTACCACGTAATGTCTCCAATGATCCACTGCTTGAACTACTGTGACCATTTCTTTTTCATGAGTTGGCCATCGTCGCTCTACGTCACTCAATTTCTTTGAAAAATATGCAACAAGTTTTCCGTCTTGCATCAGCACGGCCCCAATAGCAAAGTTCGACGCGTCTATATGTATTTAAAAAGGTTTGCTAAAGTCCGGTAAGGCAAGGATAGGTTCTTGAGTGATCCGTTGTTTTAGTTCTTGGAACGCTGCTTCACATTCCGGTGTCCATGTCATCTTCAGATGAGTCTTGGTCTGCTCCAACAGTGGTGCCACAATTTTGCTAAATGTCTCAATGAATCTCCTGTATAAGTTACATAAGACCACAAAGGATTTGATGCCATGAACAGTTTTAGGTGCTAGCCAATCCAAGATAGCCTTGATCTTCTTAGAATCCATTCGAATCCGTCCGTGGCCTATAACATGTCCAAGGAAGGCAACTTCCTCCACCACAAACTCACATTTCTCTCTTTTCGTGAACAAGCAGTTCCTCCTCAGCCGTTGGAGAACTGTCCTTAAATGTTTAATGTGATCTTTAAGGTTTCGGCTAAATACTAATATGTCATCAATGTACACAATGACAAATTCATCCAAACAGTCTTGAAATATATTGTTCATCAACGTGCAAAAAGTGGCTGGTGCGTTTGTTAGACCGAATGGCATCACCAGGAACTCGTGACTCCATTTTGTGCTCATCACCTTTAGCTATTCGAATTTGATGATATCCAGATCTGAGATCTATTCGGATAAAGTATTTGGCATGTTTGAGTTGGTCGAATAGGTCATCAATTCTAGGCATGGGGTACTTGTTCTTGATGGTACTCTTGTTAAGCATGCGATAATCCACACACATTCGAAGAGTTTTGTCCACCTTTTCCACAAACAACACTGGGGCTCCAGAAGGTGAAGCGCTAGGTCTAATAAAACCTTTGTCTATCAATTCACCAAGTTGTCATTTCAGTTCCGCCAACTCCTCTTGTGACATTCTGTAGGATGCTCGTGAAGTTGGCTCTGTTCCTGGTACCAACTCAATTTTATGGTCCACTGGTCTTCGAGGAGGTAGCTTAGCTGGGAGTTCCTCCGGGAACACATCGCTAAATTCTTCTAGCAGATCTGCCACTTCTTTTGGCAAGTTTTCCCTTCTGGAACTTCTCGGGAGATGCAAAGAAAGCACTTTGACCTTTTCCCTTTTGCCATTCTTTTCATTGCTAATGCTGCAACCAGATTTTGTTCAATATCGGTATCCTTAGCATTTCCTCCGGGCAGGGCTTTTGTCACGTAGATTTGTCCCTTGTAGTCCAAGAGGAACAAGTTTGAGCTCCTATCCAAAATTGCGATACAGTGTTCATTTAACCAAGGGAGCCCAAAATCACATCGAAGGCATCCATCTCTAAAATCACAAAGCTAAGTTTAGCCTTCCATCTTCCAATCTGCACCGGGATGTTCAATGTCGCTTTGTCTACATCTAGTGCTCCCTTCGCTGTTTCTACCTTGAGAGTAGATGTAACATTCCTAGTCGGCAAGCTGAATTGTTCCACTATGCTCCTTGAGATATAGTTATGTGAAGCTCCGGAGTCGATCATGTAATCTGACTTCCTCCCCGTGATCTTTCCTGATAAGAATAACAATCTTGAACCAGTCTTGGGGGTTGCCCCATGGAAGTTCCTTTCCATACTTGTGTGTCGTCCACTCATAGATGTAAGCTCCTCTCACAACTCCCAACTAGATCAGATCACCTGGATCAAAACAAGTAGTCAGGGATAATTCAGGTCCAGGCAAGCACACCACAAATGAACATACCAACCAAAGCTAAACAGAGGATCCCTCTCAAGTCACATTCCCCTTGAGACCGGACGTAGGACCTTTGCCTAGCTGCGCCCACACAAATCTATCACAAAATTAGCCCACGGGGAAACATCCATCCAACTATCCGTGCTTTCACCATTAAGCAGCACATTGCCTCAGTCACGCCCCACCACTTTTTGGTCGATAGCCCTTATAGCTAAACGATCGGCAGCTATCCCGCACCGGCAGCTAACCACCCGTGCTTTACACCCGAATTCGAGCAGCATCTTTGTATCAATGGTTAACCCGTACAATTCAAATATGTCGCCCCACACCCCAAAAGGTACAGACCGTGCTTTCACCTACCTAGGCAGCACTTTGCCTCATCCGTCCTACGTACAGACAGTGCCAGGCCCAAACCGCGGGAACTGACCGTGCTTACACCTCGAGGGCAGCACTTTGACTCATCAAGTCCCCCATCTACCGACCACCCCAACCGTGGACGCACCCATCCTTACACTGTGGGCAGCACCTTGCCCAACGGTTGTCCTGACAAATCCCAAAACGTGGCCATCCCTGTGAGACTTGCGTAGCTGACCGGCTAGTCGGCTCTGATACCACATGTTGCGCCGGCGCCTCAAAGGACGCTGAGACTTGAGCGGTTTTCCCAACATGTGCTTAAGTCTAACATTCATCCATCCTGCACTTACATAAAAGCCAACTCAGAAACGTAACAAGCTTAACCATTCAGACTTAAGAAAACTGGAATCCCAACCAACCCGAAAGCCAACTCAGAATCCATCCCCAAAAGGTAACCAAAGGCAAAGACAAGCCACACATGAAACCCAAGGCATAGTGGTCGCCAAACTGACCAATTGGCATAGCGGCAAGCCCCATGTCGATGACAGGGACCCTTAGGCACCAATGATGCAAAAAGGTTGTAGTAAGGGTCCTTCCACTTGGACCAGTCCCAGAGACGAAACCGAAATGGTAATCATCCCCAAGGATCAACTTTATCAGATTTGGAAGAGGTTACATTCATACATAGACGAACACGTGCTGGGCATTGTGCCTGGCTCGTGCTGGTAGAGGGAGCTGAGACCTGGCGACTGGATTCCTGGCATTGGTTGAGCTGCCCAAGTTTCCGTCTATCGGACTCCCCCTATAGTTCTGCTGTGATTCGGTGCACCCCCTCTAATCTGAAACATAGTGCTTTCTGGTAAAGCACGCTTTTTGGGACTTAGTTTTTATTTTGCTGATTAAGCCTGGAAAGCCTGGCAGAATCAGTCTGGCTCCCGGACATGGGTCCCGGGAGCTGTCCCGGTGGCAGAATCAACTTGCTTCCTAACTAGGCCATGACTCGAGCTCCAGAGCTAGCTCATGACTTGTGACTACTTGACTGGCTTACCACAGGTCGAAGGCTCAGTCCTTGACATTCTAACTTGCTCTGGGACCTTAGGGAGTGTCACCCCTTAGAGTCTTACAGGGCACGCTAGGTGCACCTGAGTCAGCTTTACAACACATGACATTAGGTGTAACGGGCAATCGTGGGCAATCATGGCCGATCTTAGTCAACGGAGATGGAGATGACGCACATGATGGATGGAGATGATGCACACTGGCAGGCAATGGTGGCCTCTCATGTGACGAGCACTCATGCGATGGAGAGCGATGGAGAGAGGCAGGGAGTGGGGAGAGAGAGCGCATGAGGAAGGAGGAGGGCGAATGGAGGGCAGGAGCATCGATGGAGGAAGGAGGCACAATGGGCAATTTGAATTTGAATTAGATGCATGCATTGAGAGGAGGGCCCATGTTTTTGTCATCCAGCATGAGTTTCAAAGCAAGACACACAACTGTGTGCATTTTTGTTCAAACGTTTTTAAGGGAGGGGCCGCATAGGGAGAGAGAGAGAGAGAGAGAGAGAGAGAGAGAGAGAGAGAGAGAGAGAGAGAGAGAGAGAGAGAGAGAGAGAGAGAGAGAGAGAGAGAGAGAGAGAGAGAGAGAGAGAGAGAGAGAGAGAGAGAGAGAGAGAGAGAGAGAGAGAGAGAGAGACCATGTGGTATGCGGTTAACCCATAGCATAAAAAGCTAAAAGGGTCCAACTTAAAAATCAAATGAATCATGTGAGTGCCCTTGTGCTTTCTTAGCACCAATAGATTTAAGTTGTGTTTATTTTAAAGGCTTGGATTAGAATCCTTGCTTCAATGAAGTGGCCAATGAGAGTGAAGGAGGCTCACCTCTAAAATCTATAAGAGGGAGTCATTTCCTTTGTATTGTATCATCTTCCATTCTCATTCTAAGAAAACTCTCTTGGTTTCTCCATCTCTCTCTCTCTCTCTCTCTCTCTCTCTCTCTCTCTCTCTCTCTCTCTCTCTCTCTCTCTCTCTCTCTCTCTCTCTCTCTCTCTCTCTCTCTCTCTCTCTCTCTCTCTCTCTCTCTCTCTCTCTCTCTCTTCTCCCTCTCTCCCTACGTTGGGATAGAATAGCTTTGGGTAGGCGCTCGAACCCCCAAAGCCTTCTCAGCCTAGGCATTCTCTTTCTCCCTCTCTCCACTCTCTATCTCCTCTCTCTCCTCTCCCTCTCTCTTCTGGCTATGCAGGTGAAGGCGAGGTTGCTGCTCCCAGCGACGGACCCCTATGCTACATCGACGACACAACAATGGCGCCGTTGTCGGGGAGCGCCACACACTCGCTTCGCCGCATAGTTTTCTTAATCTCTTCCTCTCTCTCTCTCTCTCTCTGTCTGTCTCTCTCTCTCTCTCTCTCTCTCTCTCTCTCTCTCTCTCTCTCTCTCTCTCTCTCTCTCTCTCTCTCTCTCTCTCTCTCTCTCTCTCTCTCCCCCTCTCTCTTTTCTTCTCTCTCACCATTCATTTTCACGGAAAAGTCGGATTTTAGGGGTAGGATAGTATGAGAAGTGTTAGTCTTTGCCGTTTTTTCGTGATTTTTTTGTTTGTTTCAACTGTAGGGAGAGATTGTGGGGTGGGAGGATCAAATCCAAGCACCCAATCCCTTCATTAATCCATAAAATCCATAAAAATCAGAGAAAAAAAGAAAAAAAAAAAAAGCTCAAAATCTGTTTTTGGAGGGAAAAAGAGAGGCAAAATCTCATCAGATTTTGATTTCTCAAAAACTAGTGGGCATGAACCTTTGCATGACTGGCAACAGCTCCAGGGTACTGTCCCAGACCTGCATAGAAGCCTACGAGGGCTAGTTCCCATCAGTTTTTGAAAAAACAGAGAAAAACCCAAAAAAATTCAAAAATCCTTTGTAAAAAAAAAAAAAAATCAAAACTCAAAATTAACCTTCGTAGAGCTCTCTGAAGTTTCATCTCACTGAGACAAGGACACAGAGAAGTCTGCGAGAATTAGTTCTTAAAAAAAGTGCCCCTGTGAAGTTCCCCAAGAGCAAAAAAATGGCCTAGAACCTTCTCAAACAACAAATTTTTGAGTTTCCTTGGGAAGTAACCTTCGCAAAGCTCTCTGAAGTTCCATCTCACTAAGACAAGGACACAGAAGAGTCTGCGAGAGTTAGATCCCAAAAAAACGTGCCCCTGTGAAGGTTCCCAAGAGCAAAAAGTGGCCTACAACCTTCTCAGACAGCAAATATTTGGGTTTCCCTGGGAAGTAACTCTCGAAGCTTGGTAAGCAAGTGGATCTGACTCAGATACAAGCACATACTAACCTGCAAAGATTAGTTCCCAGAAAATCTCAAAATTTGGCCAAAAAACCCCAAAAGAATGCAGTTTTTTCAAGATTTTTTGAGTTTCCTAGGCAAGTAACTCTCGCAGCTTGGTGAGTAGCTGAATCTAACTGAGATACAAGTGCATACCAGTCTGCAAGGGTTTGTTCCAAGAAAATCCTAAAATTTTGCAAAAAAACCCCAAAAAATGCAATTTTTTCAAGATTTTTTGAGTTTCCTTGAGAAGTAGCTCTCACAGCTTGGTGAGCAGCTGAATCTGACTTAGATACAAGTGCATATCAATTTTCAAGGCTTTGTTCCCAGAAAATCTTAAAATTTTGCGAGAAAACTCCAAACAATGCACTTTTTGTAATATTTTTTGAGTTTGCTTGGGAAGTAACTCTCGCAGCTTGGTGAGCAGCTGAATCTAATTGAGATACAAGTGCATACCAGTCTGTGCGGGTTTGTTCCTAGAAAATCTTAAAATTTTGCAAAACAAACCCCAAAAAAATGCACTTTTTTCAAGATTTTTTGAGTTTCCTTAGGAACTAACTCTCGCAGCTTAGTGAGTAGCTGAATCCGACTTAGATACAAGTTCATACCAGTCTGTGAGGATTTGTTTTCAAAAAATCTTAAAAAATACTTTAAAAAACCCCAAAAAAATGCACCTATTTCAAGAATTTTTGAGTTTCCTTGGGAAGTAGCTCTCGCAGCTTGGTGAGTAGCTGAATCTGACTAGGATACAAGTTCATACCAATCTGCGAGGGTTTGTTCCCAGAAAATCTTAAAATTTTACAAAAAAAAATGCACTTTTTTCAAGATTTTTTGAGTTTTCTTTAGAATTAACTCTTGCAGCTTGGTAAGCAGCTGAATCTAACTGAGATACAAGTGCATACCAGTCTGCGAGGGTTTGTTCCCAGAAAATCTAAAATTTTTGCAAAAAAATGCCAAAAAATTACACTTTTTCCTTGATTTTTTGGTATCTTTTGGGAAGTAACCTTCACAAAGAGTTTCATAGATAGATCTAGACTAGATTTGGCTATGTAAAAGTTTTGTGAAGATCCAATGGTTATATTTTAAAATATCAAAGAAAAAGTGCCAAAAAGTGCCAAAAAATTGAGTTTTTTCTAGATCTTGACAAAACTGTCCATCAAGAACCCTTGCAGAATTCACATTGTCTAGAAATGGTCTAGATACAACTACTGTAGGAAGGTTGAAGGTTAGATTCACTCAGATCTGAAGAAATCTTAAAAAAAGAAAAAAAAAAAACCAAAAAAGGACTAAAATTACACTATTAGCCAACTGAAACTGATCAGAACTTGTCAAATCTAGGTTGCAGTCACATTATCCATCAAGATCCAACATCCCTGGACTGAATCAAGTGAATGAACCTCATATCAAGCCGATCAGTTCCCTGCACATCAACCACTATCCATCCATCATTCTTCTGTCCCATCTCTATTCCATCTTTTATCTCCATCTTTGCTACATAAATCCATTTCTATCTCTATTCTCATCCATACTAATCCACCGTTTACCGATTCTCTTCTCTTTTTCTTCTCCTCCATCTCCAAAAAAAAAAAAAAGGGGGGGGGGGGTGGGGTTGGAACACCAGAGTCATTGAGCAAACCTTAAAGCAATTCACCAACCAGCTACTTTGTGATATTCTAGTGCTGAACTATGGAGACCGCCCTTGTAGGATTATCGAAATTAAAAAAGTTCCCTGCTAAAACAATCCGAGACTACACCTATCGGATCTATCATCTAGTGAAGGATTGTGATCCCCCGATTCCCCAACAGATCATCATGGCAAAATACTATGGAATTATGTGTGTCAAAAGCTTAGTGAATGCATCAAATTTATACAGAAACAACTTCAAAATATCTCCTATGCTTTCTACATTAAATATATATATATATATAGTTTTCCACGTAAGCCATCTAATACATGAAATGCATCACACAATGTCTCTGTGTCAATATCAATGTTGGTTTCTCTCAAAATATTTTAGCTTTCTTATATGTTATCCTTTTCATTTCTTCACAATATATATGACACCTTTAAAAGAAGATGATATCATTTCAATTTCAACCTTATGTACCTTACCATATGTCTTTGTGTTCAATATCAATGTTGGTTTCTCTCTCAAATGATTTCAGCTTTCTTATAGATTATCCTTCCATTTCTTCACAACATAGACGACACCCTTAGAAAAAAACAATATTATTTCAATTTCAACCTTATGTGCCTTATGCCAGATCCTACACATTGAAGCCAATTTATTTCTTCATGGTGCATTCTGAATTGTGAATACTAGCATCAATATGATCGTACATGTGTTGTGGAGGATGTGTTCTAAAACTTTCGTCTTTTTCTATCTCTATCCCATTCTTCTATTTTTTTGACATCAATGTCATTGGAAGAATCATTATTTGAGTTTTGTGCACACTTTCTCCTATTTCCTATGATGCTATACAATTGTGTTTGCACCTTCATCACATCAACTATATAATCCTCCACCGATGAACATGCAATTGCTTTTATAAGCTCTCTTATAAGAGACTCATGTGCAATAGTTTTCATTATTTGTACATACAAAAGACCATTTACAAGCTTATGATATTGCATATGGATTTGTTTTAGAAAAAAAAAATTCTTTGTTGATATCCTGTAAACAATTTGCAAATCAACACTTCAAAATAAATGTATTTTTGCAATGAAACATAGACTAGATTAATTGCACAATTCAAAACAAGTGTAATTTTGCAATGAAACATAGATTGGATTAACTTCACAATTTATTAACCGATGTTTCCAGAGTGAAGAAAAAGAAAGAAAATAGAATAAATTTAATAGTTATAGAAACTCTTTCATAAATGAAATTTTTTTAACTGAAAGTTACAAATTACAACTAAAACTAACAACCTTTAACACATAAAATATATAGATTCAATGCATTTGCCTCCTTTGCTTGTGTTGGATGTAGCTTTGCCTCATGGAATAATCTTGCACCCTTGTTCGTACTGATGCTCACGCACTCAAACCTCTCACCATTCATTTGGTCTCTCTGATAGGTGTGGAAAAATCACCAACGAGGTTTATTTATATTTTTACAAACAAACAAGATCTTTTGTAGACCTCGATGGGTCTCTGTTGAATTTCACACGTGTGGACTGTCCACTACATGTACTTGTGATCTCCTAAGGTGTGTAGATGCACCAAGATCAAGACTAGATTGAGATTCAAAATCAATCTTAGATCCTATGGCAAAAACACACTACTACATGCATTCAATCACTTCCAACTCTCACTCACACGTGTGGGAAGTATTCAAAAAATAATTTAAGTAAAAACAAGCTGCTCTCTTTGGGTAGAGAGAGAAAATGCATCATGAGCTCTTAGGTAGAGAGAGAAAGCTAGAAATCCAATAACTCACAAAATCCATGAAATCACCAAATCAATTGAATTCAAAAAATGATACTAGTAGGTCCACGAGCTACCACTATGCTTAACTATGATTGGACCATATTTTGTCACCTCTTGATCCTATTGGATCATTGATCCATGCACCTCTTAATTCTATTGGACTATATTGAAGCACACCTCAATTTCCTATTGGACCTCACAAGGTTCCACCTCTAAATCCTATTGGACCTCTTGAAATTCATCAAACAAAAGCTTTACACTTGTCTACACTCTAATTGGCACGTGTTTAGCCTCTTACTCTATTTTGGCTCAATAGTGGCATTACAAGTGGAAATGCATAATTTGCCATCTATGCCAAATTTATTCCTATCAACATCCTACACCTAGATGTTTGATGTAAAAAACATAAGACCCCTATATCTAACATAGATAATCTTTTTCAATTCTTCACACTCCTCCTAAAAAATTATCTATGAAGATTTGAGCATTGATCTTGATATAACTCCAAGATTAGATCTATGCTTGATGAAAGCACTTTTGCTCAAAGGCTTGGTGAGTAGATCAGAAATACAAGAGGACGAGTTGACATGCTCCAAATAGATTTCTCCTCCAATAAGCTTTTCTCTCACAAAATGGTGTGCCACTTCTATGTGCTTGCTTCTTGCATGAAATATGGGACTATTGGCAAGAGCTTGGGCCGAGATGTTATCACACTTGGTCATTGGTAGATCATCCTCCTTGATGCACTTTAGCTCCATTAATAACCTCTTGATCCAAAGCACTTCTTTGGTAGTTGTAGTGAGTGCTTTGTACTCGGCCTCACATGAAGAGAGAGATATAGTATCTTGCTTTTTGGAAAGCCAAGATATTAGATTGCCTCCAAGAAAGATAGTGTATGCACTAATAGACTTTCGATCCATCTTGTCACTTGCAAAGTCCAAATCCGAGTAGCCAATAATGGATAGATCTTTACTTTTATAGAGTAGACCATAATCACAAGATGAAGATACATATCTTAGAATCCTCTTGGCCATCTTCCAATGATGGATCTTAGGATCTTGCATAAATTGACTCAATTTGTGCACACAAAAACTTAGATCGGGCCTAGTAATGGTAAGCCTAATCAAGGAGCCTACAAGACTCCTAAAAAGTGTGATGTCCTCAAAGGATCTTTCATCACCTTTATTAGGATCTTTTACAATTTGCTCCATTGGAGTATCTATGCTCTTAGAATTTTCCATATGGAATTTTTTCAACATAGAGTGAGCATATCTAGATTGGCATATAAAGACATGATTTTCATAAAAATCAATTTCTAGGCCTAGGATGTAATGCATCTCTCCTAGATCTTGCATTTTAAACTCACATCCAAGTGCTAGCTTGGTTTCATCAACTAGCTTGATACAACTTCCACAAAGAATAATGTCATCAACATAAATTAGAAGAATGACAATATTGCTATCAACAAACTTTAGATACATGGAAGGATCATAGTCACTAAGAGTAAATCCTAGTGAGATAAGAAAAGAGTTAATTCTTGAATACCATGATCTTGGTGCTTGCTTGAGTCCATAAAGACTTTTGAAGAGCAAGCACACTTTGGACTCATCCTTGATGAATCCTTGAGGTTGTTCCATATAGATCTCCTCCTCAAGATAACCATTTAGAAAAGCATTGGATGCATCTAATTGGAACACCTTCCTCTTGAAAAAACAAGCAAGAGAAATAATAATTCTTATTGTCACCATCTTTGCAACGGGTGCAAACGTCTCCTCATAATCAAGACCATGGATTTGAGCAAATCCTTTGGCACATAATCTTGCTTTATGCTTGTTGATGGTGCCATCATGATTGAACTTGATCCGAAATACCCACTTGCAACCAATCACATGCTTGTTGGATGGAGGATCCACAAGCTCCCAAGTATTGTTGGTGATCAATGCATCATACTCTTGCTTCATGGCATCATACCACTCCTTGGTATTGAGTGCCTCTTGTACATTCTTTGGCTCTTCATGAGAGACATAAAAAACATAATTAGTGGAATCAAAATCCACTTGTTTGCCTTTGTCATCATACGAGAGCCTCTTAGGCTCGGATCTATCTCTCATGGATCTTCTTGGTGAGAAAATCCGAGGAGAGTCTTCTTCAAATCTCGACCCCATCACATCATGATTGTCTTCAAGATCAATAATTGATGATGCATCCATAAATTTCTTGATCTCGGCCTCTTCAAAAGATGAGTGTTGATCTTCATGAAAGACAACATCTCTACTTTCAATAACTTGAGAAGTAGAGAGTATAAAGACTCTATAGGCCTTCTTGGTGGATGAGTATCCAACCATGATCCCTTTGCATGCACTAGGATCTTCCTTCTTCCTTGTTTCCAAGCGAATATGGACAAAACATAAGCATCCAAAAACTCTAAGGTGATCAACCTTAGGCTTCTTCAAAAATAAGATTTCATATGTCGACTTTCCTCCAAGAGCTATATGTGGGAGCCTATTGCAAAGATAATTTGCACAATTAATGGAAATCTTTGGGCAAAGATGCCTCAATTGTCATAGATTCTATTCTTTCTCTCGGCCACTCCATTTTAAGATGGAGAGTAGGCACAAGAAAACTCTCTTTTAATGCCTTCAAGCTCACAAAAATCTTGAAATTTATTGGAGATATATTCACACCTCCATCACTTCTAAGAGCTTTAATCTTGAATGAGAATTGCTTCTCTACATAAGCTTTGAAAATAAGGAAATGATCAAACACCATAGATTTAGAAGCAAGAAGATATATCCAAGTGAATCTTGCGTAATCATCAATGAAAGTAACAAAACAAGTGGCTCCTCCCTTGCTTGTAGTTGATGAGAAATGCACATCCGATTGGATTAACTCCAAAGGATGCTTGCTTTTGATAGAAGATCTTGTAAATGGCTTTTTGTGAGATTTAGCAATAGCACAAGCCTCACAAGGCTTGATCTTCTTGGAGAGTGACTTTGGCAAGCCAATAGCTTTGGCTTCTTTGATCATAGAGAGCATGGATTTATAGTTGGGATGTCCCAACCTCCTATGCCATAATTTCTCCATAGAGAGCTTGTTCACAAGAGCAACATTACAAGCATTCACATACTCATTTGGATCTAGTTTATAGATGCCACCAAATCTAGATCCTAATGCAAGTATCTCATCATTCTTCTTGATAGTGCAAGTATCAACATTGAATTTTACATCAAGGCCATTATCAAGCAATTGGCCAACACTAATAAGATTCTTGGTAAGCTTAGGTACATAAAGAACTCTAGAGAGAGAAAGAACTTCAGAGGATGCAAGCTTCAAGGGAATGTTCCCTATGCCTTCAATAGGACATTCAAAATCATTTACAGTGTATATTGATTTCTTGACTCCATCATAAGGTGCAATAGTAGAGAAAGAGTCCTTGGAGCTACACATATGTGAAGAGGCTCCACTATCAATATACCATAGGCCGTCCTTCTTGAAAGGAGTAGATGAGAAACTAGAGACCATAAGAGATCCCTCTCCATCACTTGCAATAGTGTCTTCCTTCTCATTGGTAATATTGGCTTGCTTGAGTTGATTCTTCTTTTTGAAGCAATTGGTGGCATAATGACCTTTCTTGCCACAATAAAAGCACTTGATCTTCTTCTTCTTGAGCTTGGATGATGAAGCATTAGAAGAATCGTCTTCCTCCTCATCTTTGTCTTTGGATTTGACTTTGTCCTTGCTTGAGGATTGTTGATGTTGGTTCTTGCTCCTCCCTTTGTGCTTATCCTTGGAAAAGAGAGCTTTGCCATCATTATGAGTGAGAGAAAGCTTGTCCATCCTCAAGAGCTTGTACTCTTGTCTTGATTCTTCTGAAATTAGCACTTTGGAGAGCCTCGAAATTTGGTAGCTCCTCCTTAATGGCATAGGATTGACAAGGTTATCAAATTTACTTCTCAAGCCATGGAGAATGACTTGAACTAGCTCATTTTGATTGATGGAATCATCAATGCAAGCAAGCTCTCTATGAATATCTTTTACTCTCAAAACATAACTAGATGCACTCTCATCACTCTTTTGGCTACTTTGAAAGATTTGATTCCTAAGAATGAGAAGCCTAGAGGTATTCTTAGCCTCATAGATAGTCTTGAGACAATCCCAAGCTTCTTTGGCTATTGTACAAGTACCCATCTCCCTCAATATCTCATTAGAGACATTCATTTTAATGTAGTGGAGAGCCATCCTAGCTCTCTTTTTGTATTTTTGAACCTCTTGAAGAACTTGTGGTTCTTCTTCAAGGCCAAGAACTATGTCCATCATGTCTTGAAGGATCAAGATGGACTCCATCCTCATTTTCCAAATTGAATAATTTGAAGTGGTCAATCTTTCACTTGGTTCCAACAAGGATGAACCCATTGAAGACATTTGAAGTGAAGAAAACTCAAATGATAAACAATAAATGTTGCTACACACTCTCAATAGCATCCAATAATTGAGTACAATCTCCTCCTATGAAAGATCTTGCAACTATTTGTGAATTGATTCTCACTAGGTACTCAAATCTCTCTAAAACAAGATCTATTTCACATCAAATGATGGAGTATAGGCAAAGTTAGGATCTAACACTCTTAGCACGTGTGAAATACACTAAGAAACCAAATTTGACTCAAATACAATGATATTGCATGAAACAAAATGGCTAAGATCTCAAAACAGTGCCTAGATCACATATAGATGAGATTGGCAAGCATACAACTGTGATTTTGGATCAATCAAGCAATCTCTTGACCGAACCAAATGTGTCCACCCAGGTCTAGGTGCCCTACCTAACCCTCTTCAAAAGCTTATAGCTTTTGATTGGCTCAACCAAATGGAATGAAACTGATTGCAACAAAACTAGACAAAAATAGCTTCAAAACAAGCTATCAAGCAAGATAAATGGATCAAACATGACAGAGAACTTCCAAATTGAAATTGGATGTTCCTCACACGTGTCTGAGCACCTGATTCCGTACAGTACCAGGTCAGACCCAATCAATGTCCTTTTGATCTCTTTTGATCCAAGATTGAACAAGATAGCTAGGAAAATGGGCCTTGACAACTTCTAGCTCAAGATTGATGAAATTTTTTTCACTTAGATGGATCAAAATGCATGGTTACCTTAGGTAGGCATGGGTCTCTGTTGAATTTCACACGTGTGGACTGTCCACTACATGTACTTGTGATCTCTTAAGGTGTGTAGATGCACCAAGATCAAGACTAGATTGAGATTCAAAATCAATCTTAGATCTATGGCAAAAACACACTATTACATGCATTCAATCACTTCCAACTCTCACTCACACGTGTGGGAAGTATTCAAAAAATAATCTAAGTAAAAACAAGCTGCTCTCCTCGGGTAGAGAGAGAAAAAGCATCATGAGCTCTCGGGTAGACAGAGAAAGTTAGAAATCTAATAACTCACAAAATCCATGAAATCACCAAATCAATTGAATTCAAAAAATGATACAAGTAGGTCCACGAGCTACCACTATGCTTAACTATGATTGGACCATATTTTGTCACCTCTTGATCCTATTGGATCATTGATCCATGCACCTCTTAATTCTATTGGACTATATTCAAGCACACCTCAATTTCCTATTGGACCTCACAAGGTTCCACCTCTAAATCCTATTGGACCTCTTGGAATTCATCAAACAAAAGCTTTACACTTGTCTACACTCTAATTGGCACGTGTTTAGCCTCTTACTCTGTTTTGGCTCAATAGTGGCATTACAAGTGGAAATGCATAATCTGCCATCTATGCCAAATTTATTCCTATCAACATCCTACACCTAGATGCTTGATGTAAAAAACATAAGACCCCTATATCTGACATAGATAATTTTTTTCAATTCTTCACAGTCTCATGAGCTCGTAATGAATCTCGTATAACCCCATGAGGTTGTTAAAAACTCCTGACAAAAAATCTCTACTATGCCGACAACCCATGGTGGTGCTAGGATTTTTCATAGAAACCAACGATTTTTTTGAAAATTCCTACGGGGTTTAAATCTTGCCGATAAATTGGCTTTTTTCCATGACGTTTGCAAGCCCTGACAAGTCGGTTGTCAGTTTCTGAACCAGTCACACAACCTTAACATTAATAAGGGTATTTTTGAAATTACGTAGTCAAGAGGGTGATTTTCAAAAGACGATTAGAATAATTATATGAGTTTAAATCCTACAGAAGAATTGTGACTTTATAAGGAATTTTGAACAAAGATTTAAGAAGAAGCTAGTAAGACTTTATTTTTAAAATTCATTAGAAATGATAAAACCTTTGTAGAGACTTTGCAAGAAATAGAGATATGGGGGTTCTTTTACAAGTCAATGTCACCTTACCTTGAACACCATTTGGATTTCTCATCGTTACCAATTGATATATAAATGATGAGGACTACGAGTTGATTATTAAGGAGAGGATAATTACAGATTTGATCTAGCTATCCTAGATTATCTCGAGGTAATACCCTCTAAATTTATTTGTACTTGCTGACCACCTATCAAATCTTCATCAATTGTATCTCAAATATCTGCATCTCCAAATGCTACATATCGAGTTAAGCGACAACATTTAATTTGGGAACCCTTTCCAAAAGAGTTTAGCTATCACCTTGACTAGAGTTTTGTTGAGGAACTTGATGTCATGTGCTACATGTAATTAGCCCATGATCTTAATAATGAATTGCCAAATATAGCCATGGAGCTAAATTAGACTAGAATTAGTCATTAGGATTGTTAATAAAGAGGCTCGAACAACCTCGCTATATTTGTGAATAGCAGACTTGTAATAATGGTTGTAAGGCCCAAATCAGCCAAATAAGGCCCCAAACTTATAGTAGAGGCACACATGACCACTATAAATATCTGAGTCATGCTAAAACTGGGAACTATTGTTCATCTTTTAAATTTGGTTTCTAAGAGATCTTGGAGCTTCTCTTTTGAGAGCTTTCTTGATGGAGAAAGTGGTTCATGTGCCTAAAATCACATGAGAGCTATGATCATGCTCTAGCAATAGGCCCTATCCTTTGAACGATCTCCATTCATGTATAATGATACCTTACTTTGCCTATTTTGGTGAAGTTTTGCTATCTTTATCTGGTTTCTTGATTTTTGGCTTATTTTCTTGATTTCTTGTATTTCCATTGTAATTTGATGTTTATGAATGGATTAGATGTTTGAATGCTAAGGTTGGCACGTGACAATTTTTCTATTAAGGCATTACATCCTTTCCCCATCAAATTTGGTGGATTTTGTTAAGTTTAGAGAGTTTGAAAAAAAAACTCTGTCTTATTGGTCAAAATAATTGGTCGAACTCTGTCTTATCTTGAATTTAAGCCCCAATTTGGTTAAGCATTGACAAAGTTATGGCAAATCTTGTGAGAGAGGTCAAATCCTAGAATTGGTAGGATTTTTGGGAGTAAAGCACGTCAACTTTTTATTCTTGAAGTTTTGCTCCTATGTGAACTTTTTTTCATTTGTTTTCAATTTGAAATTTTGTTAATAAAAAAAAATCAGAACTGATGTCTGTCCCGACACACTCAGATCTGACATGCCCCTTTAAAAAAATAAATCAGATCCAACAGTCAACCCACTTACATCCGACGACCCTCTTTTTTTTTTTTTTTTTTTACATCGGACATAACTTCTACATCTGATGACATAACTTCTACATCCGAAGACATAATTTCTACATCCGACGACCTCCTTAAGACCCTTTTTACCCGACGGTCCCTTTTCACTATTCATCACATCCAACGTGCCATTCTTCACGCGTCCAATGCCCCCCCCCCCCCCCCCCTTTCCCAACTTTTCCCTCTCCTGCGGCTGTATCCCTCTCCTGCTCGTACCAAGTAAAAGTTGTAAAAATTACAGCAAATAAGGATCCTAAAACACTTGAAATGATGAGGGAAACAATAGATTATGATTTCATAAGATTAGCACAAGTTGAACCATCAAAATCCATCAAAAATCTATGCTTGAACCTCACTAAATGGCCCAAATCCTTGAAGAAGCCTTCACACGTGTGAAAGTACGGCCTCCCACAGTCTGAGTACTGTACACCAGACCTACATTCAATCCTATAATCATTAGTAATCACAAGTACTCAAACAATTATGAACATAGAGAGCAATTGCACCATTATGAGAGAAAAATCATGAAATTGCTTGATTGATTTTGGTGAGATATCATCACCTATATATACATGATCCATCACGGTTTTGGGCAGGTATGAGTAGCCCTAAACCTATCCCTAATGCTAATTTTGGTGGATCTTTCATCCCTACCAAGTTAGGGTTGGAATCTTGGAGATCCCTCAACAATGCAAAAATTACCAAAAATAGCTCCTATTTTTTCTCCCTTGTATCTAAGCATAATTTGGACTCATTCCAAAGGTTCTAACACTTAGGTCTACTTGAGAACATCCTTATGAATGGAATCCTATGCTATTTGGCACGTGTGACAAGCCACATCATGACCATCTAACTATTTACAAGTCATATGACCAAAACTAGTCAAGCTAGAATTGTGAATTTTTAACACTCCTCCTCACTATCTAGCTTGGTTCAATCATTGCTTTACTAATCACTCCAAGTGATGATCTGAACTTCATAAAAGGTATTCTTTTGAAGTGGTTTAGTAAGTAGATCAGCTACACATTCATTGCTTGGAACATGCTCCAAAGCAATCTCCTTGGCTTGCACCATTTCTCTCACAAAGTGATGGCATATCTCAATGTGCTTAGATCTTGCATGGAAGATTGGGTTAGATGCAAGGTGTTGGGCTGATATATTGTCATTGTAGATGATTGGTGCCTCCTCTGAATCCATGATCTTTAGTTCCACCAATAATCTCTTGATCCAAAGTACCTCCTTTGTAGTGGTTGTCAAAGCTTTGTACTCGGCCTCGGTTGAAGATAGAGATATAGTTTCTTGCTTTTTTGAAAGCCATGAAACCACACCTTCTCCTATGAAAGTTGAATAGGCACTTGTTGATTTCCTATCCCTCTTGTCCCCTGCAAAATCTGAATCACTAAATGCATGAAGGTTAATCATATCTCCTCTATATAGAATCCCAAAATCCAATGTACCCGAGATGTATCTTAGAATCCTCTTAGCCTTTTTCCAATGGATATTCAATGGCTTTTGCATGGATTGGCTCAACCTACATACACTAAAGCTAAGATCTGGTCTAGTTATAGTGATCCACATTAAGGAACCTATAAGTTGCCTAAACAAAGTGATGTCCATGAAGGATCTTTCATCATCTTCATTTGGCACTTTTACATCTTGCTCCATTGGTGTGTCAACACTTTTGCATACTTCCATCTTAAACTTCTTCAAAAGACTTTGAGCATAGTTTACTTGACTTATAAAGATAAAATCAGACCCTCTAAGTACTTCTATGCCTAAGATGAAGTGAAGACACCCTAGATCTACCATCTTGAACTCTAAGGATAGATCTATCTTGATTTTTTCAATACCATCAACACTATTTCCACTAATGATGATGTCATCTACATAAATGAGTAAAAGTACAATACCAACATCATCAAACTTAATGTAAAGAGTGGGATCATATTCACTTTGAACAAAAGAAAGTGAAATAAGATAGCAATGTAGTCTTGAATTCCAAGATCTCGAGGCTTGCTTCAAGCCATAGATGCTTCTTTGGAGATGGCATACTTTGTTCTCCATTCCATGCTTGATGAACCCTTGTGGCTGCTCCATATAGATATCCTCTTCCAAAAAACCATTCAAGAAAGCATTAGAGACATCCATTTGACATAGAATCCATCCAAAATGTGATGCAAGTGCAATGATTAGTCTTATTGTGACCATATTGGCCACGGGTGCAAAAGTTTCCTCATAGTCTATCCCTCTCTCTTGAGCATAACCTTTTGCAACTAATCTTGCTTTATGTTTGTTAACACTCCCATTTGCATTCAACTTAAGCTTGAAGACCCACTTGCATCCTATTACATTCCTTTGAGGTATCTCAACAAGCAACCAAGTTTCATTCTCAATCAAGGCATCATACTCATCCAACATAGCTTTATACCATTCTTTGGAGTTCAATGCATCTTCAACATTAGACGGTTCTTCAAAACTAGTTAAAGCATAAGAAGTGGATGATATACCCTCAACTTGCTGTCCTTTGCCTTGATATGTGAGCCTTGATGGCTCCACTTTTGCCCTTGAAGATCTCCTTGGTGTGATAGGTGGGTTTGGTGCTTGCTCCTCCATGAGCTCCTCCTCAAAACCAAGATCTTGCTCCTCGGCCATCTTCTTCTTGATTGTTGGAGCACTTGAGCCTTCTTCAAGCATATGCATATGATGTTCATCAAAGATGACATCCCTTGAAACAACAAATTTGTTCAAGGATGGGAGATAGACTTTGTAGCCCTTGCTTGAGCTTGCATATCCAAGCATGATCCCTCTTGTGGAAGATGGATCCTCCTTGGTTCTTGTTTCCAATGGCACATGCACATAACATATACACCCAAAAACTTTCAAGTGATTAAGATTGGGTTTCTTTCCATACAACATCTCATATGGAGTTTTGCCTTCAATTGCTTTGCAAGACACCCTATTCATCAAGTAGTTTGCACATACAAGAGACTCACCCCAAAAGGATTTGGGCAAACAAGCATCTAATCTTAAAGCCTTAGAACATTCACATAATGTTCTATTCCTTCTTTCAGCAACTCCATTTTGTTGAGGAGTGTAAGGACAAGAAGTCTCTTTCTTGATCCCTTCCTCCTCACAAAAGGCCTTGAACTCATTGGAGATGAATTCTCCACCATTGTCACTTCTAAGAATCTTGATGCTATGATTATGATGCTTTTCCACAAACAACTTGAACTTTACAAAAGTATCAAATACTTGAGACTTGAAGGAAAGTAAGAACACCCAACAATATCTTGAGTAGTCATCAATGAAGGTCAAAAACATGGATGAACCTCCATTAGATTTGGTGCTAGCAATGTGCACATCCGAGTGTATGAGTTCAAGAGGATGAGATGACTTTGTGATGGAGTTAGGAAACACCTTCTTATGTGCCTTGGATAAGGCACAAGCTTCACAAACCTTGTCTTCCTTCCCAATAGACCTTGGTAGGCCTAAAGCATACTCCTCCTTGATCATAGCCTCCATGGAACCCGAGTTGACATGTCCAAGTCTTTTGTGCCATAAAGTAAAGGTAGATATCTTGCTCTTCTCGGCCAACATGACAACATTAGTATCCACAAATGCATCCAGCTTATAAAGTTTGCCAGGTCTAGTGCCCTTAGCCACTATCTTACCCTTCTTCTTGATGAAACATTCATTTGAAGCAAAGTCAACATTGAAACCATTGTCTACCATTTGGCCAACACTTAGTAGATTCTTTGTTATTGTAGGAATGTACAAAACACCTTCTATGTTGATCTTTTTGGAAGATCCTAAGCAAAGGGGAATGCTACCAACTCCTTCAATCTTACAAGCTTCATCATTTGCTGTATAGATAGACTTTATAGGTCCATCATAAGATAAGAGAGAAGAGAAAAACTCCCTTTTACTAGTCATGTGTGAACTAGCACCCGAGTCAATCCACCAAGGATCTTCTCCTTTGAAGCTTGTTGAAGAAAATATGGACATCATGAGAGAGTCCTCATGTGAACTCTCCTCCTCCTCCTCTTTGCTCATGTTGGCTTGGCTTTGATCTTGCTTCCTCTTGAAGCATTCCGAGGCATAATGCCCCATCTTGCTACAATAGTAGCACTTCACCTTTGATTTGTCCTTCTTGACTTTGGTGGTTGATGGAGATGCCTTTGGGGGTCCTTCTTGATCCTCAAGCTTTGTAGACTTCTTGAATGTTGATCCTTTGCCTTTGGACTTGCCTTTGCCTTTGGTGAAGAGAGCTTGGTCATCTCCACCTTGGATGGAAAGCCTATCCATCCTCTCTTGCATTTGGCTCCTTCTTGATTCCTCGGCCATGAGCGTGCCTTGGAGTTCTTCAAGTATGGGTAGCTTACCCATAATTGCATATCCCTGAACCAAATTGTCAAATTCAAAGCTTAGTCCATTCAATATGAGTTGAACAAGCTCTTCATCCTTGATAGGGTCACCTATAAAGGCTAGCTCTTTGTTCAATTCCTTTACTCTTAGGACAAAAGTATGTGCACTCTCTCCTTTCTTTTGATAGCTTCTATAGATTTGATTCTTCAAAGCTAACATTCTAGTTTGGTTCTTGGATTCATAGACCTTTTGCAAAGTCTCCCAAGCATCTTGAGCTGAAGTGCAATCTCCTACCTCTCTTAAGAGTTCATTTGCAACATTCATTTTTATGCAATGTAGTGCAACATTGCACCTCTTGATGTATTTGGCTTTTTCTTGAGGATGAATAGGTTCACCCTCCTTACCATTTACAATTTCCATCAGATCTTGCATGATCATGATAGATTCCATTCTAACTTTCCATATGGAATAGTTAGTTTTGTTGAGCCTTTCATTAGTATCCAAAAGATATGCATTTATAGATGCCATCTAGTCTCCTAATCAAGGACTTGACACAAATGAAGGTTACTTCTATTGATTTGATTGAAGGTCTACCTTATCCCACTTCTTAGGGACCTGAAAAGATCAGTAATAGACTTCCTATAAAGATCTAAGAATGATCTCTAACAAAATCAAATCATAGAATACTAGAAACAATGCACTTGCTTGATTGAAGTAGACAATACTAGTAGAATTGCCCCTCTTTCTATAAAGAACATTAAAGCTTCCAAATGATCTGATAAAGAGTGAATTTCAGCAACCTAATATACTTCCAAAATCACTTGTAAAAGATCTAAATGGAACTTAATGAGGATTCAACACAATCTACTATCCAATCACAAGCAAAAAATGATCAAAATTGATGAAAAATTGATCTAATTTGGTGCATAAGTCAAGCAATGGTTGGACTGAACCTAAATCACTTTAGGAGGTGCCTACTACACCTTATAACAGCCTTGAAGAGTCCCCAAAACTCTGATCTTCCCTCTCCTTGAATGCTAGAAAGCCTCCTCTATGAAATCACCTCCAAAACTCGCTTAGAAATCAATGCTTGGAGCAAGCAAAACTTGCTATCTTGGTAATGTGAATTGAATTCAACTTTGCCTCTGGTTTTAGACACCTAAACACCTGCAAATGAAGTCACACAACACCAATCTCCAATGTATTTGACTCACTTTGAGTTCTAGAATCAATACTAGATGCTAAGATCCAATCTACACAAGATTTAGATCAAAACTTGTGATCAAATTGAATGAAAACCAAGGATTTAGCTCATTTCAGCCTTTAGGCTCTGATACCATGTAAAAATTACAGCAAATAAGGATCCTAAAACACTTGAAATGATGAGGGAAACAATAGATTATGATTTCATAAGATTAGCACAAGTTGAACCATCAAAATCCATCAAAAATCTATGCTTGAACCTCACTAAATGGCCCAAATCCTTGAAGAAGCCTTCACACGTGTGAAAGTACGGCCTCCCACAGTCTGAGTACTGTACACCAGACCTACATTCAATCCTATAATCATTAGTAATCACAAGTACTCAAACAATTATGAACATAGAGAGCAATTGCACCATTATGAGAGAAAAATCATGAAATTGCTTGATTGATTTTGGTGAGATATCATCACCTATATATACATGATCCATCACGGTTTTGGGCAGGTATGAGTAGCCCTAAACCTATCCCTAATGCTAATTTTGGTGGATCTTTCATCCCTACCAAGTTAGGGTTGGAATCTTGGAGATCCCTCAACAATGCAAAAATTACCAAAAATAGCTCCTATTTTTTCTCCCTTGTATCTAAGCATAATTTGGACTCATTCCAAAGGTTCTAACACTTAGGTCTACTTGAGAACATCCTTATGAATGGAATCCTATGCTATTTGGCACGTGTGACAAGCCACATCATGACCATCTAACTATTTACAAGTCATATGACCAAAACTAGTCAAGCTAGAATTGTGAATTTTTAACAAAAGTTTATAAGTAAACTTATCCTCAGGTAGATCGAGTACTACACAATCAATGGTGTACTTGAGCCCTAAAACTCTTATTGGAATCGCTTTGATATGACCAAAAGGCTCAATGGTACTTTGATCAGCTAATTTTAGCCAATATTTTAGAGCAATGATGGGCCCCACATTCCATTGTCTAGAAAGTGACAAGGGAATGATGTTCACATCATCAGACCCAGTATCAAGAATGGTGGGTACCTTTGGATATTCTTTATATGTCATTGGTACTATAACACTACCTCTTGGATCCTTAACCTGAAACAAGCTCATAGTAACTCTTTGAGCTTCTCTCTCTCTCTCTCTCTCTCTCTCTCTCTCTCTCTCTCTCTCTCTCTCTCTCTCTCTCTCTCTCTCTCTCTCTCTCTCTCTCTCTCTCTCTCTCTCTCTCTCTCTCTCTCTCTCTCATGTTCTTGACGAAGGTCATTAGCCATTTCTAGTTGATTCATTCCATCATAAATCAATTTTCTACTAGAGTTTGAGAGTTTGAAAATAGTATGAAATGATAATATGACTTGACCTTGCATAAGATCGGATAACACTTCAACTCCAATTGGTGTAGGGATAGGTTGTGATTTAATCTTATTTGGAGATAGAATAGAATTATTATTCTCTTCTCTTAGCAAGTCCTCATATTGTTTATACCCTTTGTAGAATCACGATATAATTTGAACGCAACCGAGGTTGAAGATGCATCCAATTTTTCTGATTGTTCAACAAACCTTTATTTTTGTTGTTCTTTCAATTTTTGTTGTGCCCTTGTTACTATGTTCTCCTTTGATGTGTCTTGTAGGTAAGGTCTCCTTTTCTTGCAAGGGACAATCTTTATAGATATGTATTTTACCACATTGCTCACAGCATGGTAAATACAATATTTTATGTGGACATGATTATGAGAAGTGTCGTCTACTCCATAGACAAAGCAACCAGTCAACCTATTAACCGGTGCTATTGCATATCTAGTTTGTATCATTGGGATCTTGATATGCATAGTTTGAGGAAGATGCCTCATCATTCGAATAATATGATGAATAATCTCCATCTTGATAGTATCCTTCATCATAATGTTCATTCTACTCCACAAGATTCACTAGCATTTACTCTTTTTGTCTAGGTAATAACTGATTATTACCTTGTCGTCTCTTTCCATTATTTTGTACTGCCAACCTCTTTTGATTATTTTTTCCATTGTTAGTTGGCAACTCTTGAACTTGCACTTGTGGTGGACATCATGGTTGCAGTGCAGTTCCTCAAGATATGAATGGTGGTGGCCTAGGTACATACTATTGTACCATACTGCTGTACATATGGTCTTGTTGGGTTTGTAGGATTCGGTGGGCATCGACATAGCTCGTGATCAAAACTACCATAGAAGATACACTTTTGAGGTATCTGAGCTTGATGTGTTCTCAGATGTGGACATTCATTACCAGTATGGTTACCTTGACAAACTAAACACCAAACTCCTTCACGTCTCAGATATGTCATTTGAGAGTGAAGTTTCTTAAGAGTTTTCTGAAACTCTTGCGTTAACTTTTCAATTTGAGCTTGATGTAATTTCATCATTTGCTCAAACTAATTTGTTAAACCATTAGATTGTACTTGATCTAGAAGTCTAGGTTCAACTGTTCTTCTTGGTCTTCTTTCAACCTGATCTTCATCATCTGATCCCTCATCTTCTTCCCTAATGGCATCAAACATTGCCTCAATAAGAAATTGGCATGCCTCACTGGGTTTTAATTCTCTTCTGAATTTCTTAGAAAGTCCAACTAAGAACCAAATAATGAGCATGTGTTCATTTATTTCTTCTCTGCACTGACTTCTAAGTCTTTTAAATCTTTCGATGTACTTCCGAACTTTCTCGTCCCATTTCATTTATATATGACGTAACTATACAAATGGGCTTTCAGTGAGTTTGACAAGCTTGAATCTCCTGAGAAATGATTCCTTAAGAGTTCTCCGATGAGTTCTTTCACTCCTGTTTAGATTGAAGAACCATTCTTGTAGTTCACCTATCAAAGTCATAGAGAATAATTGGAGCATCCCCTCTGGAGAAGTTTCACCATAGACCTCACAAGCATTTTCAAAGATTTGTAGAAATCTATGTGGATCCATGCTATCATTGTATTTCATAAGTTCCATCTTAAGTGTGCAATGATCTCGAGAAGAAGAAGAATTTTTTCTTCGATCTCTTCGTGGTTTGTACATTACATCCTCACTATCATGTCTTCTATCATGATAATGATTCCTTTGATGTTGTACCTCATATCTAAGTCTTGGACCTCTATAGATAGATTTAGATTGTTCAAATGGAATGGATTTTTCTCGTCCATTTGATACTTTTCTTCTTGTGGAATTGGATCCATTATCGTTTAGTTCAAGACATAAATTTTTCAAAAATAAAACGATAAGTGAATATAAAAAAGTCAGACAAAGAAATAGAGTAAAATGGAAGTTGAAAAAAAATAAAAGTGGAAGTTGAAAAAGATAAAAGTCGTATGAAATGCTATTTCTCCTCCCCCAAGATACTTGAGTGTTGATCAACCAGAGAGTAGTTACAGTGCTTAGTTGAGCTTATAAGGAGTATGTGAAAACTTGGTTACAGTAAACTTTTCTTCTACAAAATTTCTCAATTGAAAATTTGGAAAGAAAAGTTGATGTTAGAGTATCTTCAAGAACAATTTTTTTCTATTGGAAAGTTGTCAGGAAAGAAATCAAAGAGAGATAATTTTCATGAACAAGATTTCTCTATTGAAAATTTGTCTTGAAAATCTAAATCACCAAGTTTAAATGTTTGAAATGAAATCTTTGAAGCTCAAAAAATGTTTCCAAGAATTTTGAATGAAAAAGTACCAAGATTTAATTTTTTTTAAAAGATGTAAAGTGTTGGCCTCTGAGATAAGAAAAGAATTTAGAAAAAGTAGAATGTAAATAGTGAATTTCTACTTTGGAAAGTATAGAGTGAAAAATTATTTGAAAAATGAATTTGCACAAGTGAAGCCTCCCTATTGGTGGATGAAAATAGAAGAAAAATGGAAATGATTGGGTATGTGGCGGTCTCATATTTCACCTTGTTGAAAAATTATGACTTACCAAAAATAGTAAGCGTTGTAGAAAAACTTAGAAAGTTAGAAAAATGAACTTTCTTTTTTGAAGCCACCAAGAACTCAGATGAAAATATTCAATATTTTAAGAATTCTTGAGGTGGTGGTGGTCTCATAAGTGAATTTGTGAGAGATAGAGCTTATTAGAAATAGTAAATAGTGTGAAAATGGTAAAAATTGAGTCTTTAAGTTTGAAACCGCCAAGAATTCAATAGAAAATAGTGAAAGTTTTAAGAATCCTTGTTATATTGGCGGTCTCAAATGAGAAAAGGTAAGCAAGTTATGAGTTTTCAAAAATAGTAAGTGGGGTAAAAATGAGTAAAAAATGAGAATTGTGAAGTGAAGCCACCAAGAATGTATGTTGTAGAGGAAAACAAGTTGAAAATGATTGTATAGATGGTGTTCTCACTTATTGTCGAAAATAGTAAGTTTTGCACAAAGAGAAACTTGAAGACAACATAGCCGACTCAAAGTGGAAGTCGAAGGATGGTAAAGCTTTTGCGCTTATTATCCTCAATATATCAGACACTCATATTGGCCACATATTTGAAGCTCAGACTTAGAAAGAAGTATGGGACATCCTGAGCTTACTATATGATGTGAGGGACGTAACTTCCAAGTTACATCTAAGAAGAAATTCTTTACTGATGTGGATTGGTGATTCACTTTAGAATCATATTAACCAGTTTAAGAATCTCTTGTAATAGATGGCCACTGTCGGATCGATCATTGATGATCAAGACACAATCATGACATTGCTTTCAAGCTTTTCCTCTACATACGAGAACTGGGTAATGATCATATCGACACACTCAGATTTAACTCTTACTAGAGTTATCACTAAGCAGTCCGCATCAAATAAAAAACCGGAGCAAAGTCAAGAGCAATTATTAAATTTATAGTCGAAGAAGAAGATGCTTTGTAAGTATTGAAAATGCACTAATCATGAGAATTAAGATTGTAGGGTATTAAAAGCAAAGAATGCCAAAATACAGCCAGATCAACAGGCAAATGCAGTCACAACATCTCCCGAACTCAACATGGACGAATGAGCATTTCTGGTCAAAGACCAAAAGACACTATTCGATAATTCTTGGTTTCTAAATTTTGGAGCTACATATGACTACATCGTGAGCATTTTCACTCCAATATGCCTTACAGTACAAAAAATACGTTCATCTTGGCAATGATAGCACACACACTATCGAAGGTGACGGCACTGTAAGATTGAAGTTCCCGCATGATCAATTCAAACTACTATCAAATATTTTGTATGTACCTAAACTCTCTACAAATCTTTTGTCGGTAAGTAGAATCACTGATTTACGTCATAGGGTAGAGTTTGAGTCTAATCAATGCTGAAATATCGATAGGACAAATAAGATTCTTGCACTCGGCAAGAGTCATGGATACTTATATAGATTGGCACATTGTTATTTTGACACTAGCCTTGAAAATCTCTGTTCATGTCAATAAAAGATTACTATGGCATCAAAGATTAGGACACTTGAATCATACATTTGTGTAGAATCCTTGAATGCCTTGACCTTCAAGCTTAGTTCCACACAAAACTTTCTGTGTGTTTCCAAGCTTAATGCTTTGGTAAAAATATCTGTTGTCATATCTTGCGTTCTATAGTATTGCAAGTTAACCTCTTTGTTGAGAACTTTGCTTTTGACATAGTGATACTTAATTTCAATGTGCTTACTCCTGGAATGAAACCTAGGGTTGGATGATAAAGCAATGGCACTTTGGTTATCACAAATAAATTTGTCGGAGCATATTGATTCAGATCGATATCTGAGAATAAGTTTCTCAACCAAATTGCTTCCTTTGTAGCTTGAGAGGTTGTGATATACTCTGATTAGGGAAGATAGAGCTATCGAAGATTGCTTGCGACTGTTACAGAAAATAGGACTGTTGTTGAGGAAGAATGTAAATTCGGAGGTGGATCTACGAGTGTCTACATCTCTTGCCCAACTTGCATATGTGTAACCACTGAGTAGATTGAGTTTGTCGTTGACGACTACTCCATAACAAATGCAAAAGTCCATAGTAGCTCGCAAATATCTCATGACTCTGATAAGAGCCTTCCAATGTGATATATTGTTCGTTGGTCCTTCAATGGGAATAGTTGATTGAGGAACTGGAAAGTTCAATATGTTAGGAGAATCTGACAGGTCGGCTACATGGGCTTTGTCTTTTCCAGGTTTTAATTCCCAACAGTCTCCCTTAAGGCCATGGTTGGTGCCTTGGCATCTTCGTCAAGTTTAGCATGCTGAAGAACTTCTGATGCTTGATCCTGCGAAGCGCTTTGGTGAAAATATCTGCGACCATTTATGTTGTGGAGCAGTATTGAAGGATCACTTGCCCTGATAAAACTTTCTCCCGAATGAAATGATACTAGATATCTATGTGCTTGGATTTGCCATGAAATCTAGAATTCAGTGATAGTGAAATACAGCTCAAGTTGTCACACAGAATGGTGGTAGCATTGAACTGAGTGTGATGTAAGTCATGAGGTAATAACCTGATCCATACAGTTTCTTTTGAAGCTTGACATGCTGTGATGTACTCTGAAAGCACAACTAATTTATGCTTCCTTGAGTTCCACAAAGTCGGCCCCCCTGCCAGATAAAAACAAAACTCGGAGGTAGATTTTCTGGTAGAGACTGTTCCTCCCCAATCTGAGTCAGAGTAGCCTCGTAGGACGAGTGAGTTGATAGCATTTCCATCATAATATAAAATGTGATATAAACTTTCTTGAATATATCTCATCACTCTCTTTAATGCTTTCCAATGGGAGATCCTAGGAGTGGATATAAATTGGCTTAACGTGCTAACAGTATATGCTAAATTTGGTCTAGTACACAACATTGCATACATAAAAAATCCTATTAGTGATGAGGGTACTTTGCTATGTCGAGTACTTCACTATCAAAATCAACACAAGTAGGTAAAGCCAATACTATACTTGGATCCATTCGAGTATCAATTGGTTTGCAATCAGACATATGAAAATTTTCTAAAATGTCTTTTAGATATGCCTACTGGCTAAGATAAATATTTTTTTGAAGCCTATTTCTGGTAATGTGAATTGCTAGCAAAGAATGGATAGCTCCTAAATCAGTCATGTCAAATTCCTTTGATAGATCACTCTTAATAGTGTGCGAAAGAGAAGTGTCATTAGACAAGATAAACAGATCATCTACGTAAAGAGCTTTGTGAATTGAATTGGTGCCTATATGCTTTGAATAAAAATTACAGTCAGTTGAATTATTTGCAAATCCCAATTTAATGAGATAAGAGTTGATTCTATCGAACCATGCTCTTGCGGCCTGTTTCAGACCGTAGATTGCTTTGTGCAGCTTGCACACTTTGTGATCTTGGCCTTTGACTTCAAATACTTCTAGTTGGAAGGTATACAACTCCTCTTCGACATTGCCATTGAGAAATGATGTCTTGACATCCATTTGGTGCATTTCGAGGTCTTCTGTTGCTGCTAACGCAACCAGAGATCTCATTGACTGCATCTTGATGACAAGACTAAAACATTTCTTGATAATCCACTCCTTGGACTTGAGTGAATCCTTTAGCCACCAGCCGTGCTTTCCATTTAGCAATGGAAGCATCAGAGTTGATCTTCTTCTTGAAGATCCACTTGTTGTCAATACTCTCTTGTGAGTGGAAAGTCGACCAGTGTCCAGGTCTGGTTTGTCAAAAGTGAGCTGTACTCACTTTCCATAGCTTCTTGCCAAAGTTAATTGCTACGGCTAGGCTCTCTGGTTCTTCTGATGAAGTCTAGAATGAGAGGTGTATACCTCTTAGGAATTGTCCGAGTCTGTGAGGATCTGCGGACATTTGGTTGACCAGGATGCGATGATGCTTCTTTTTGAATTTCTCCAGATCTATTCGAGCTAGCTTGGTATGGTCTGATGATAGGTACTATCAGTTGCTCGGCTTCTGTAGTTGTAGCTGCAGGTTCTGTAGAAGGAACATCAACGTTGGAAGAATCCATGCTACGTAAAATGGGATGAAATGACATAGCATTGTTTATCGATGGTTGTTTGAAATCATAGTATGTATGTTCTTGAAATATTACATTCCTAGAGACAAATACTACATTGGTGGATGGATCATAAACTTTGTAGGCTTCATGTTCATCAGGATAGCCAATGAAAATACATTTATTTGTCCTATGATTCAGCTTCTTCCCAAGCTGTTTAGGAATGTGAAGAAAACATATACAACCAAAGACTTTTAAATGGTTGACACTGGGCTTCTGTCCATGCCAAACTTCATAAGGAGTTTTGTTGTTGATGGCTTTGGTGCTGGATCTGTTCTATAAGTAACAGGTTGTGGCAGTATCTTCTGTCCAAAACTTTGCAAGTAGATGTGATTGATGTAGCATTCCAAATTGTTGAAACTAGTTAACATGTTCAATCTTATGCCATGATTATAAGTGATTGGAAATAGCAACAATGCATCCTAGAGCATTAACTAGCCAGTTTTATAACTTCACTTTATGTTTCACAACCACTCAAGACTGGTTAAGAGCATAATTCAGTGTGGTTTTGCCTATGAAATGTACTCACAACCACCTAAACAATGTTTATCCATTCACATATTGGATTTTTTTTTTTTCAAAAAATCTATGCAACTGTATGCAACAAAGAAATTCCATAATTTTAATTGAGAAGTTCTCAGGAGACCATGTATAAGATATCAAAGATTTGAAAAAGTCAGTAATTAGTATCCAATACTATTACACACCGGACTTGTTCCTCAAAATCATAGAATATCTTATCTCGAGTGATAGAAATATTACATCTCAATAATCAACTATCAAATAGAGATCAACATTTGAGTCTAGGAAGTCTAAACTCTATGAATCAATTGAAAACATCAATAGATTCTGAGCCATATTCACAAATCAAATATGGAAGTATAATTTCATATAACTTTTCAGTCCTTCAGAACCAATTCTACATGGGAAGGAATTATATGAATCTCACCCAATTGTCTCGTATTTAAGAAATTTCTAAAAAGAAGAGGTTTAACATAATAGAGAATTAAATTTCAGGGCTTCCAGATTTCGTAAATAATGAGATTCCATTTGGGATCGATCTGTATCTCATAATTTTCCAAAATACCAAAACAAACCAATGGATTTCACTATTAGTATGGCCATTACAATAATTACTAACCATCAGTCTACAGATCATTCTCACTCAAGAAATCCCCTTTGGAATCACTGATGTCCCATACCACCAACTTTTCCACCAAGAATATTAATCCTTTGCATCTAGATCTGTTTTGCCCACAAAGCCAAAAAGACTATTTGGCTATTCTATATCCAACTATAGGATCGAGAATCACAACCAATTCTAGGAGATACATCTAACCATTGAAATCCCTCATGCTCCTTAAGTGTTACCTAAAGAGTGCCACACCACATTGTACCATTCAACTACAAATGAAATGTCTCAAGTGTATTCACTAACCCAAAAGGGACATGAACCCCAACAAAACCGAATACCATACTGTCCTAGATATCCAATATCTATTCCATAATCAGTAAAAAAGAACTTAATTCTTTTACAAGTTATAATTTCTCAGCCTAAGTTTGGAGAAGACAATATGCTAAGTCATTTAGAGCAAAGCGTCACATTTTCTCGAAATGCGAAAAAGCCGAAGGCCCATGGAAATATATTCTAAGTCATATTTTGGCCATTGTCGGTTTTCTCAGGAAAGTGTGAATTGTGTGAAAAATACTCAAATATGCAGACATTGTGCGAAACTTATCTAAAAAATATGGCAGTCTGAAAAATACAAGGAAAACAAAAATACTAAAACTTTGACTTTAGCGACCAATTTGGTGTCTGTTAAGAAAGTTATAGCTATCCAAAGTTTGGCAAATTTTGAACTAGAATTTGCAAATTTTTCGTAATGTTCTGATGCATGCATACATGTAACTCAATGTAGTGCTTTTCTGTTGATGAAATGTATGGATAGACTTGTATGCATGTTTGGATGCATGGTACATGGGTGTTCAGTAGATTGATCAAAGAAAATTCGTGCATGAAGCTATTTTAGCAATTCTAGTTCAAAAAGGTGATTTCCCAATTTCTAGGCAATTTACGTAAAAATATGATTTTTTAAAAAATCACTACATGTCATGTCTGATGCATATTGAATGTTTCAGAATCCTTTCGGAATGTGATGGTAACTTTGAAATTGCTAAGTCGATGCTTTAGATTGATTTTTCACAGTTTAGGTCCATAAAACAGAATTTGAAAATCCTAGATTACATAAAATTGGAAATAACCATGGATGTTTTGGATTTGTTCAAATTCGTTGATTATTGATCAAACAGAAATTGCTTGTAAAGTGATGATCTTACTGAGTTGAAATCAGTTTGTTTTTATGGTCACAGTTCCTTTCACTTTTAGTTGAAGATTTTTGCGAATCTGTCTACTAATATGGAGCATTTCTTGTTTTTTGGGATCAGTAAAGACCAAGAATAACGTAAATCTTATTGGAACAATTTATATGCTGATCCATAAGGGAATCAATAAAGACCAAGAACAACGTAAATCTTATTAGAACAATTTATGTGCTAATCCAGAATTTTCCAGTAATTAAGTGCGACATTAATGAATGAACAGTCAAAATTGTCTGGTTGATAAGTAGTTAGAGTACTACTAATACCAAATTGAACTTTTTCCTAGTACAAATTTGGGGCTTTCAGCTTGAACCATATTTGGAAGGGAGGAAAGAGATGAAGCCTGATGGGTAGTTGATTGGTTGACCCTGTCGATCAATTCTATTAATCTACTTTCAATTCCTGAAGTATAGCAAATGAAAATGACAACTGGGAATTAATTACGAAGACTCTCTGAGAATTTGGATTCATTTTTCCCAACGTTAATTAGAATTTTGATATAAAAGATTCTAAGGGAAAAGTGAGTGGCAAGTCAAATAATCCATTTATGGAACCATCTCTGTTTTGCAATTGGATTTGGAACTTGCAAGTGATGGCAGATGAAAGGCGTTCCATATAGGAATCTAGTAATTTGGATTCTATTTGTGGCATTATAAAGTGTTCTTTTATAATGACTGTGACAACCATACTTTGATTGTGGCATTCAACCTGTACAATTTAGTGTTGGGCTTCCGTATACCATCCAAAATGACTTTGAACTTTTGGTTCACATCCTTCACAAAGCAACGATCATGGGCAAATTCTACTTTCAACTTTTGATCAGTAATGACGCCAATGGAAAGTAGATTTCTCTTCAAACCTGGTACGTAAAGTATCTCTCTGATCATCCTGCTTTTGCCATCAGCTAGTTGGATTGAAACGGTGCCTATTCCCTTGATCTTGCACATATCACCATTTGCTTGTGAAACAGACGTTCCATTATCCAACACTTTCAAGCTACTGAACCAATCCTTGTTACCTGTCATGTGTCTTGTGGCTCCCGAGTCAATGTACCATGCTTGATCATCTTGATTAGATGACAATGATGATATGAAGATGCTAGAGTCGCCTTGCATGATTCTGCCAAGAATTTCCGACATTCGCTCTTTCAGTGGCCCTTTTTGCCGCAATGGATGCATTTGCCCTTCTTCTTGGTCTTGCTGGAAGATCCCTCATCCTCCTGAGTCTTGGAAAATTGCTGCTTAGACTTTTTCTTGCCCTTGCCTTTGCCTTGCTTTTGGCATGTCACTAGTGCCTGATCATCAGCATTTTGATGTCTAGCTTTCACCATTTCTCGTCGTTGCTCTTCCTGCATCAAGATTCATGTGATCTCATCAAAGGTTGGCAATCTTTCTCTTGATGCTATTCCACCACAAACATCTGATAGGGTTCTGCAATGCCACATAATGCATTGTGTACCAGCTCCACGTCACGTATGCACTCACCAATAGAATGTAGTTCATCCCTCATTGTCTTGATTCTGGTCATGTACGTCTGAATATGCTCTCCTTGTTCCATGTGGGCACTATTTAGTTTTGACTTCAAAAACATGATTCTTGACGGACTTGACATCTTGAACTGCTCCTTTAGCACATTCCATGCCTGTCTTGGTGTAACAACATCACAAATGTGAGTAATGATGTGATCCTTCACTAACAAGTTGATATAAGTCAAGGCACTTCTTGCTCTTCTATCAAATGTTTTAATGTCAGCTTCATTCATTGGTCTTCTCTCATCACCTGTGACGATATCCCATAGTTCCTTCTCTATCAGTATGTTCTTTATCTTGAACTTCCACACTACATAGTTGGAAATCCCGTCCAATTTGCTACTTTCACTCAAAATGGATCTCCCATGTTCGCCATCCCAAAACTGCTTGAAACTGCAGCCGTAGGCTATAAACTATATGCCGAGGCCAGCTGCGATGTCAGAAGTAAAAATTAATGACTTGCTATTTTTTTCTTTACCAGGCCACCTACCACTTTTCTGCCAAATCGAAAGCCAAATCGGAGTCGCCTTCCGAAATGCACTTTGTCACCAACTCCCAACTACGTGCCCAATGGAATGGTGAAATCACCTTTGGTGCACTTTGAACACTTTCTCCACTGCAATCACTCTGTTTTGCGGTACCGTACTTGCAGGTACAGTTCGGGTGCCCTTCGTTTGGAGTCCGTAGCCCTTCGTTTGGCCAAAATAGGCTAAGGGAGGTGCAATTAGGAGCACTTTGAATTTTTTTGAACTATTTCTTTAAACTGAAGAAACTCTACCCTTCAGTGAATTTTGACCCAACTCTCACTTCAAAATAAATTTTTTTAAAGAAGTTGAATGGCCAGATGCCCTTCAAGCCCCTTCATTTGAAGTTTAAAATGGTTCCAAAGCAATACAATGGCTTGTTAGGATCCAATGGTATGCATCGATCTCATTGAGCCTCAATCCAATGGCTAAGATACTTCTCGTGCACTAAAACCTTCTCCGTGCCGCTACTATACACCAAAATGCACTAAGCTCTTGTCTAAACTGGGCACCCGAACTCTTCCACGAGCTCTTCCATGAGCTCTTCCACGAGCTTTCTCTCCTTTGGCTATGGGATTTTGGAGATGGCCGCCCTGCTCCACATTCACTGTGCCCTTTGCTCCACGCGGCCCTCTACGGCCTCCTGGCTACTGGCTTGGACTACTAGGCCGCCCCTCTTCGTGCTTTTACAACACTCAAAAATCTCAAGAATAGAAAAAGATCTCCGATTTTTGGTATTCAAACCCTTGCTCAGAAATCAGCCAGCCTTCTAAGCTGTTTCACCTGCCTTCTGATGGTTGTAACTTCCAAATTTCCTCATCATGAGGTCACCTTACTGCTGGGAATCCACTACTTTAATCCGTTTGTCAAACGGTGTCCAATTGAATGCACACCAATCGCAAACACCAAGTAGCCTCTTTACGAAATTTTCAGAATTCCGTCTTTCCACTTTTTAGATTCGACTGACAAGTCCTGTCACTGAATCTTCACACAGTCTCAAGCTTAGCAAGCTTCTGTATGCTAGAAGCTGTGTACCAGTGTCTCACTTTCCGTCTTCAAACCTTGAACTCTCAGAAGACTGCTCTTCTCCCAAAGATCTCATCAACAACGACACTGTTATACTGTGTACACTCCCTGTACGACTCTGATGCCAACTTAGAATTTGCTTTGGACAGGAAAAATGATCATGCTATATAGTAACACGAACATAAAATACTCTCCACAACAAGTTCACACAGCAAGTGTATTTCTCAAAACGAAAATACACTGTACATATAGTTTAGGCAACCCATGCATGGCCCAGGTTGCCGTTGACGGGTTGTGTGTCCCGTCGACTCGCCTCGTGGCGAGGCCAACTGATCCTTATCCACTGATAGGATCCACAGTACAATAACATAGTGATTCTACTTTAATTCTAACTAGTACTACAAGTTGAATACACAAAAATGGTGGAAGAAAATGACATGCAACCAAAATCGGTTAGAATTAGCATAAAGCATTCTTTTGATTACTACAACTTAGATTAATCATCTCTCATGTAGATTAGATTAATCATGTCCATCCCTATATGCAGGACCAACGAGGGAACAAAAATATATAGTCAAAAATACAGTCACAGTGTGATCGACATAAATTAGCAATAGCTAGTTTTGCATGTGAGAGAGAATGCCTCTCTTGCACCAACGCGCTGATCTGGAAAACAGACATCACACAAAGAATATTGTTGTAAACTTGTTTTTCTTATAATAGATGAGTTGCAGCATTCTGCCCATCATGTGCAACCTGTGAATGACTTGTGATGCTTGCTAGCAGTAGATATAACTTCCGCTGTTTTCTCAGTTATTGATTGTTGATTAAAACATTACCTACTATTCATAAATTAATATTGGATCTATAGTGTTAGTCTGTAGTTCGGAAGATGATTGATCGTAGTAAGAAGCAGTAGCTACAACTACACATATCGACTCTATCTGAGCGCATGTGTCGGGAATGTCAGGTTCCAACAGGCGTACAAATTGTCAACGAACATGCACGTTATGGGTGTGGATGGAGCCGATAGGACAAGTAGTCGAGATTCGTAGAGTATTTGTTGAGTATTGGAGATGGTCGCGAGCCCACACTCGTGCAGTGTGGTTTGGATTTGATTTCTTTGCCAGAGTGTATGTGCCTAAGGACGCGCGATGTGTGTGAATTGATTTCGTTCACTTTTTTCGATATTGCACAACGTTACATGGATGTTGATTTTTTAAGAAGCTATGCAATATTGACTCCGTTGAACAAAAACGTGGATGAAATGAATTCGAAAGTTGTTGAGCAACTTCTTGGTGATGCTTGCACGTTTTATAGTGCTGATAGCATGGTTGAGCGTGATGACTCTAATGTGTACCCACCAGTAGAGTTTTTGAACAACTTGCAACCGAGTGGATGCCCTCCACATAAGTTGGTGTTGAAGGTTGGCATGATAGTGATGTTGTTGCAGTCGATAGTGTCGCACAAGGGATTGTGCAATGGCACAAGACTTATCATTCGTAGATTATTGGGCAGAGAGGTCATAGAGGCGGAGATAGTGATTAGGAAGAATATAGGGAGTCGAGTTCTCATTCCATGGATCCCTTTAGTGCCGAGCAATTCGGATTTGCCATTTGGATTGCAGAGAGTACAATTCCCATCAGAGCAGCTTTCGCCATGACAATACACAAGGCACAAGGGCATACTATGGACACTATTGGATTGTATTTGCCACGTCCCGTATTTAGTCATGGTCGACTATATGTGGCACTATCGAGAGTGCGAAATGCAACAAGCGTATGAGTGTTGATTAGTGACAGTGATGACCGATTTACCGATGTGGCAAGAGTGGCTGGTGCACGCAAAACATTGTATATTCGGAAGTGCTTTAGTAGTTTGTTTGGCGTAAAGGCAAGGATTAGAATTAGCATTTTAGATTTTAGGATTGTGAGTCCTTTTGAAATTCATACCCTTTGGATTTATCATGTATTCATAGATTGACTTTCATGAAATGTTTACAAATTTTATTTAGATTACAATTGAATTTCATAATGTATACAAAATTCAAAAAAAAAAATTCTGATGGGTCCGACGGGTGGAGACCCAATGAATCAAACACGGCGCACACATGAAAACACACACACACACACACACACACACACACACAACACATACATATACACACATACACATCACACATGCACACAGGATAGTACGCACATACATGTACACATGCACACACAACATGCAAACACACACACACACACACACACACACACACACACACACACACACACACACACAAACCTTTGCTGGGCTCTCAGAACCCTAAACCTGCATACATCACATACAAGCACACATTTTGTACTAACACATTCTTTGCCGCCTTTGACCTCCAGCCGCTCGTCATTGACGGGCTTACCCACTAGTATACATAAAAGCATTTGTATTGTGAAGATGAAGAGGATGGCAATGTTGTTGCATTCTCTAGATTCCACAAGAAAACTATTAATAAATTTTGATACGCTTCAACAAAGTATCTTAGTCAAAGATGTCAAAGAACAAGCACAATAAACGAACATTTCCCATCAAGGATTTATTGATTTTTTAATAGAGAAAGAAGATGAAATACAAGAATTGTGGCTACCCTTGTGGTACAATGTCAATTGATATAAGCTATATTCATTGCTACTTTAATGTACAAAACGAGCCCTAAGCAACAAGAAAGAATGAAGACTAGACTTTCAACGTCCTTGTTATTTCCCTATTTGCAAACCATGGACAATTGGAAAATGGAATGATCAAAGATATGACTCAAAACAATGGGTTTGCTTTGAATCAAAGAACTTCAGATCAAATTTGACATTGGGGAAGGGGTGCCTTTCTTCAGCCATGCCATTAGAAGGAAGGCTTCCGAGGGTGCATTGTAACAAATTGTACGTTGCATCAATAACAATCCACAAGTGCTTGTACCAAATTGGTTCACATAGAATACCAAAAGTACAAAATTATGATAAAGGTCTTACATGTATTTCAATGATGTACGTGACTTGCAAGAACTAGATCGGAACCTTACAAATTGTGTTCAAAAAATTGGATTATCTGATCTTATCAATCTCGGCTATACACTTGAACCTTCACTCGTTTACATGGTCCAATATAATGCATATCATATACCATATTCATGTTGTTGCTATTATCACATGGAAGAGTACCTACTATCATATCTTCCAGTTCAATGGTCTATCTCTAATTCTGATGTTTCACCTCTTCCTCGTAATCTTGCATTATTGCCAAACTCCTGTCGATCTTGCTGAATTCATGTAATTAGAGCTAATTAGCACCGCTGTAAACTGATCTGCGCTGCTCACAAACTGAATGGATAAATTTTGAATGGACGGAAGGACAGAACTGCAAAACTGTGAGATGGGGGAGGTATATATCTGCCTAGAGCGCCCAACAGTAATGTTGGCTGGCCTTTTATTCAGATCTGCCTGAGCAAAAATTGATAGAAAGAATGAAATGAAGGGGTTTATCCCAATTAGAGAGAGGTCAGGAAAATGAAGATCTCGGATATAATAGAAATGGAAAGAGAACTTGCATGAGATAGTTTGCTGCTCTGCAAGATATAGTTGGAATTAGTTTTGTAGACGAGCTTCTGAGGACGTGGATCTGAGAAAAGAATTCGGTCAGAAAATGAACAGTTGATCATCTACTTCTGTCTATTGTATTAAAGTAGGCAATAATTTGTGAACAGAAATATTGAGCACTCATGAACCAACATCGCAGACATTCTCTTCGATGCCCAGAAACGATGGGGATTCAACGTCTAAAGCTGGATTATGACCGCTAGTGTATTGTGGAGCTTTGAAAAGGTAAGTAAAACCGGATAGACGATCCGTGTTCGTCTGAAAAAGAAAATCTACATCTCTGACAAGCCTCTCGGTTTGAGCGGTATAGAACGGAGATTTTAGTTGAGATATCAGCATGACTCCTGGGAGATGATCAGCACTGAGGAGGGTGGATATTAGCACATTTTTCATTAAATAGCTGTGATCGCTTTGTCCATTCTGGTGACAATTCGGGTGGCCAGTGTCTCTTTCCCGTCGCTGACGGCCCAAATCTGTTTTGTATTGTTGATCATGAGAACTACCAGTAAGCTGTTGATTAGTCATTTTGTTGGTCCACATGGTTGCGAGCAGAATTATTGATCCTCCCAAAAGTTCAAGATCGCCTGCAGATTTGCGTCGGAGAAGTGTAGAAAAGAATGCTCCCCAGATTGGAATAGTCATGTAATTCAAAGTGGTAACGGATGCATTCACACCACGTAGGGCACGTATCTCCAACCAGCTGCACAGTCCACCACAGACGAGACCGTTGTAGATTAAAGGAAGCCATGGCAAATGCTGAGCTAGAGTTGTGATGTCTAAACACCAGTCACTAGAACTGCTGCATAAATTGCATATCTCCCAAAAAAAGCTGAGCACGGATAATACGGCCGACTGAACGGCATTTAAACGCTTTGCGTCCAATGCTTTACCAATTCCAAGAACTTCTGCTCGAAATATTTGCAGAGCAGAGATAAATGAACTGGCAAAAACCCATGGATTTCCACCTTGAGGAAAGATGATGCCTTTCCATCCCAAACTTTCTTCCTCCAGCACTCCCATACCTAACAGGAAAAGAGATTTTGGATTAGTGAAGCTAAGTGGTCATGATCTGGGATAGGTGATGGCCACCTTTAGATCAGAGATCAGACACCTATTTCCTTATACTATGTCGTGTCGGTATGTACAATTTTGAGCTTTTATGATTGACAAACTATCTGTTGATTGAAGTGCAAAGATTACCAGAGAGTGCTATAAAGGTTGAAAGCCATTTGGCTCTAGTAACCGACCCGCCAGCGCAAAGTTTCATAATGGGAACAAGCACCACCTGCTATCCACACGCCGGTAAGAATCAGCTTCAACGAGAATAAGACAAACATAATATTATTCGTGTGATTGAAATCCTAATATACTTGAAAGGATGGAAAGATTGATGTCTTAGTAACGTCATCGTCATAGAACTTACACTGAGTGCGTACAGAAAGGGTGCATCGTTCAAATCAGTCCCGTTCGTCCTGAATGTTTGGACGATGCTGTATAGGAACGACAATGAGCCTAGCTCCACTCCTGCTCTGATAACTGTAGGATCTAGATTCCTGAGAGCGCTGATTAAGGCCGGAAAATGAACCAGTAGAGCCAAGGTAGATCTTAAAAGAGAAATGAAGCTTGGAGGCATGGCCGGTAGGGCGTCATCAGCAATCTCGATTGCAGCAATACCCGAACCGTACAGCGCAGCTATCAAGTTCAACAACATCGGAACTACAACTTGCTTTCTGTTGACCTCTCTTAACAATGTTCTTTTTATCTCAGCAACCTTATAGTCGAAGCTGGAATCGATTTCCGCAGTGCTTTCAAATAATCTTTGAGATGACGCCTGCTGCAATCAATATCCATGGCCTATAAGGTATATATGCTAAGATCATATGCAATAAACAAGACTGGAAGGAAACATAATATGCCTTACACTCGAATAAAAACGATGTTAGCAGTGTCATCGGTGAAATCAATTATGAGGTAAAGCCATACCACATAACATCTAATTAAAAGACGGCTGAATTAGTTGTGGGCATACGATCATTCTTTTACTGAATTTTCAATTGCATTTTCTACTTACCAGTGGTGGAGAGACGCCCTTGTGACATAGGGACGCTCCATTGTAAAGTGGGTCGTCAACTACTGTATATCTACATTCCTTTTGGTGACATGTCCTGTTTACCAAACTTAAAATGTCTTCCTTTTCCACATAATATGTATTATCTTTCGCTCTGGACTCCTTCAAGATATGTTCTTCCAAGTCAAATTTAGAACATACATATCTATCTAGTTGTCGTTTGCAACAATCAACTGAATCTATAATCCCCCTGCGAATTGCACTGCATGCGTCGTAAGTAAATTTTGTCCTGGAACTTGACAGCCTTGCAAAATAATCAGATTTGTTGCACGAGCGGTTGATTTTGGGATGTGCATGGTGGACACGAGAACCTGCAATGCATTTCCTGCTGGTCTCAGAGTACCCATCTTTGCACAGAAAACATCTATCAAGACTATGTGCAGAGCTAGAAGCTGATGTGGGATACAACTCAATATTAATTACTCTTTTCCTTTGTACGAGACACTGTACTGCAAGTTTTCCAACTCTACATGTACTGCAAGTTTGAAATGTCGAACTGTGACTAGAAGAAGCCACGGCTTCCAGTTGCAGCAACATTCCCCACTTCCGCAGTAGAACCCAAACTTACTCCCTGAGAAGCTTATAACAACGTAGAAGCTCTGAGCCAGATTGAGTTCTCCACACTTTTTCTATATCAACAATTGATTTATTTGAGAAATCTATTATCAGCGCTGCGTGTTCTATATTTATTATGCGACTTGGATGTAAATTTTAATTGGACTTGTAAGAAACTAGTGGGTTTAACTGCAGGGACTAGATTTCGAGATAACTAGTGAGCCGTGACTTGAAAATTATCACCTAATCTATTGAAACAAGTAGCTATGTCTATCTATGTCCTGAGTTACAGACTATCACCTGATGAAACCAGTACTTATGCAAGAATTCTAGTATGTGACACAGCGGAATTCTACACTACCCGTATTGAAGGCGGATGCTCCAATCTCCCATAATGATAATATATATTTTTCTATCAGGATTCAGAGGGGAAGCTTTGTTTGCACGTAGCCAAAAAAGTCCGGAGTTGGATCCGGAGTCTCTCACCTAGCAGGCAATTCTGGTGGGATCGAAATGCTGAACCCCCCGTCGCGATGACCAGATCCCCACGTTTTCTTTAATTCTTCCTCGAATCTGATTCTGCTGCGCCAGCAGTGCGGACGCGTTGTTTCGCTGGTGGCTCATGACTTGCAGTCGTCGATCCGCCATTCATTCATTGGCATGTGAAAAATATACCCAAATGCGTGGCAATCAATGCATATGAAAATACTTGGAAGTGGGCAGTTGGTTTTCTGATATTTCAATGATTTGATTTCATTCTTTTCAGTTTTTCCGAGGATGGAAGTTAAAGTTAAACCCCAGAAGACCCAGATGGACCGAACACCTGGGCATTGGTGATCCATCACATCGGATCGGAGAATCTCTCAAAAGTGTTAAAAAATATAGTGCAAAGACCGAACAGGCCCATCATGCCTTTACACGTTTTAAAAGTTTTCACACCACAAATTTTTTGTGATTTTTAATAACTTGGTGTATCTATGTAAGAGCAAGACATTGTGACCATTGATTTGTTAAGAGTTCAGTTGTCACTCCCTAGAGCTACATTTAAATCTTTGAACTCTTTTAGAATGAATCTTTGTATTATTTCATTTTTAAACCATTTGAATAATGCCTCGCATATTCCAAACCCTAATTAGCTTTCTTCATGTATTAACTCACCTTTGCTAATAAATCACATGTACAAACTTTGATGAGAGTTCATGTGAAGCCCAAAAAATAAGGTGAGGGTTCATGTAAAGCCCAAAAAATTAGAGTTGATGTTGTTGTTGAATTATTAGTCTCGTGCATTCACTTGTCAAAAGTTTCACCTTTATGATCAAACCCATGTGGTATAAGGTGCATGATTTATGCCATCCTAATGCACAAACCTTCACCTATGTATACACCGAAGTGATGTAAGGTGGGTGTCTTATGCCATCGTGATGCACAAATCACTTACATGAGTCTATATGCATTCAACACGGCCTAATGAATGTCTATAGCAAGTATTCAATTGTCAAAATTCTCACCTAAGATCACACCCATGTGATGTATAAGTCAAGCATTCCACACCAACTTCTTGGGTTTTAGTATGGCATCAAATATTATTGCAAAAGGTAAATGAGAGGAAAAGATTCTCTTCACAAGCTCACATGTGCACACTTCTTACAAAAAGTTATGCTTTGTTTATGGACTTAACTAGAACATAAGGGTTGCTTTATCAAATGATAGCCCCATTTGAAAAATAAAACAATAAAATACGGGAAATATGATAAATTAAAATCTAATATTAAATTTATTACTTGAGACATATGTCTAAATATAGATTCATTAATACTAGATATGTTACCCATGTCCATATATAGTAAATTTTAGTCTATTTTATTTTCAAGTTTTTCCTTCACAAAATGTCATGGTCAAAATTACTATAAAGCTAAAGCAAATGTGTATAATGTATAAAAATGTACAATTCGGTTACAAATTTCTTAAAGTATCACATTAATTGAAGAGAGCACATCTATATATAAGAAAGAGCGATAAAGATGATAGCATAGGCTAGTATTTTCATGATACTAAATGGGTCAATTACACTAATCCTCTCATTTTGTAACTCAAACGTGATTATGTTTCTAATTCAAAAATTTGTATACCTAGTGAATCAAGAACTTAATTTGGAAGTAGTTTTGGTTGTTAGAAATCAATGATAAACTTCATTGTTACTGTTTACAATGTACATTAATGTTGACAGTTGTGACCAGCTGTCATTGCTACCGCTTTCAATTAAGATCTTACCTCTTCTAAGGTGTAGTGATCAATTCCTGATCTTCTACTAATTTAGTTATGATGAGCCTTTGTGCGAAATAAAAAATAGAACAAGTAGTAGCTGATCTAAGAAGGACATTTGATAGACATAATGCATTCAAGGATTGTATATCATAGTCAAGAGATAACTTTTTTTTTTTAACTGTGATTCCTAGAGCGCTATTTGGCATACCGCACAACGCGTTATCGCAAGAGAACTTTGTCCCATACGGATAGAATAGATGAAGGAGTGTGAACGGCTTTTCATCCTCACATTCAGCATCCGGTGATTCAGACTTGTCTGTCTGAAAAATCGCTGACGCACTTGTCATACTCTCTTACTTCTCTCTATCACTCATATATGTGTGTGTGTGTGTGTGTGTGTGTGTGTGTGTGTGTATTTGATTAGAGGAATTAAAAGAACTGTTAAACCTACCACGTCGTTGCATTTAGTTTACTGTCAGCTTTGTCCGTGGTCTCAATTTGTTGCCTTGGTACTTAGTTGATCGTGGGATGTAAAGTGCGCCGACTCCAAGGCCATGCTTATGCAACCGTAGTCGAGGTCATTGTGGTTGGTCTTTGTTTGTCGTTGGCAGTCCGTAGGAGTTGACTTGCAGCTCCCTACGTACGTCATCGTTTGTTTCCTCAAAGTTGCGATTTGCGGTTTGTTGGTCTTCGTTGTTGTTGCCCTCCGCGTAAGTAGTGATGTGGTTGCGGTAGCCGTAGATTGCATTTTGTGGTTCATAAGCTCAAAATGCTTTGTGGGCTTGGGTTTCTTTAAACTATTGAAAAACAAAATTCTCCCAAAAGGGAATATCATGCCTGAGACAAGAGATGAGGCACGAAAGATGTTGTCTAACATCGGGATGGACTACAAGCAATATCATGCATGTCTAAAGAATTGCAATACCATGCATGTCCAAAGGATTGCATTTTATATTGAGGTAGGTACCAATCACTCAAGAGATGTCCCATTTGTGATACTCCTCGATATAGAGATGATTTGCAAGGGACAACCATTCCATGCAAAGTTTTATGACACTTTCCAGTAATTCCACGATTGCAACATTTATTTCGTTGTAAATCTCTTGCACAACTTATGGATTGGCATGCATATGTCATGTTTTTGGTTTTATTATAGGTGATTTAAGTATTTGAGTTTTCGATATATTCAAAAATAATAAATTTTCAGAGGTAACTCGAAGAAACATCATCAAAAATAGTAATAAGGGCAACCTCAACTTGCAATTGCTTTTCTCTTTCATTGTATGTGAGACTTGATGGTTGCATTCTTGCTCGACTTGACATTTTTGGAGAGTTTGTAAAGTACATAGGCTTGCTCCTCGTGATTTCCCTACTATTTTCTTGATAATAGGCTTGCTAGTAGGCTCAATTGCATGATTATCAAGCTTATGCATTCTAGATTCATCAAACATGACATCTCTAGAAACAATAAATGTTTGAGTACAAGGAATGTAGACAAGCCTATTAGAACAAGTGTTTTCTTAAACATTCAACACCAATTGCATTGATTTATTATTCTCAATAGACAACACAAAACTCAGAATACGAAATCTATAAACCTTTCAACAAGTAACAACTTTACATGTATACAATTACTTCCTATATGGACAAATTTACAAAATTCAAAAAATGGTATTGCGATCTACGTATGCATCTGTGTTGCAGCGGATCGCGATCCGTTGCAAAAATGATCATGATCGTGCGATCCGGATCGCCAATGATCTAAGATCAGAAACACTTTTTTGGATTGCAAAAGAATTTGAATTTTTTTTTTCCAGATTGGGCAAGAATCCACTGTTGGCAAAAATATTGAATCAAATAGAATTGAAATTAGTAGCCAATGAATATATCTACAGAAACAATTTGCTTCAATATTTGATTGAAGACAATAGTATATATTGAGAGTTAACCATCTGAAACCAAGCGACAAAACCACTCTTTTGAAAATCCTTTCACATGATATCCATATTGGCAGCTTTTGAAAAAAAAACAAAAAACAAAAAATATTGCAATCTGAGAAAAATTTTATGATCAATCGCTTATAGATTATATCTATAAGTAGCAGAAAATATCATTGTGAAGTATTATGTTACAAATATAATTTGATCAAACACAGATATAAAAACAACTACTAATTTAAAAGAAAAAAAATCCATGTGTGGATAACTCAACCGTGGATTTTCCACGGACCGCAATCATCAATGCCCTGATCTATTGAAGTCGTTAGCATTAACTATTTTTATGTGGATTATCCACGCGTGGATAACCCACGCAAATGATTGCCACCCGACGTCGCGCGACTTCCCTCCCAAACTGTTGCCGAAATTTTCAATTTATATTTACGTGGATTATCCACGTAGATATAAATTTCAACGTCGTTGACCATATGCGGGCTGAGCTAATGCAAGTAATTGACTTCTCAATACGGTATTGTAAAGGAAGTCAAAACACTCTAGCGGATGCTTTGGCTCGTTTATCCGTTATTAATAAGTTAAGCTTTACTGATATATAACCGAGATTATTTCAATCTCTCCAAGGACTTTTGAGTCCGATCCATTTTTTGGAAAGTATTGGCAACAAGTACTTTCTAGGGTCGATTCAGATAAGCAAAATTCCTCAGATCGGGGAAAGATTGAAATGGATTTTGCTATACGGAATGTGATCTTGTTTCGTAAGGGCAAAGTATGTGTACTGGAGAATGACACAATTAGGGCCCAAATCCTGCATGTGTAAATATAGTCCATGCGCAGGACATCCAGATATACAAAAAACACTTGACTTTGTTAGGCGACACTTTTGGCGGCCTAAGATGAAAAGTGCTTATGTACTTAAATGTACTAAGTGTCAGTTAAATAAATCTGAAAGGCTAAAAACTAGTAGCCTATTGCATCTATTGGATATTCCTACCGGAAAGTGGAAAAATATATCTATGGATTTTGTGGTCGGGCTTCCATGTACAGGGAAGAGCCATGATTCTTTTTGGGTCATTGTTGACAGACTCACGAACTTTGCTCAATTTATCCCAACTAAAACTACGGTTAAAGCTTCAGAACTAGCTCAACTTTTTGTTGCAAAGCTTTTTCGACTGTACGGGTTGCCTTGTGATATTGTTAGTGATCATGACCCAAAATTCACTAAGAATTTTGGCAAGCAAGTGTTTGAAAAGTTGGAAACAACTTTGAGTATGAGTTCTATAGATAATCTTAAATCAGACGGTAAAATGAAAAGGACCAATCAGACGATGGGCTGCGAGCATTTGTCTGATTGGGAAAATTACCTTCCACTGGTGGAATTTGCGTATAGTAGTGCAGAATGCTCAACGACCGGATTCAGCCCTTTCATGCTTATGTATGGTTATCAACCTCGATCACCGATTAGTGTTGGCATGATGAACCTTAGGGTGCAAGCCGCAGCTAATTGCCTTGCGGATATGCAATTTGTATTGGTCCACACAGATTACTAAAACTTTTACTCATAAAAACGTATATATGCTTGTATAAAATTTATGATTCCGGTTTTTCAAAAACGTTGTCGGTTCCATTTCAATAATTTGCAGGTTTTAGATGTCAAGAATGATTTTGCCACCGTTGGATTCTCATAAGTTTCCTAGATGCTGCCACGTCATTATAGTACTGCCATTGAAAGCCTTCCAAGTGACAGGTTAGACACGTGGCTGACATCCCAGTGGTAGTGTACCTAAAGCCTAGAATACTTGCCCGTGTCCCTTGTCACTGTCACCTGAGCCCTATTTAGGGTTTCACTATGTTTTTGCCAGTTTTAGGTTACAGACCTAATTTAGCTAGGGTTTTGTAGGGCTTGTAGCACACTCTATTGTTAAAGCATCTCAGTCTCGCTGTGAAGAAAGCAAAGACGGTAGAAGACGATCGCCAGGGAGCAGTGGAGGAAGTGGATTGATCGATGTGGGCTGGGTAGATCGCCTTCGGCTGGTGCTTCTGCCACCATTTCTCTTATTTCTAATCTATATTTGATTCTTTTATGCTGTACCAGATTGGAAGGTAGAAAATCAGCAAGGAAAAGGCTACAGCCGTGTGATGGTCTGGGTCGGAGCTGGATTCTCATAGCTGCAAATTTGACGTCTTTTCTGAGGTGGGTTTGTGGTCACATCACCCCTTGGCTGAGATAAACTCCTATTGGATGCTTTGGAGTGCAGGGAAGAAGGGGGCCCATGGTTTGATGCCGGGTGGATTGATAGCATGGAAAATTTTCCTTGCAACGGTGTCGTGGAAGCATTCCTGAGGTGGATCTGAAACGGTTTTGAAGCTCCCTATGGATCTGAAGTGGGTTTTTTCATTTCTGCTTCAAATGTGAAATGGGTTGAAAATAGCAGCCCAATTTGATCAGTGCTCATGTTTTTCGTATAAAAAAACTGTGATGCATATTAAGGGATTTTTCTTCATAACAGATCCACTACCATAAGCCCTACTTCTGCAGGAAGGGGGTAAATTAACTTTCTTTCGATAGAAACCATATTCTGGATATGGCAAAGCTTTCTTCACAAATGTTTGTGGGTATTGCCCTTGCTTTGATGACGCAATTGCTGATTTTAAGAGCCCGTGGCGCTCCCGAAAATTGCACCAGCAACAGCCCTTTGGTTGGGTTCGAAGCGGATCTAAGCATGGTGCAGCACCAGCTGAGGGGCCACATCTCTATTCTAGATGACTGCTCCTTCAGAGTCACCAAATTTGACATGATTCACGGCAGTGGCGAGGTTTCCTGGTGGGGGGCAAAAGGTGAGGATTTCTTCAATCTTACCAATGGGTTTCCTGTCTCAGCACAGACCCTAAATCAAACCTACAGCAATGAAACCCTTTCTGTCGCCCTGAGCAATGTCACATGGGAGCAGATCCAAGTCCTTGGGGTGTGGGATACTTCCACAGCATCCGATTTTGGGCACATTTTGCTGCAACTATATGTATCGGATCAGGAAAATGGTATTCCAGCTCCTGCCCTTAGCCCTACTGAATGGCCCCCGACACCCGCACCTGCACTGGCATTCGCTCCTGCGCTGTCCCCGAGCCCTCTCAGCATGTCCCCTTCACCCATTCCCTCTCCTTCCCCAGTGAAAATGGGGTCTCCGCAGCCCACTGTTTTTGAGAATTGCCTGCCCTTGACTCAATCGTACCGCTTGCGATGGACGGTGAACTGGATGGATCACTCTGTGGACATTGGGCTTGAGGCTGCAGTGACAGAGTCTCACTACATGGGCTTTGGGTGGGCCAAGCCTGGTTCATTTCATGATTTGATGCTGGAGGCGGATGTCGTCGTTGTGGGGTTTAAAGATGGAGGGTTTGCATTTGCAGAGGATTACTACATAAGCAAGTACAGTGAGTGCAATTGGGATTATAATGCCCCAGCAGGGGTTTGCCCTGATTTTCTTTTCAACAGGACCAAAATTGGAGCCCCCAACAACACACACATCCTTCATGGGCAGCATAATGACGGTATCGCTCTGATCCGCTACCGCAGGATGCTCGAAAGCGAGGATCTGAATCTTGATATCAGTGTAAATGCCAGTGCAAGCATGAGGGTAATATGGGCTATTGGGATCTTGAAACCCCCTGATAGTTTGAGGCCATATTATCTCCCTCAGAACCATGGACCTCCTAAGGGATCTACATTTGGATATCTCAATTTAACTCTGGATGACTCTGTAGATCAATGCCTGGGTCCCCTGATAGCATCTGATACGGAACGAGGCGAAATTGTTGCGGCAGATAGTGGGTTTGATCTTGTTGTAGGGGTTGATAATGCTGTCCACTATCCCAACCCCCCCAATCCAAATAAAGTGTTCTACGTCAACAAGAAAGAGGCACCGATTTTGAAGGTTGAAAGGGGTGTGCCAGTTACATTTTTGATTCAGGCAGGGCATGATGTCGCATTCTATGTTACATCGGATCCCATTGGAGGCGCGTCGAATTCTAACGAAACGATCTATGCTGGTGGGCCAGATGCACATGGTGTGCCGGCTAATCCCTTTCGTCTTGTTTGGTTACCAGATCGACACACTCCGGATCAAATCTATTACCAGGCTTATTTTGAAAAAAAGATGGGATGGAAAATAGATGTAGTAGATGGAGGGCTTTCGGACATGTACAACAGCAGCGTTTTTCTCACCGAGCAGCAAGTCACCCTTTTTTGGACACTGTCCAGCAGTCAAATCTCCTTTGCAGTTAGAGGTGAGCGTAAGAGCGGGTATCTCGCCATCGCCTTTGGGAGTGGCATGATTAATTCATTTGCTTATGTGGGTTGGGTTGATAGTGCTGGAATTGGCCATGTGGGTACATACTGGATCGATGCACAAGATGCCTCGGGGGTGCACCCAACAAACGAGGTCCTCACAGATCGAAAAGTTCGGTCGGAAAAAGGCATCATCACGTTCGAATTTAGCAGGCCTCTTCAGCCGTCTTGCGATAAAGCTCATGTTTGCAAGAACAAAATTGAGCCCTCTCTCCCTTTGAAAGTTGTGTGGGCCATGGGAGCCAAATGGGATGCAGATAATTTGACTGAAGTCAATATGCATGAACGGACAAGCAGCCGGCCGACGCTGGTTTATTTGCAGAGAGGAGCAGCTGAGGCAGATCAGCAGTTGCAGCCTGTGCTTGTTGTGCATGGCTTCATGATGTTTCTTGCCTGGGGAATCCTGCTTCCTTGTGGAGTGCTTGCTGCAAGATATCTGAAGCATCTCGAGAACGATGTATGGTTTCAAATGCATACGTATTCGCAGTATTCTGGTATAGCAGTGATGCTGTTGGCGCTGTTGTTTGCAGCAGGAGAGCTTCATGGTTTACACATGGAGTCAATTCATGTGAAGCTGGGCCTGACCAGTATTCTCTTAGCCTGCTGGCAGCCTGTAAACGCCTTCTTTCGTCCACCACCTAAAACTTTTCTAGAACGTCAAGAGCTGAAGCGGCTCTTGTGGCAGTACCTACATTCATATTCTGGTCGTGGAGCTATGTTGTTAGGAACCATAAGCCTTTTCACAGGCATGGCTTTACTTGGAGAGAAATATAGTATGGAGCATTTCCGAGCCTTTCAATGGGCTCTGTTTGCATGGTTTTTTGTGGGGGGAGCCATACTAGGCTATGTGGAACTCCGGCAGTTCTGGAACAAGAGACGCGATGGAGTCGTGCTTTCCAAAGACGTTCAAGCAGTAGGTGGACATGTGCAAATTTTGGATAGTGATGATGAAGATGATTCGGCTGACTTACTACATTCGGGTAACAACCGGGCTTATGGTAGACAATATGAGCAAGCTGATCACCGGGGAATGGAGGTCCAACTTGAGGCTTTTCATTGACTTCAGGTAAATTCTTCAATTTTACACGAGGATCATGTGGGTCTGTTGCTTTCATATTTATAGACTCTACCACTTTCTATGGACTCTACCGGCTCCATCATATGGGTCTGTTGCTTTCAAATCTATTGACTCTCTTTAGACTCTACCAATTCCATCTTCTGCGACACTACCTCTGGTTGTTCAGTTGGTATGTTTTGGTTGTTCGTGACCTTTGCAGACTTCCTGTATCAACATCCACTTCGAAACCAAGTGTTTCAATCCTCAAGTAGTGCTATCCGTTAGGAATTTTCTCTTCTCTTGGTGTTTTAGCATCAATGAAATGTGCTACAAAACAACTACAAGATGAAGCAACAAAGCAACAACATACTTCTAGGTTCTTGATACCCCGGAGAAATGGTCATACATCTTCTTTTCCACTTTGAAAAATTACTCTAGTAATGCAGCTTGACTAACAAGTACAATAATGCATCCAGTAGATATTGTAGGTCTTCAGAGTATTAGTCAGGTGCTCATTGTCAAACAATCCAGGATTTTGAAGGCTACAGATGCCTTGCATTAATTGAGAATGATTTTCATGAGTATTGGCTAACATCTAAATGCCCCATGATAAACAGTGGAACCAAGGCTCAAGGTATATGGTCCAAACTGTCGCGGATTGATGATGCTAAGAATAGCTTAAAACAATCAACCCAGGACCCTAGTAATGTTGATTTCAAGGACTACTTGAGCCTAATCACAACTAGGAATGAAAGATGCAATATGAAATCTTGACATGCAATTGTCATGCAAGTAGAAATGAAAAAACAGCAAGCAATGGATCCCAAATTTTGATCCTAGTTCAAGTCTATGTGAACTTTACTCAATGCTAAATTAATGAATCAAAATGGAAATGAATTCTACTTGCTGGCCACTCCAATTAGCAGGACCAGATCTGGAAAATCAGATCCTAATCATCCTCTAATTGGCCCCTAATCACAATTAGTGATGGCACCCTTCTAATAGAAAACAAATGCTTTTGATATCATCAATTTCTGAGAAGTATTCAAGGAGAAAGATGGAATTTACGAATTGAGGCAGCGCCCAATCAACAATGGGCTGTTCTGGCTCCAAACATGCAACTAGAAGTAGTATGGCTGGTAGCGGCCTCCTCCTACAAGCAATTTGCACTCGATTCCACCAGAATTGGATGAGTAATGATGGAGATACACCAGAAATCAGATCTGTCCCTGCAGCGAGTTCCTACACAAGGAAAATGAAGAATGGAGCAAGAAGACACAAAATACAATGAAGATGGAAGAAAGTTCTAGATACCTCTCTCTCCATCTTGTGGTAGTAGAGTCATTTTCTCTATTAAATAGACTTTGTGAATGTCCAATGGTTTGCATGCAAATGCCAAGTGTCTAATTCCTTCCTATGCATGCATTTGCATGCCACTTGCATGTTCCATGCATGCCACATCTAACATTAATAGGTGGAAATCTAACTAGTACTCCCCCATGCACATGTGCATGGGGGCCTGCCAAACCAAAGTGGAGTCATAGGCATCATCATGCAAGAAGGCCTTCACCATGAGTTTGGGACTTAGATCCAAAAAAAGTTTGCCTAAGTATTTGGGCCTTAAAAATTTGGACCCAATTATTGACCATGTGGCATGTACTATTCATTTGTGTTACCACATTTTATGGAATTGTTGGTCTTTGTGTAGGGTACCGGAAAAACCTGTGCTGATGTCAGATTAATAGTTTAAGACCCTAAGCTTGCTGGTTTCAAACTATCTGGATGCTTTCTAACATAGAGTATGAGCTTGGAATGTTTCAGATCAAATGTTTTTTAGGTATGAAAATTTTATCTCTAGGTCCTAGGATTGATCATGTGTATGGTCAATCTTGAACATGAAAAAATGTGGTCATAAATAAAGTGTCATCCACCCAAAGCCCAAGACTTCGGTTGTGGTATTATCAAGTCAAAACTCAAGCTGGAAACTGCTGAGTTATTATATGGATAGAAAATTTATATCTTTGCAAAGTGACAAGTCACGAGAGCCTAAAGTTGAATATTTCTACTATTTCTTTTTATGCACTTTTGAGGCTTATTTTGTAAAGTTTGGACCTCCAGGTGATGGAGGTGGAGAACAAACACGAGATTCTCCGGGAGATGGGAAGGGTGCAAGGTATCGCAGTGCCACAGCATGAACATCAAGTGAGCCCTCGCGAATGAATACATATATGGAATGAAGAATTAAGGCTGTAGTGTATGAATGCTAATAGAAGTCTAGCATTAAACTGTAAAGCAACTTCCTGTTATTATTTGGCTCACTGGATGGGTTTTTGTGAAACTGTGCATTCCCAGTTGAAGGGGTCTAAGAACATGTGGCTCAAAAACTGTGAGCAGAGGAAAAAGCATAAGGTGGGTTCCCCTGATTTGGAAGGAAGCAAACCAATGAACCCACTTGGTGGTGTACCCCAACAAATCAGATGATTGCTGTACCTCCAAAAACGACCTCACTTTATGCATCATACATGGAATTATTCTTCAATTTTTTCAAAGTTTTACATGTTCATGCTTTGAACAGTTTTGATCGGTGCACTGAGAACAAACAGGGATTCAATGCTGCATGCAAATGACAGTGATTTTGGTGACATCTCCTTCTATCCTTCTGGACAAGGAATATTATACATTTTTATGTTTACCAATAGAACAATGAAACACATGCACATGCAGTACCCAAATAGACCAATGTTCCACAGAAAATCAGGTAACAAGCTGATAGAAACGGCTGACTAGTAGAAAGAAGTCGTAACAGCTGCATCAGGGAGTATGACACAAATTTGATGCTGCATGTGATATTTTGACCATCTGATAGTGGACCAGGTCGGCTTGTGCTGGCTAGAGGGTATTTTGTCCTCATTTTTGAAGCTGTATAAATGGTTTTACAGAAATGTTGAGATTATCTTGGTTTGGTTGTCTTGGTTTGCTTTGGTAATTCTAATACTTAACAATTCTACAGATCGTTCAAAAATTGACTTAAGTCAAACCAAGATGAATAGTTATGGCCTGGTAGTGTATGCGCTTGTTACACTTTGGTGATTGACCTGAGGATTAAATCAGAGCTCATATTGGTTTTTGTTCTCTTTGAATGGGCCTTTATGCGCTATGAGGAATTGAGCGTCGCTTGTGCTTAAAGATGTTAGGGTTTATCTACTACAGAGTCAAAAGTTGATTCAAATTGAGTGGGTTCGATTTGATTGAAATATGTTTTGACTGTTTGAATTGTTTTACTGCAAACGAATAAAAAAGTTGTAATTTGCTTCAAATTTCAAACTAAATGTTGCAGAATATTAACTGTTTTGAAAAAGAGAGTTTTTCAAAATTGAGATTTGGATTGCAAATCGATTTGACTCAGTTCAAAGGTCTTCAAACTGTGATTTGTTGTTGTTATGGTTTATCGGCAAGCAGTGTGTTGGTACATCTCATAATTAGAAGATTGAGGTAGAAGGAAACAGAGTAGTGCATATATCAAATATCATTGCTTCATCCTTAGTTCCCAGATTGACCATTGCAAGCTTTATTTTGACGCGTAACTCACAATATTGAGCCAAATTCTTTAGTTGATGTGCTTGCTCAGAAAGCTGTTTTATTCAATATTGTCATCCATAGAACCTGGTTCCAGGATTATCTGTGAATTACTTCTTTCAAATGTGGGATATTTTATATGGCTGGGTACGCGACCCGTACAGAAACTATGGTACAGACCTAACATACCTAACTTGTTTCTTATCAGGTTCCTTTGTGTTATATCATTGATCAGACTTCGTTATCATAAAACTTTTGTCAGACTTGGCTATTATGGAACTTTCCACCGAAATTGTACATTCGCAAACATCTTCATGGTCAGTAAACTCATACCCTTCAAGATTTTTGTGGCTTGGCTACATCTTTCAAGTTAAACAAGAGGGATTTGTTGCGAGCCACAATTGCATGCCCCTGCCTTGGTAATACTTATTGCTAGAGTCTAGGTTTTTAAACTTGTAGTATATCAAAGTTTTTGAAAACGGCATTATACAAGAATTAAATTCATGAAAATGTATTATATGTAGGTGCATTCGAAAAACCTTCAAAAAATGTTTATAGGAATATCATATCGATATAGACTTCCGAAATTTTGTTTTAACTATTGAAGACAATAGTTGATGGTTGTCATAAATGCAGTTGCAAAGTGAAATAAGAATATGATTTTACAATCTTTATAATCTGCTTTGCACTAAATAGTTAGGAGAAAAATTACATATATGACAAACCCATCTACGAGTCCATCTCTCTCTCTCTCTCTCTCTCTCTCTCTCTCTCTCTCTCTCTCTCTCTCTCTCTCTCGTGTGCATTTCTATAGGCATGTCTATATTTTTTCTTGATGCCTGCATGATTTCTTGCATGTCTCTCTTTGTTCGACTTCTCTCCTCGAGTTAGTGAGCGATATCAATCGCCTTTGCTTCATGCCCGCCCTCCATTGGCAGACCCACCAAACGCCTTCATTCATTTGCTCTCGTCGGCGTTCGTCCTCCTTGTCTACAGCATCGATCAATTTTCAATGGTAAACTTGCCAAAAACCACTCAATCTGCATCACAACAGGGTATACACCAATTAGTTTTCCAATCAGATTCTTTACTTTTCATATGTACCTTTGAAGAGATTATTTGCTCTTCTTCTGCACATTATTGAGTCGTCCAAGAATTTTGGATGAATAATCAATTTCTCTAACTAGTTCAGAAATGCATCTTTCAGTAGTAACCAGGTGGCGACATGTCCTGGATCAACTTGGCTGCACCATATGCGTGCTTGCTTTCTCAACAAACCAGGAAAAATCCGTAGCTTGTCAGCATCAGCACCTTCGTTATTCGAGTTGGCAATCGACTTGAACTGTGAAACATAATTGTCAGCATCATCTGAAGATGTTCCGTTAAAGTAATCATATTTGATCTTCGAGATTGAAGTAAAACATGGACCAATGCCTTCCATATTCGGTTCTGGTTCTAGATTAGGATCAAGACTAGGCTCTGAATTTATGACTTCAAAACTTGGTTCAATTGCAACAGAAGCTTCAGGAAGCGGATTTCCAGGTAAGTTTTCTAGACTAAAATTCAAAAAAGATGATTCACCTCTTTGCAAAGATTCTTGAAGTCTTTTAAAAAATTCTTCTCGAAGTTTCCGATATCTTTCTAGTTGAGCAGCTCTATCTAACATGCGATGGGGATGGAGATGGAGTTGTTAGTTTGCATCAACTTTATTTGGCTATCCCTAGCAACGGTGCCAAAAATTGGCATATGTCGTGATATACCAACACAGATTGCTATATTTATGTAGTATTGAGATCATTCCCCAAGAAAATAGCACTTAAAAACTATTTAGTTGGTACTATATTGACTTATTTCGAATGGAATGGAGTCGAGTGTTAAGTTGGTTGTCAACAAACTTTTATAAGTAACAAGTATTACTTATATTGTGGTGTGTGTTGATAAATGAATTCCAAACAACAATCTTCCTCTATTAAACCTAATAAAAACAAATAAAACGCTATCAGAGTAGTTCGAATGAATTACACTTTGACTGATTAAGTTGTCAGCAAGGAGCTATGTTATGTTCAATGCAGATGCATACGAATAGACAAAAAATTAATCTTATTCTTGAACTAATGTGTTCTAGACAGATGTCCTCAACAACTAAAGTCCAGTCGTGGTTAAAGAACTCAAATAGTTTGCGAATATGTTAGAAACAATTATCTTCGTTACTAACACGAAAACAGATCAATAACTCAGTTCCTCAGGCAGGGACTAGCACTTCACAAACATACATACTTCTCTATCAACAAAGTGTAAATAAATAAAATACTCCAATAAAATGTGTTGCGAGGGCATGGCATCTTGCGTGTATAAGCCCATGGCCCGATGAGCACGCAATTAAAGTTGTAAATAAAATAAACTTGACTTGGGCCTTGGAATTAAAATAAAACTAGAGGCCCAATGTCATTTTTAAACTTAGAGATTACTTTTTAGAGTTGGGTTCAAATTGGGACTCACATGAATCTTGTGATTTCTAATGTACCTTTTGTGGACCCTTGGATCAACTTGGGTCAAAGATGAATGGATAGGATCATTGCGAATATTAGCCAATAAGATTGAGGGGCAAGGGCCTTCCCCATTTTATTAAAAGACACCATTTGTACACTATTTTCATGCTTAATGAGAAGGAGAAAACTCTACCAATTTTGGAAGAGAAGCATCCTCATTTGCAAATGCTTGCTATTGCTCTTGTTGTTTCCATTTGCTTTCAAGTTCATGCTTGTTGGTTTCAATAGTTAAAGTTTCTCCTTTAGCAAGTACAATGTGCATTTGAGTTAACCTCCACCCTCACTCACTCACTCACTCACTCTCTCTCTCTCTCTCTCTCTCTCTCTCTCTCTCTCTCTCTCTCTTCCCTTCTCAATCTCTTCTTCTCCATTCCTTCTCTTCAACCAAAACCATGATGAATGTTAGTGTAAAGGAGTAGAGTTAAAGAGGAGTAGTATAGTGGTGAGTAAAGCTAAGGGAGAAAGTAGGAAACTTACTAAAAGTAGTATCTATGCTTAGTTAGGTACCTATCCAGTGATCTAACCCTTGTTGACAGGCGGGAGAGCTATACTATGAGAGATCTTCGACCCCAAAGTGGCGCCGTTGCCGTGGATAGGTTTTCATTAACTAGTTTAGCTACATTTTAGTTGTTTTCTTGCTTTTTAGAGTAGTTTAAGTAGATTTGTGGGAGTTAGAGTTAGTTTTCTGTATTTTTTTTGTGTTTGGACTGTTCACAGCTAGCAAGGTGTAAGAGGGTAGAGGAGGCCCTGAACAACCTCTAAGGGCTTGAAACCCAAACCAACCATCCAAAAAACTCAAAAAACACACCAATCTGCATTTTGGAGAGAAAGAGAGCCAAAAAACTCATCAGATTTTTATATCTCCAGAATCAATGGAAATTAACCCTTGCATGACTGGTAGCAGCTCTAGGGTACTGTCCCAGACTTGCATAGAAGCCTACGAGAGTTAGTTCCAAGCAGATTGTAAAAATCAGAGAAAAATCATAAAAAATTCAAAAAACCCTTGAAAAAATTCAAAAAAATTCAAATCTTCATAAGAACTCTCGCAGAGCCCTCTGAAGTTCCATCATAGTGAGACCAGGACACAGAGAAGCTTGCGAGAGTCAGTTTGAGATCTAAGTGCCTGTGCGAGAGCTCCCAGTGCAATGCAACATCGCACGATACGACATTTTGCCCGTTTAACCCCAGGATTGTTCAACAGAAGAGAAGTCCTTATCAAACTTCTTATCCTTATCATCAAGGGGCACCTAACGTGACACCAAGGTACGACGCACCCAATCAACCACAACGTATGGCCATACCTGCTCCACCAGGGCCAACCAACCAACAAGTGGCCCATGTAAACCTGACAGTAGCAGAACAAGAAATGCAAATGCCACCTGAGCAGCAGCAGTGGTACGGACCAGATGAACCATTTATGGATCCTGCCATAAATGAATATGTTTCGGCCTATGCAGCTCAAACTCAATGTCAAGGTGGAAGAAATTACGGCTGCTACGGATGTGGCGAAGGACACAGGATTGCAGAATGTCCCTACAAGGGACAATATACAACCTCCTGTCGAGATTGTGGTTATGGACACTATTTCAAGAATTGTCCATTTAAATCTGGAACCAGTGCACCTCTTAACCTCATTGTCATACATCAACCAACAGTTCTAGCAGGGATGCCATCGAAAGGTCGACAAGACCACGCTCCTATGTTAGCTGTTACACGAGCACAAAAGAGGAAGGAAGTGGCTCCCTCACCACCACCATCGGTCACTGACGACCAACCCTCAACTTCAGCGCCATATCCAAATGTGAGGAAAGAGAAAAGACAGTACCAAAAAATAAGACACTGCGTACAAAAGGCACAAGAAGAGGAAAAAGAGCAAGAACGAGACAATCCCACGGAACCTCCAGTCGGCCTCGAACGGGAATCGCAAGCGGGCTCACCACTGCACACTGATCAGAATGATCGGTTGCACCAACATGAACCACCTTTTCACATGGTGGAGTCCGAGGAACCACGCACTGAAAGACTCACACTTTTGCTGTCAAGCCATGTTAGTTTACCACTCGGAGAACTACTGCGGATTGCACCACAAGCGAAAAGCCTTCTAGCTGAATGGGCCAAAGTGGATGAGGAGCCAGTAGTGCCTGAGCCCATATATTGTGCGGGCTATGATGAAACAAGTAACGTCCTCCACATCGGAACAACATGGGAAAGTGAGGAACACAACATCACTTTGCCAATCAAACACAAGAGATACGAGGATGAGGCGACAATGGTAGATGAAGGATTGGGTGTCAATCTGATCTCCACTACTTTATATGAAAAGTGGGATTTACAAGGATTGAAGCCAGCCAGATTTGCCATCAAGCTAGCAGATCAATCCTGTGTGAAACCAAAAGGTGTAGTTGTCGATATTCCCGTCAAGATAGCAGGCATGCAGTTTGTGATTACTTTTGTGGTCATGGATATACCTGAATCTCCATCTGCATACCATGTTTTACTGGGAAGACCATGGTTGAGGATGGCGCAAGTAGTACACAACTGGGGTACAGGGAAGCTCACCTTCTAGAACAGAGAACAGGTTGTAAAGGTAGATTCAACCACATGGGCGGTGGAACCTATTGCACCCAAAGCTGATGACGGATCATCCACGACAGATCATATGATTGATCGCCCAAGGCCAGCCAAGGGAGGTCACTATCATTCAGAGATGGATGTCGTAATATGGACATACAAATTAGCAACTATTGACTGCCAGACATGTCAATGCATGTACCAGATTCAGAACACTTATCCAATTTGGAGAAGGTGCTACAAAAATGTCGCGAATACCAGATCTCCTTGCATCCAGAAAAATGTCAATTCTGGGTGACACATGGCTTGATACTCGGCCATATAGTGTCAAGACATGGGATCGCCATAGATCTATCAAAGATCAGGATCATTATTGATCTACCACCATCGGGGACAATCTGCGAGGTCTACATTTTCATGGGTCATGCTAACTATTATAGGATCTTCATTCTTGATTTTGCGGAGTTAGCCAGACCAATTTACAAGCTCACAACGGATCCACATTGGAATGAGAAAGCTCTAAAGGCTTTTCAGAAGATTAAGGATGCATTGGTCTCAACACCAATCCTACGACCACCCAATTGGTCCATTGACTTTCATGTGCATACGGACACATTGAAGTATGTAGTTGGAGCTGTCTTAACCAAGCCAGGTGAACACAAAAAGCATTTTCCAATCCGATTTGCAAGTCAACAGCTCAGTGATACCAAAATGAATCATTCATATCAGGAATGGCTGACAGGAGTCCACAAGTCCTTCCACACGCCAAAGGACTCGAAGAAACTGGACCGTCTCAACTTTATGGAAGACGTTACGGGCTATCTGATCCACCAGAGCGGTCCAAGAGAACGCTATACTAAACCGGCAGACTGCCGAGGGACCGACACTACTTCAGGCCGTGGGTCCTATTGGGGGTATTCCTAACAAAGTGTAAATAAATAAAATCCTCCAATACCATGTGTTGTGAGGGCATGACATCCTGCGTGTATAAGCCCATGGCCCAATGAGCACACAATTAAAGTTGTAAATAAAATAAACTTGACTTGGGCCTTGGAATTAAAATAAAACTAGAGGCCCAATGTCATTTTTAAACTTAGAGATTACTTTTTAGAGTTGGGACTCACATGAATCTTGTGATTTTTAATGTACTTTTTGAGGACCCTTGGATCAAGTTGGGTCCAAGATGAATGGATAGGATCATTGTGAATATTAGCCAATAAGATTGAGGGGCAAGGGCCTTCCCCATTCTATAAAAAGGCACCATTTGTACACTATTTTCATGCTTAATGAGAAGGAAAAAACTCTACCAATTTTGGAAGAGAAGCATCCTCATTTGCAATTCAATGCTTGCTATTGCTCTTGTTGTTTCCATTTGCTTTCAAGTTCATGCTTGTTGGTTTCAATAGTTAAAGTTTCTCCTTTAACAAGTACAATGTGCATTTGAGCTAACCTCCACCCTCACTCTCTATCTCTCTCTCTTTCTCTTCCCTTCTCAATCTCTTCTTCTCCATTCCTTCTCTTCAACCAAAACCATGATGAATGCTAGTGTAGAGGAGTAGAGTTAAAGAGGAGTAGTATAGTGGTGAGTAGAAGCTAAGGGCAAAAGTAGAAAACTAACTAAAAGTAGCATCTATGCTTAGTTAGGTACCTATCCAGTGCTCTAACCCTTGTTGACAGGCGGGAGGGCTATACTACGAGAGATCTTCGACCCCACAGTGGCGCCGTTGCCGAGGATAGTGATCCAAGAGAACGTTATACTAAACCGGTAGAGTGCCGAGGGACCGACACTACTTCAGGCCGTGGGTCCTGTTAGGAGGTATTCCCAACAAAGTGTAAATAAATAAAATACTCCAATAAAATGTGTTGCGAGGGCATGACATCCTGTGTGTATAAGCCCATGGCCCAATGAGCACACAATTAAAGTTGTAAATAAAATAAACTTGACTTGGGCCTTGGATTTAAAATAAAACTAGAGGCCCAATGTCATTTTTAAACTTAGAGATTACTTTTTAGAGTTGGGTTCAAATTGGGACTCGCATGAATCTTGTGATTTCTAATGTACCTTTTGTGGATCCTTGGATCAACTTGGGTCAAAGATGAATGGATAGGATCATTTTGAATATTAGCCAATAAGATTGAGGGGCAAGGGCCTTCCCCATTCTATAAAAAGGCACCATTTGTACACTATTTTCATGCTTAATGAGAAGGAGAAAACTCTACCAATTTTGGAAGAGAAGCATCCTCATTTGCAATTCAATGCTTGCTATTGCTCTTGTTGTTTCCATTTGCTTTCAAGTTCATGCTTGTTGGTTTCAATAGTTAAAGTTTCTCCTTTAACAAGTACAATGTGCATTTGAGTTAACCTCCACTCTCACTCTCTCTCTCTCTCTCTCTCTCTCTCTCTCTCTCTCTCTCTCTCTCTCTCTCTCTCTCTCTCTCTCTCTCTTTTTCTTCCCTTCTCAATCTCTTCTTCTCCATTCCTTCTCTTCAACCAAAACCATGATGAATGTTAGTGTAGAGGAGTAGAGTTAAAGAGGAGTAGTATAGTGGTGAGTAGAAGCTAAGGGCAAAAGTAGAAAACTAACTAAAAGTAGCATCTATGCTTAGTTAGGTACCTATCTAGTGCTCTAACCCTTGTTGACAGGCGGGAGGGCTATACTACGAGAGATCTTCGACCCTACAGTGGTGCCGTTGCCGAGGATAGTGATCCAAGAGAACGTTATACTAAAACGGTAGAGTGCCAAGGGACCGACACTACTTCAAGCCGTGGGTCCTGTTAGGAGATATTCCCAACAAAGTGTAAATAAATAAAATCCTCCAATAAAATGTGTTGCGAGGGCATGACATCCTGCGTGTATAAGCCCATGGCCCAATGGGCACACAATTAAAGTTGTAAATAAAATAAACTTGACTTGGGCCTTGGATTTAAAATAAAACTAGAGGCCCAATGTCATTTTGAAACTTAGAGATTACTTTTTAGAGTTGGGTTCGAATTGGGACTCGCATGAATCTTGTGATTTCTAATGTACCTTTTGTGGATCCTTGGATCAACTTGGGTCAAAGATGAATGGATAGGATCATTGTGAATATTAGCCAATAAGATTGAGGGGCAAGGGCCTTCTCCATTTTATAAAAAGACACCATTTGTACACTATTTTCATGCTTAATGAGAAGGAGAAAACTCTACCGATTTTGGAAGAGAAGCATCCTCATTTGCAATTCAATGCTTGCTATTGCTCTTGTTGTTTCCATTTGCTTTCAAGTTCATGCTTGTTGGTTTCAATAGTTAAAGTTTCTCCTTTAGCAAGTACAATGTGCATTTGAGCAAACCTCCACGCTCACTATCTCTCTCTCTCTCTCTTTCTCTTCCCTTCTCAATATCTTCTTCTCCATTCCTTCTCTTCAACCAAAACCATGATGAATGTTAATGTAGAGGAGTAGAGTTAAAGAGGAGTAGTATAGTGGTGAGTAGAGCTAAGGGAGAAAGTAGGAAACTAACTAAAAGTAGCATCTATGCTTAGTTAGGTACCTATCCAGTGATCTACCCCTTGTTGACAGGTGGGAGGGCTATACTACGAGAGATCTTCGACCCCACAATGGCGCCATTGCCGAGGATAGTGATCCAAGAGAACGCTATACTAAACCGACAGAGTGCTGAGGGACCAGCACTACTTCAGGCCGTGTTCTGTTGGGGGTATTTCCAACAAAGTGTAAATAAATAAAATCCTCCAATAAAATGTGTTGCAAGGGCATGGCATCCTGCCTGTATAAGCCCATGGCCCAATGAGCACCCAATTAAAGTTGTAAATAAAATAAACTTGACTTGGGCCTTGGAATTAAAATAAAACTAGAGGCCCAATGTCATTTTTAAACTTAGCCTCTAAGGGCTTGAAATCCAAACCAACCAATAAAAAAACAAAACAAACACACCAATCTACATTTTGGGAGAAAACAGCCAAATTTTCTATCAGATTTTGTTTTCTCCAAAACCAGTGAGATTTAACCCTCGCACGACTGGCAGCAACTCTAGGGTATTGTCTCAAACCTGCATAGAAGCCTGCGAGAGTTAGTTCCAAGTAGATTGCAAAAATCAGAGAAAAAATCATAAAAATTCAAAAAATCCTTGTAAAAGTCCAAAAAAATTCAAATCTTTATAAGAACTCTTGCAGAGCCCTCTGAAGTTCCATCTTAGTGAGACTAGGACACAGAGAGCTTGCGAGAGTTAGTTCACTGTCTAAGTGCCTGTGCGAGAGTTTCCATGGGAAAAAAGACAGGAAAATACCAGAGAATTCTCGCAGACACTAAAATTTTCAGTTCTAGTAGAGAATTATGAAGTTCCATCTCAGTGAGACTAGGACACAGAAGAGTCTACGAGGTTAGTCTGATTCCAGTGAGCAAAAAAAATGGGCTTAAGTGCTAAAAAATCACTAAAAAGTGAAGATCCAGCAAATTCTTCCAGAGAAAACTCTCGCAGACCATTTCAATCGATCTAGAATGTCAATTTCCATTAGCGAAGAAGTCTGCGAGAGTTCATACTGATTATTGGTGAAGATAAAGCCAAACTAGTGGGTTTGAACCTCGTAAACAGTGAAATTTTCACTTCTTGTGAGAGTTAACTCTCGTAGAAATTTGTAGAGTTAGATCTAGGCCAACAGATTCAGCTCCTGTGATTCTTGCGAGAGTTACTTCCCAGTAATTTGAGAGATATCAAGGTTTTTGTCTACAAAACAGCTAAAGAACCCTCACACAACCAACCTTTGCATGGATCCAATGGATTAACCCGTACATGTTGCTCCCTTGCAAGCAGTCCGGAGGGCACCTCAGATGGAGATACCAAAATATGACGGATCATCAGATTTCATCCACTTCCTCCAAATCTACGAGCAAGCTTGTGAAATCTATGGCGATCGGACACCTGTAAAGAAGTTGATGTTGTTCCCCATGTCACTAGTAGCGATGGCTCAAGATTGGTTTTTCAATTTGTCAGAGGAAGAAAAATCCACTTGGAAAGCGGTTAAAGCGGGTCTCATCACGTGCTTTAAACTAAGGAAGTTCCTAAAAGACCCATTTCTCTTGCTCAGCAAGGTGAAGATGGGAAAAAGAGAAAGGGTCATAGACTATATTGAGCGGGTCAAACTGACAAAATTTTCAGAATTCACACGTGTGGGGAATGTCCACAAGAGTGCCTGATCTTAATTAAGCTTTGTGATTGGCACTATAACCTGATTCTAGATTGATCAACAAAATCTAGTTTAGAAGAAATGGCTAATCCACAATCTAGCATGCTAATCAGCATAATATAATATAAATGAATCAAAGAATGAATAAAAATACAAGATTTTGATGTATGAGCATTAGCCTCAACACGAGTTAGAGAGAGAGAGAGCTAGAGAGATAACAAGCAATATTTGTTTAGATCCAAAATGGCATGAGATAGCTATAAAACTTTGGTCCTTGATCATTGATTGTGGGGAAAGCTACACATATTTATGGAGATTGAGGTAGCTCGAGGTAGAACCATATCTATCCATTCCAAAATGACATCTAAAGTGACATCTAGAGCCTATGTGACATTTGTCACTTGTCATGCATGAAATTCTACCAACTTTTTACAAGTGTACTAGTTCTAACTAGAAATGTCCAAATCATCATGCATGTGTCCATTAAACTTTGTGCATGCCTTGCATGTCACTATGGATCACTTACAATTAATGCATGTGAGTTGCCACGAGTTTCTACAAGCATAATCATGCTAATTCTATGTCTACAAACTATATGCAAGTTGCATTTATCAAACTAGATAATACATAACCATGTAGCTCGAGTTCTATGTAGGCCAAACTTGGCATTTTGCATTAATGAGCTACATACTTGCATGGTACAACATTTGTAGCAAGCCAAGAAATCAATATGGATTGTTTTTCAATTTTAACACTCCTCCTAAAAATGATCTATATTGATTTGAACATCGATCTTGGTATAACTCCAAGGTTGGCTCTATGCTTGTTGAAGGAATTTGTGTCAAAGGTTTGGTGAGCATATCTGCAATGCAAGATGATGTGTCGATGTGCTCCAATTTGATTTTACCTCCAATGAGCTTCTCTCTCATGAAGTGATGTGCAACTTCGATATGCTTGTTCCTTGCATGGAATATTGGGTTGTTGGCAAAGGCTTGAGCTGAAATGTTGTCACACATGATCATAGGTATATTTTCTCCCATAATTATCTTTAGCTCCACTAGTAACCTCTTGATCCAAAGCACTTCCTTTGTTGTTGTAGTGAGTGCCTTGTACTCAGCTTCACATGATGAGAGTGATACAGTATCTTGCTTTTTGGAAAGCCAAGATATCAAGTTTCCTCCAAGATATATGACATAAGCACTTGTAGATTCTCGATCTGCTCTATTACTTGCAAAATCCGAGTCAGAATAACCAATAATAGAAAGATCTTCACTTTTATACAATAAACCAAAATCAAAAGTTGAAGATATATATCTAAGCACTCTCTTGGCCTTTTTCCTATGATAAACTGAAGAATTTTGCATAGCCTGGCTCAACTTATGAACACTAAAGCTTATGTCAGGTCTAGTTATTGTGAGCCAAATTAAGGAGCCCATAAGACTTCTAAAAAGTGTGATGTCCTCGTAGGATCTTTCATCACCTTCGTTAGAGTCCTTTACATTTTGCTCCATAGGTATTTCTATACTCTTACAATTCAACATATTGAACTTTTTTAACATTGAAAGAGCATACTTAGATTGACATACAAAAGCTTTATCTTTAAGAAAGTCAATCTCTAGTCCTAGAATATAGTGAATTTTTCCAAGATCTTGCATCTTGAACTCTTTTCCAAGTGCAGTCTTGGTTTCCTCAACTAACTTGATACAAACTTCCTGTTAGAATGATATTATCAACATAAATAAGAAGGATGACAATATCTTTATCAAAAAACTTGACATATAAGGAAGGATCATAGCTACTAAGATTAAATCCTAGTGACTCAAGAAAGGTGTTAAGTCGAGAATACCATGACCTTGGAGCTTGTTTTAATCCATATAAACTTTTGAAGAGCAAGCAAACTTTTCCCTCATCATGGATGAACCCAATAGGTTGATCCATATAGATCTCTTCTTCTAGATAGCCATTTAGAAATGCATTAGAAACATCTAGTTGAAGAATTTGCCAATTAAAAAAACAAGCAAGAGAAATTATAATTCTAATTGACACCATCTTTGCAACTGGGGCAAAGGTCTCCTCATAATCAAGTCCATATACTTGAGCAAAGCCTTCAACACAAAGCCTAGCCTTGTACTTGTTGATTATGCCATCTTGATTATACTTGACTCGAAAAACCCATTTGCAACCAATGGTATGCTTGTTGGATGGAAGATCCACAAGCTCCCATGTAGTATTGGCCATCAAAGCATCATATTCTTCCTTCATGGCAAGGTACCATTCCTTTGAGTTGATAGCTTCATATACATCTTTTGGCTCCTCATGAGAAATAAAATATGCACAACTAGTGGAGTTGATTTCCACTTGCTTTTCTCTATCTTCATAGGTAAGCCTTCTAGGCTCAGCTCTTTCTCTTTGAGATCTCCTTGGTGAAAAAATTCGAGGTGACTCCTCCTCAAATCTTGGCCCCATCTCTCCATGATGATGTTCAAGGGTGACGATTGGAGTATCTTTGTGAGAATCTTTGAACTTGGCCTTCTCAAGAATGTATTTTTGATCTTCATGGAATATCACATCACATCTTAAAGCTTTAACTTTGCAAGAAAACTGTTTTTATACATAAGCTCTGAAGATAAGGAAGTGATAAAAAACCATAGCCTTTGAAGAAAGTAGATACAACCAAGTGTATCTAGTAAAGTCATCAATAATGGTGACAGAACATGTTGCACCACCAATACTTTTAGAAGAGGAAAAATGTACATTTGAATGTATGAGTTCCAATGGATAAGTAGTCTTTATAAAAGACTTCTGATATGGCTTTCTGTGTGACTTTGCAATGGCACAAGCCTCACAAGGCTTGAAATCTTTAGAAAGAGATTTTGGAAGACCAATAGCCTTTTCCTTCTTAACCACAGAAGACATAGATGTAAAGTTAGGATGTCCCAACCTTCTATGCCACAGCTCCTCCTTAGATAACAAAGCAACTTCACAAAGATTTGCATTCTCATAAGAATTCAACTTAAAAATTCCACCACATCTAGTCCCATCAGCAAGGATCTCATCTTTTCTCTTGATAAAACAAGTACTGGAGTTAAACTTTACATCACAACCATTATCAAGAAACTTTCCCACACTAATTAAGTTCTTTGTAAGTTTTGGAATGAAAAGAACATTAGAAAGTGCAAGAACTTTTGAAGAAGCAAGTTTCAATGGAATGTTGCCAATTCCTTCTATTGGACACTCATGATCATTAGCTGTGTAAATAGATCTCTTGAGTCCTTTGAAAGGTAAGATTGAGTCAAATGACTCCTTTGAACAACACATATGTGAAGAGGCTCCACTGTCTATGTACCAAGCTCCATCTTTCTTGAAAGGTGATGAAGAAAAACTGGACACCATAAGTGATCCTTCTATATCACTTGCAATAGAATCTTCTTCAATCTCTTTGGAGAGATTAGCTTGCTTGAGTTGGTTTTTCTTCTTAAAGCAATTAGAGACATAGTGCCCCTTTTTGCCACAGAAGAAGCACTTCACTTTCTTCTTCTTGGTTTTTGAGTTAGAGGGATGAGATGTTTCATCCTCTTCACCATCTTGATCTCGATCTTGTGAAAGTACTGTACTTTAGGACCATAAATGGATCTACAAAAGATCCACAAGAGTGATTGGATGCTTGCTTAACAATCTATCAAAAAAACTAGACACAAAAAAGTTGATCTAGATTGGCAATTTGACAAACAACAAGCATTAACAATCAAAAGAATTGATAAACATTGAAATCCGAGCTCACACGTGTGTACTATAGGCTTTAGTATGGCCTTCAACCTGAGAAACAAGTAGAAATTGATTTGGTTTCATTTGGATCACAAAAACTCAATGTACATAGTGAACTAGCTTGAGATTGCCAATGAGCTCCAAAAATTTTCTATCTTCTCACTATGGAGAGAGGGAATACATAGCAAATTCGACTTCCCTCTTGAAGTTAGGTGGATTTCCAGCATGTAATAAGGAAGTTAACTCACTCTCCTTGACCTAAAATGAAACCCTACTCTATTTCCTAGAGTTATGCTTGGTAGGTAGCTAGTTGGTCAAATTTTCACCTTAAACTTAGGTGTAGGTCCTATAAAGTAGGGATGACCACCAAATAGACATGACCAACTCTCTTGACTTGATCTAACCTACATTAGGATGGGTTTTCCATGTGGCATCATGGCCTCACATGTGTGGGACCCACTTGTGTACACAATTTACACTATTCTACATGGTTTTTGATCAAGCTAGATTTGCCAATTTTTGGCAATTCTTCACACTCCTCCTCAAAAATAGCTTGATCTATTTACAACTCTCTTGATAGATGAATGAAAGCTTTTAGAAGTGTCTAAAAAATCCAGCTACAAACAAGGAACTTTTGAGACTCCAATAGAGAATGATGTCCATGAAGGATCTTTCACCACCTCTTAGAGGATCCCTTACAAGATGTTCCATAAATGTGTCTATATACATGTAGCACATTTCAAAACTAAACATCATGCCAAGTCATGGATTCCAAGGCATTTTGTGCACTTGAAGATACATCAATTAAAATATTAAGTGCATACATAATGTTGCCAAAGACAACTTGCCTTGCTTGATCCATGTGATTGAGCCTAGATGGCTCCATCTTGATACTCAAGGTTCTTCTTGGAGTCCTCGGGTCTTGAGCTTGATCCTCCACTTGACTTGACTCCAAAACATCAATGAATTGAATAATGTGTTGATCCAAAGGTGCTTCTTCAAGTTTACAAATCTTCCACTCTTGAAAGATCACATTTCCACCATTGACAAATTCTTTGGTTGAAAACAAGTAGATTCTACAATCTCTACTTGAAGAGCAAAACACTACCATTATTCCTATAATTGAAATAAGATAATCTTTGGTCCTTAAATTGGAATGATCATGCACAAAGCATGTGGACACAAAGATTTCCAAAGCAAATGATGTTTCATCTTTTATGACTCTATTCAAACTATTACAAAAATAGTTATCCAATGAAATTGCTTTATCAACAACAAATGTAGATTTCAAAGCATCCCATTTCATTGTCTTGTCATACAAAGTAATAAACACCATGGATCTTAAAGTTAAGAAACAAGTCACCTCATGTCTACTAATACTTTCCAAAAAGTATTCAAAGATAGTAGACTCTCCAATGCTCACCACCCTTGCAAGATGCACACTTGAATATACAATTTGCATGCAATTTGATGACTCGGCCATTGTCATTGAGGACTCCCTTGGAACTCTCATGCTTTGAGGCTGATCCTCAAGATCTTCCTCCTTTTGATGCTCCTCCTCAATGCAAGCAACATCACACTTTGCCAAGATCTCCTCTTGAGTGATCTTCTCCTTCGCCAAGCTCATTCTTTCAAAAGCAACACTAGCTTCCAACTTAAACAATCTTCCATGTTTAAATCCCTTTGCAATGCAAACATCATTTTTCAAGATGAAACAAACACCATGCTTAAAGTGGACATCCAAACCACTCTCTAAGAGTAGACCAACACTAAGCATATTCTTGGTGATTGATGGTACATAAAGGACATTTTCTAGATCCATGCATTTTGAGGATTCTAGATGCAAAGAGATGGTGCCAACACCATCTATCCTACACTCTTCATCATTTGCAGTAAAGACAAACTTTTTAGCATCATTGAATGAGTGTAAGGTTGAGAAAAAGTCCTTTTCACAAGACATGTGGGAGCTAGCCCCACTGTCGATCCACCAATTGTCTCTTGAATTGCTATTGCTTGTTGGTGAGGATGTAGATGCCATCAAGAATACATCTATTTCATCCTCCTCCTCCTCCTTTGCAAGGTTTCCTTGTTTGTCCTCCTCCACTTGTGCTCTTAGCCTCTTGTAGCATTCAGATGCATAATGCCCCTTCTTTCCACAAAAGAAGCATTTTTGCTTTAGCTTGTCCTTTGAGCTTGATGCATCATCCTGTTCTTTGGCCTCCTTTGGATGCTTCTTCTTTCCATTGGTCTTCTTTTTGCCCTTGAATGAGAAATTGGCTTTCTCATCACCATCCTGCAATGACAAGGAACTCATCCTAGATTTTGCATGGAGCATCCTACACTCTTCAGCCACTAATACACTGTGAGGTTTTTCTATAGTTGGCAAAGTGTCTTGGATGGCAAAACTTTGGACCAAATTTGCAAAGTCATCTCCTAGACCATTAAGGACAATTTGTACAAGCTCTCCATTATGAATCTTCTCTCCAATGGAAGCCAACTCCCTATTTAGAGACTTGATTCTGAGTACATAATCTTGTGCACTCTCCTCACTTCTCCTCATGCTTTGCAGAATTTGATTTCTAGGCATAAGAACTCTAGAAGTGTTGCTAGACTCATAGATTGATTTTAAAGATTCCCAAGCCTCTTTAGCATTAGTACAAGCTGATACTTCTCTCAACAAATCGTTGCTCACATTCATCTTCACACAATGAAGTGCAAGCCTAGATCTCTTCTTGTATCTAGCTAACTCCTGTGCACCTAGAGGTTCATCTTCATTTTCAATCAAGAACTCATAAAGGTCTTGGAGCACCAAGAGTGACTCCATTCTAACCTTCCAAATAACATAATTTGTAGAATTCAACCTCTCACTAGCTTCTAGAAGGTATGCTCCAGCAGATTCCATCTTACTAGTGACTTCTACAAACAAGAAATAGATTTGATTGACTTGAAACTCACAAAGGTCTCACACTTGCAGTGTTTCACTCAAATTTGATTTCTAATCCAACAAATGGACTTATAATCACAGTTCTATCACTCTCTCACAAAGTTGGAATGAAGATAAGATGAAGTGATAACTACTTTCAAACAAATCTTGCCAAGAAATGGATTTGATTGTCTCTAGAAACTCACTAAGGTCTCTCTCTTGTAGTTTTTCACTCAAATTAGATTTCTAATCCAACAAATGGACTTATAATTTCAGTTCTAGCACTCCCTCACAAAGTTGGAATGAAGATAAGATGATGTGAAATCTACTTACAATCAAATCTTGCCAATTTTGGCTATTTTTGGACAAAAAAATGACTTAATCTCTTTCTTCCTTCTTGGTGTACTTTCAAGACCTATTTTTAACCTTAATAGTACTTGAACTCAGCCTAGATTAATTAGATTCCATGAAACAAATTCAAATCTAATCAATGGCAAATGATCTTGGTAGATTATTCTAGGATCTCCACCAAAAATTACACCAATAGCTCACAAATTGAATTTTTTTGGATCAAATGAATACCATGCATTAAATGAGGTTCAGAGGTGCCCACACATGTGGACAATACCGATTTGGACCCCTACCAAGTTTGGGATCAAATCTCCTCACCAAAATCAAGATTCTAGCTTGCCCTCTCCATACTAGTTTTTAGCACCAAAACTTGCTAAAAATGGATTTGCATTAGATCAATGGCTTATGCTCTTGTACTTGGCTCTGATACCATGTGAAAGTACTGTACTTTAGGACCATAAATGGATCTACAAAAGATCCACAAGAGTGATTGGATGCTTGCTTAACAATCTATCAAAAAAACTAGACACAAAAAAGTTGATCTAGATTGGCAATTTGACAAACAACAAGCATTAACAATCAAAAGCATTGATAAACATTGAAATCCGAGCTCACACGTGTGTAATACAGGCTGTAGTACGGCCTTCAACATGAGAAACAAGTAGAAATTGATTTGGTTTCATTTGGATCACAAAAACTCAATGTACATAGTGAACTAGCTTGAGATTGCCAATGAGCTCCAAAAATTTTCTATCTTCTCACTATGGAGAGAGGGAATACATAGCAAATTCGACTTCCTTCTTGAAGTTAGGTGGATTTCCAGCATGTAATAAGGAAGTTAACTCACTCTCCTTGGCCTAAAATGAAACCCTAGTCTATTTCCTAGAGTTATGCTTGGTAGGTAGCTAGTTGGTCAAATTTTCACCTTAAACTTAGGTGTAGGCCCTATAAAGTAGCGATGACCACCAAATAGACATGACCAACTCTCTTGACTTGACCTAACCTACATTAGGATGGGTTTCCCATGTGGCATCATGGCCTCACATGTGTGGGACCCACTTGTGTACACAATTTACACTACTCTACATGGTTTTTGATCAAGCTAGATTTGCCAATTTTTGGCAATTCTTCACAGATCTTTGGCTTTGTCTTTGTTGTATGCTTGAGAGAATTGGTTCTTACTCCTTCCTTTCTGCTTGCCTTTGACAAAGAGGCTTTGTCACTTCCATCATGTTCAAGTTTGTTCATCCTGGAGAGTTTATAGCTTTGTCTCGATTCTTCAGAAACAAGAATTCCTTGGAGAGTTTCTAGATTAGGTAACTCCTCCTTAATAGCAAAAGACTGAACAAGATTATCATAGTCATCTCTCAAGCCATTCAGTATGACTTGAACTAGCTCAACTTGGTTAATGGTAACACCAACACATGAAAGCTCTCTATGTAAATCTTTAACTCTCAGAACATAGTTAGATGCACTCTCTTCACTTCTTTGAAAACTTTGGAAAATCTGATTCCTAAGAGTGAGTATTCTAGAAGTATTCTTTGCCTCATAGATGGTCTTTAGTGCATCCCAAGCTTCTTTGGCTATAATGCAAGATCCTATCTCTCTCAAAATTTCATTAGATACATCCATCTTAATGAAATGTAGAGCCATTCTAGCTCTCTTCTTATATTTAGGAATTTCAACCTGTGCTTGAGGCTCCTCCTCAACACCAAGCACAATATCCATAACATCCTGGAGAATCAAAACAGACTCCATTCTTAACTTCCAAATTGATTAATTAGAAGTGTTTAGTCTTTCACTGGCTTCTAGAAGATATCCTCCCTGAGATGCCATAAATGAAGACTTCTTAGTTATTGGATTGAGATATGTTTGAGCTGGTTCCTATCAAACTTAGAGTTGCTGCTCTCTTCACTATAGGTATTTTCAAGGTTGAACTACCTTCCTATGTGAAACACTTGCAACTATATTTGAGATGAATCTCAAATATGCCGAATTCACACGTGTGAGACGCCCTACACATGTAATTTTGATCTCCTAAGCACAATAACACCATAAAGATCAGACTAGCATTGGTTGTCAATATGAAAGCTGATCATACAAGCAATATTATTGTGTTACAAGCAAGATCTGTCAACAAAACATAAGACAAAGCATCATAAATGCCTCTACTTGGCTAGAGAGAGAAAATAGAAAGTACAAAACTCGTGGAGAGAGAGAGGGCACAAAGAGCTTGTCTCCAAATTTGCATTACACACAAATTTCATCATCTTCTCAATGAGAGTACATCACATATATATAGGTCCATGGACTCTTCTCCTACTTTGAGTTGAATTGGAGTTGTGGATCCACCTCTCAAGCTATCTAGACTTATCCAAGCCACCTCACTATGTCTAACTGTGCTACATAGTCTTTTCATACATTAAATGTGGCATGTAAAGTACAAATGGCAATTCCTATGGTAGCTCGAGTTTCTACTTCTACCTACCTTGAATATTTTATTCTAAAGTGGGTCTTTACTAAGCCAAAAGAGCTCAATTCATCTTTGGCATTTTTTAGGACCCATACTCACAACATTAGATAGATTTTTCAATATTTTGACACTCCTCCTAAAAATGTATCTAATGTGGATCAAGCATTGATCTTGAGATAAGACCAAGATTAGACCTATGCTTTGAGAAGGCACTTTTGCAAAGTGGCTTTGTGAGAAGATCAGCATACACAAAGATGTGTTGACATGTTCTAAGTTGATTTCACCTCCAATGAGCTTTTCCCTTACAAAATGATGTGCCACTTCTATATGCTTGCTTCTTGCATGAAAAATAGGATTGTTTGCAAGAGCTTGTGCCGATATGTTGTCACATTTGATCAAGGGAAGATCATCCTCTTTGATGCAATTTAGCTCCATGATTAGCCTCTTGATCCAAAGCACCTCTTTAGTTGTTGTAGTGAGTGCTTTGTACTCGGCCTCAAATGATGATAGAAAATATGGTATCCTACTTCTTTGAAAGCCAAGACACAAGATTGCCTCCAAAAAAGATAGTATATGCATTAATGGACTTTCGATCCATTTTATCACTTGCAAAATCGGAATCTGAATATCCAACAATGGTTAGATCTTCATTCTTGTACAATAAACCATAATCTTGAGTAGAAGATACATATCTTAGAACTCTCTTGGCCATCTTCCAATGTTGGATCTTGGGATCTTGCATAAATTGACTCAATTTGTGCACACTATAGCTCAAATCGAGTCTAGTGATAGTAAGCCAAATTAAAGAGCCTATAAGTCTCCTATAAAGTGTGATGTCCTCGAAGGATCTTTCATCACCTTTAATAGGATCTTTTACATGTTGCTCCATGGGAGTATCTATGCCTTTACAACTTTGCATATTGAATTTTCTCAACATAGAAAAGACATATCTAGATTGACAAATAAAAGCATACTCTTCATGAAAATTAATCTCAAGGCCCAAAATGTAATGGATCACTCCTAGATCTTGCATTTTAAATTCTTTTCCTAATGCATCTTTGGTTTCTTGAACTAGCATCAAACAACTTCCACTAAGAATAATGTCATCTACATAGATTAGGAGAATGTCAATATTACTACCATCAAATTTTAAGTACATAGAAGGATCATAGTCACTAAGCACAAATCCTAATGAAAGTAGAAATTTGTTGAGTCTTGAATACCATGATCTAGGTGCTTGTTTTTAAGCCATAAAGACTTCTAAATAGCAAACACACCTTAGATTTATCCTTGATAAATCCTTGAGGCTGTTCCATGTATATCTCCTCCTCAAGATAGCCATTCAAAAAAGCGTTGGAGACATCAAGTTGAAATAGTTTCCACTTAGAAAATAAGGCAAGAGAGATTATGATTCTTATCATCACCATCTTTGCTATAGGAGCAAAGGTCTCTTCATAGTCAAGGCCATATATTTGTGCAAAGGCTTTAGCACATAATCTTGCCTTGTACTTGTTGATGGAGCCATCATGATTGTACTTGATCTTGAACACCCACTTGCATCCAATGATATGCATGTAAGGTGGTGGATCCACTAGCTCCCATGTGTGGTTGGTGATCAAGGCATCATATTCAATCTTCATGGCCTCATACCACTCCTTGGTATTGAGGGCTTCTTGAACATCTTGGGGCTCCTCACGAGATACAAAAAAAAGCATAAGTGGAATCAAGATTCACTTGTTTTCCTTTGTCATCATAAGTGAGCCTCTTGGGCTCGGATCTCTCCCTCATGGATCTTCTAGGAGTGAAAATCCGAGGACTTCCATCTTCAAATCTTGACTCCTCCATATGTTGATTGTCTTCAATAACAACAGGTGATAGATTTTGAGGTTTCTTGATCTAGGCCCCTCCAAGATTGGACTTTTCTTCTTCATGAAAAACTACATCTCTACTATCAATTACCTTAGAGGTAGAGAGCATGTAGATTCGATAGGCTTTCTTGTTGGATGAATATCCAACCATTACTGCTTTGCTTGCACAAGGATCATCCTTCTTTCTTGTTTTCAAGGGAATATGAATAAAGCATATGCATCCAAATACTCTAAGGTGTTCAACCTTAGGTTTCTTCAAATAAAGTGCTACATATGGTGACTTTCCTCCAAGTGCAACATGAGGGAGTCTACTGCAAATATAGTTTGAACAATTGATAGCCTCACCCAAAAGTCTTTGGCAAAGATGCCTCAATTCTGATGGTTTTGGCACATTCACACAATGTTCTATTCTTTCTTTCAGCCACCCCATTTTGAGATGATGTATATGCACAAGAAAACTCTCTTTTAATGCCTTCAAGCTCACAATAATCATGAAATTTATTGGAAGTGTACTACCACCTCCATCACTTCTAAGAATCTTGATTTTGTAAGAAAATTGCTTTTCAACTAGAGCTTTGAACTTTAGGAAATAGTCAAACACCATAGATTTTGAAGCTAGAAGATATACCCAAGTAAATCTAGTGAAATCATCAATGAAAGTTACAAAGCAAGTAGCACCACCCTTGCTCTTTGAAGATGAGAAGTGCACATTTGAGTGTATTAGCCCCAATGGATGTGTAGTTTTGATAGATGACTTTGAAAAGGCTTCTTATGAGACTTAGATATGGCACAAGCCTCACATGGCTTGAAATTCTTGGAGATAAGATTAGGCAAGCCAATAGCTTTGGCTTTTTTTGACCATGGACACCATAGAATTATAGTTAGGATGACCCAACCTTCTATGCCATAGTTCCTCCAAAGACATATGAGTAGCAAAAGCACTATCACAAGAGTTAGCATACTCTTTGGGATCAAGCTTGTAGATTCCACCTTATCTAGACCCAAATGCAAGGATTTCATCATGCTTCTTGATTGTACATGTATCAACATTGAAATTCACATCTAGTCCACTATCAAACAATTGCCCAACACTAATAAGATTTTTTGTTAGCTTGGGAACAAAACGTACATTAGACAGAGAAAGAACTTTTGATGAAGAAAGCTTTAAGGGAATGGTCCCTATGTCTTCAATAGCACACTCATGATCATTTGCTGTGTAGATGGACTTCTTGGCTCCTTCATAAGGTGACATGGATGAAAAAGAATACTTGGAGCTACACATATGTGAGGAAGTTCCATTGTCAATATACCACAAACCATCCTTCTTGAAAGGTGATGAAGAAAAAAATCGAGACCATAAGAGATCCCTCTTCATCACTTGCATGAGCATCTTCCTTCTCTTCATTGGGAAATGTTGGCTTGCTTGAATTGACTCTTCTTCTTGAAGCAATTGGTGGCATAATGCCCCTTCTTGCCACAAAAGAAATACTTGATGTTTTTCTTCTTCTTCTTGGATGTGGAAGCTTGAGAGGACTCATCCTCATCTCCTTTCTCCTTGGAAATAAGATTGTTCTTGCTTGAAGAGAATTGGTGTGATTCTTACTTCTTGTCTTGTGCTTATCTTTGGTAGCCATCAATGTTGAGAGACAATCTCTCCATTTTCAAGAGGTTTATACTCTTGTCTTGATTCTTCAGAAATGAGGACACTTTGGAGTGCTTCCAAACTTGGTAGCTCCTCCTTAATGGCATAACTCTGAACAAGATTGTCATATTCCTCCTTTAACCCATTAAGTATGACTTGAACAAGCTCATTTTGGTTGATGGAGTCTCCTATGCATGACAATTCTCTATGGAGGTCTTTAACTCTCATTACATAAGCTGAAGCACATTCATCACTTCTCTGTACACTTTAAAAAATTTGGTTTCTTAGTGTTAGAAGTCTAGAAGTATTTTTTTGCCTCATAGATAGACTTGAGAGTATCCCAAGCATCTTTTGCATTAGTACAAGCACCAATTTCTCTTAAGATGTCATTTGAGACATTCATCTTAATATAATGTAGAGCCATCCTGACTCTCTTTTTGTACTTTGGAATTTCTTGAGGAATTTGTGGGTTCTTCTTCAATGCCAAGTACAATCTCCATCACATCTTGTAGTATTAAGACATATTCCGTTCTAACCTTCCAAATTGAGTAATTGGAGGTTGACAAATCTTTCACTTGCTTCTAATAGAAAGACACCCATTGAAGTCGTAAAGAATGATGGAATTAAAAAAAGATGGATGAAAGAATTGCTTTTCTTCTCACTATAGGGAACCAATCAAGGGTACAGA